>CM076574.1:556344678-556735783 GCA_034641835.2 Pinus albicaulis
TAAATTGTTGAGATTGCAACAAGATGAGGAGCTTAGTGGAAAGGAGTCGCCTTCACTAAGTGGGCCCGTAGGGTATTTTTGGCACAAAGTCTATTTTTAGACTATGTCTATTTGTAGACATATGGATCACGTTCTATGAGTTGCAGGATGCTATTTGTGGATGGTTGGTCAAGTCGGAAAAAATAGATGGACTTCTATTTTTAGACATATTGGGCGGAATCTATTTTTAGATTGCCAGTCTAAAAATAGATATGTCGAATATTATTAGCTCTTAATAATATTTAGACTCTAAACATTATCTTATGCTCTTGGAGCACTTCAGTTAAGTGCACAGATGTGGCACAGGAGCTGACAGAAGGAATTACGCTATTTCTAAGGGTTATGTGGAGCTATTGCATGGATACTTCAGTTACAACTCATGTGACAGAGTTTGGTGGAGTTGATTGAGGAAGTTAGTGGAGTTGTATTCAATTTAGCTAATCTAAACATAGTTGAGCTATTTGTATTCAGTTTAACTAATTGATACAATTAGTGAGAGTGGTGTGAATTGATTATTAATTAATTCACTAATTATAAACTCATTAATCAACTAAAGAATGCATCAGTTAACTTCAGTGCATGGACAGTTTCAGTGGAGACCAGTGCAGAGATAGGTGAAAGAGAAAGTTAACTATCAGTTGTGACTATACTGTTGCTATTTGCAACACACAGAGAGGTGGAGTATCCCATGAGGATTGCGCAGTTCAGGCTAGGTGGTTTATCTATTTAATGAAGCCATCCCATAGCATTAATTACGCAATAGAGGCTGGCTATCAAGTGGCAAAAGATTGGAGCATGTGTTTTGCTAGATCTAGCTTGATAGTGTGTAGCAATTGAGGGTGTGCATGAGAGCTTGTGAGGAGCTTTTGTACTATGATTGCTACATGATCTCTATCATTATAATATACAGATAGTTGGGGGTTTTCAGCTTTAAGCTTTCCCATAAATAATGTGTTTATATGTGTGATTGTTTATGGTTTTAATGTGCGCATGCGATTGTTTAATTTCCGCAAATTGATGATCAATAGTAGAAGAGGTTATGTATTATGCATGAAGCTCAAATAGTGTGTGATCAGGATAATCTCGATGAATAATTTAACAGTTATTCAAATTTATACATGGTATCGGAGCAGTATTGATCATTGGAGCAATTGCAAAACATTGAAGCGGTTGAGTTTTGTGCTGGTGGAATTCGAATTTGTAGCAGTGTTTTCTTGGTGTTGAAGTTGAGATGTCTTTCAACGGATTGCGATTGGAGTATGCCCTTGAGGGCATCTCAAATTATATTGCATGGAAGGACATGATGGAGGCGGTGCTGGATGATAATGGGTTGAAGGAGTTCATAGATGTTGAAGTCCCAAAGCCTACTTCTAGCGATGCTGCCATAATTGAGGCTTGGAAAAAGAAGACAAAAAAGTGTCGAAGGATTCTGTTGGACGGCGTGAAGGATCACATAGTGTCCAGCCTGCATGGTAAGTCTTCTCCATTCTTGATGTGGAAAGCCTTGACAGATTAGAGCGACTAGAGGAAATTGGCGCTCAAGGATAAACTCAGAAACATAAAGATGGAGAAAGGCGACAGTATGCCCAAGTACCTCACGAAGTTCATCCAATGCAGGGATGAGCTGGGAAGTGTGGGGGTGATTATAGATGATGAGGACTTGGTGAGCTTGGCTCTCCTTGGGCTTCTGAAGAGTTGGCATTCCTATCAGGACTCTGTCAATGGTCGGGAGAAATTGCCAGGATTGGAGCGACTTTGGTCGGATCTTGTGCAAGAGGAGATAAGGTGGAGTACCAAGGACGGATCGTCATCAAAGAACTCTGATGAAGAGAATTGTGCTTTGGCTGCCAAAGAAAAGAAGGGGAAGAGCAAGAAAGCTTCTCATTCTGGTGCGAAAGGCAAGAAGCAGGACATAACCAAGGTGAAGTGCTTTCACTATCACCAACACAGACACTATGCCACAAATTGTCCGCAGAAGAAGAAAAATAAGCAGGATGCTGGATCTGCAACTAGAGAGGCCTTAGCCTCGCAGTTTGAGCTGGATTTTTCACTGATCGCATGCTTGGTCTCAAGTGTGGCGGGATTGGTCTGGTTTCTGGAAAGTGGTGCGTCTTTTCACATGACAGGAGATCGAGATTTGTTTACTGATCTGGATGAGAAAGATCTTGGAGTGCACATCGAGATGGGCGATGATGGTAGATACAGTGCGACCGGTATCGGTACCATTTCCTTTGAGAGGGAGTCTGGTAAACCCTTCGTATTGAAGGAAGTGATGCATGTTCCAGGATTGAAAAAGAATCTTATCTCTGTGGCGATGTTAGAAGACAAGGGATATGATGTTGTCTTTAGCGAGGGAAAGGCTTTCCTGCGCAGTAAGACAACTGGTGAGACCCGGAGGATAGAGGTTCGAGTTAAGAACATTTATCAATTGCAGGTAGATGGTTGTGCAGCAATGGCAGGCAAGGAAGAAGGAGTGGTGAGCCAGGATGATGGAAAGCTGTGGCACCGGAGATTGGGCCACCCTCAACATGGAGCTTTGAAGATACTGCAGCAGATTTCTACTGGGCTTCCTAAAGGCACTCTTGCGCAGTCAGATCAGTGAAAGGGGTGTACCTTGGGAAAATTTGTGAAAGCCACCTTTCACAAGAAGGATAGTCGCGCCACGACGATCCTTGAGAGAATTCACACAGACGTGTGTGGACCTTTCTCAGTAGCTTCAACAACAAAGCACAGGTATTATGTGATATTTGTTGGTGATTTTTCTCGTAAGTGCTGGATCTTCTTCATGAAGAAGAAGAACGAGACATACTCAAAGTTCTGTGAGTTCAAGGCACTGGTTGAAAAAGAATCGGGGAAGCAGGTGAAGGCTCTTAGGAGTGACAATGGTGGTGAATTCATCTCTGGCGAATTCAAGGACTTTTGCAACGCAGAAGGAATTCGAAGAGAGCTCATAGCACCTCATAACCCACAGCAGAACGGGGTTGCTGAGCGGAAGAACAGAACGATCGTGGGTGCTGCACGGGCGATGTTGCATGATCGGGGCCTACCCATTCACTTGTGGGCGGAGGCATGCAATAATGCAGTATATGTGCAGAACCGTTGTCCTGACAAGATACTTGGCATGAGTACACCCGAGGAGGCGTTTTCTGGTAAGAGGCCTGATATTTCCCATTTGAGGATTTTTGGTTCACCTGTTTACATTCATGTGACGAAGGATGCCAGGAAGAAGCTGGAGCCGACCGTAGAGGTTGGGATATTTTTTGGGTACACAGATACGCCCCACAACTATCGCGTGTATTTTCTAGACAGTCGCAAGATTGTTGTGCGACGGGATATCAAATTTCAGAAGGAGAAAGCCATGAAGTGTTCGCTTGAGAGGGAGCTACACTTGCATGCAGAAGAGGAGCTATTAGTTCCTAAGGATGAGCTTCAGGATGTGGATCATCCACAAGAGGAAGTTCATGGAGTGGAAGAAACCACTCATGCAACACCAACCATCAGAGGGCGGAAGCGGACTACAAAAGCTGAGCGACTGGCTCAAGATGCAGAGAAGGTTGTAGGAGCACCTACATCATAGCGCAGAAAGAGACAGTCACCTGATCGGTATACTGGATACATGGCTCTTGTGAGCAAGTGTATCGTGACAGAACCATCCTCTTTCGAGGAAGTTGTGGAGGATCCTGCATGGGTAGATGCCATGGTGGAAGAGTATGATTCGATTGTCAGAAACAGTGCATGGGAGATTGTCCCGAGACCGGAAGGGAAATCAGTTGTGGGTTCGAGATGGATCTATAAAGTGAAGCAGGCAACTGACAGGAGTGTGGAGAAGTACAAGTCAAGATTTGTTGCCTGAGGCTTTTCACAGATTGAGGGGATCGATTATGAGGAGACCTTTGTACCTGTCGCAAGGTATTCTTCCATACAAACGATTCTTTCTCTCTTAGCGCAGATGGGGTGGCACATTCATCAGATGTATGTGAAGACTGTGTTCCTCAACGGAGTGATTAAGGAGGAGGTGTACATAGAGCAGCTCGAAGGTTTCGAGATCTTCAGCAGCGAGTCGCATGTGTGCAGGCTCAAGAGAGCGTTGTATGGGTTGAAACAAGCACCTCGTGCTTGGTACACACGGATAGACAGTTATTTGACCAGACTTGGATTCTCAGTGAGGCTGGGTCTCTTTGTGCAGTTATTGGTGGAGGAGGGTAAGTTGTTGATCATTGTACTTTATGTAGATGATTTTATTTTGACGGAGAGATGTTGATACTCTCATGCAAGGAGGATCTTGCAAAAGAGTTTGAGATGAAGGACTTGGGCCTCCTTCATTATTTCCTGGGATTGGAAATTTGGCAGCGCAGTGGTGGACTGTTTTTTTCTCAGGGTAAGTATGCCCGGGAGATACTGGAGAAGTTCAACATGCATGGCTGCAAGCTTGTTGATACTCCTCTTTCTGCTGTCTGGAGGAAGGAGGATGCTACTTCGGCGGAGGTAGAGGATGCCACTTTTTGTCGACAGTTGGTGGGGTGGCTTATGTATTTGGTCAATACACGACCTGACATATGCTATGCTGTTAACCAGCTTTCACAAGCTATGGTTAAGCCAACCAAGCTCTTCTGGAAGGCAGGCAAGCATGTATTGAGATATAATCTCAGAGGCACATCAGGATATAGATCAGGGTACAAACAGGAGGATGAGTTGAGGCGGCATGGCTTCACTGATTGGTATCATCATATCAGAGATTGTGTGCAGCGGAGAATCATGTTACTTTTGTACATTCCTACGGAGGATCAGGATGCTGATATCTTGACGAAGGCGCTCACCAAGAGCAAATTCGAATACCACAGGGGCAAGATAGGGGTTGCAGATAATCCTTATCTTTTTGAGAGGGAGTGTTGAGATTGCAACAAGATGAGGAGCTTAGTGGAAAGTAGTCGCCTTCACTAAGTGGGCCCGTAGGGTATTTTTGGCACAAAGTCTATTTTTAGACTATGTCTATTTTTAGACATATGGATCATGTTCTATGAGTTGCAGGATGCTATTTGTGGATGGTTGGTCAAGTCGGAAAAAATAGATGGACTTCTATTTTTAGACATATTGGGCGGAATCTATTTTTAGATTGCCGGTCTAAAAATAGATATGTCAAATATTATTAGCTCTTAATAATATTTGGACTATAAACATTATCTTATTCTCTTGGAGCACTTCAGTTAAGTGCACAGATGTGGCACAGGAGCTGACAGAAGGAATTACGCTATTCCTAAGGGTTAAGTGGAGCTATTGCATGGATGCTTCAGTTAGAACTCATGTGACAGAGTTTGGTGGAGTTGATTGAGGAAGTTAGTGGAGTTGTATTCAGTTTAACTAATCTAAACATAGTTGAGCTATTTGTATTCAGTTTAACTAATTGATACAATTAGTGAGAGTGGTGTGAATTGATTATTAATTAATTCACTAATTATAAACTCATTAATCAACTAAAGAATGCATCATTTAACTTCAGTGCATGGACAGTTTCAGTGGAGACCAATGCAGAGATAGGTGAAAGAGAAGGTTAACTATCAGTTGTGACTATACTGTTGCTATTTGCAACACACAGATAGGTGGAGTAGCCCATAAGGATTGCGCAATTCAAGCCAGGTGGTTTATCTATTTAATGAAGCCATCCCATAGCATTAATCACGCAATAGAGGCTGGCTATCAAGTGGAAAAAGATTGGAGCATGTGTTTTGCTAGATCTAGCTTGATAGTGTGTAGCAATTGAGGGTGTGCATGAGAGCTTGTGAGAAGCTTTTGTACTATGATTGTTACATGATCTATATCATTATAATATACAGATAGTTGGGGGTTTTTAGCTTTAAGCTTTCCCATTACATACTGTGTTTATATGTGTGATTGTTTATGGTTTTAATGTGCGCATGCGATTGTTATATTTCCACAAATTGATGATCAATAGTAGAAGAGGTTTTGTATTATGCATGAAGCTCAAATAGTGTGTGATCAGGATAATCTCGGTGAATAATTTAACAGTTATTCAAATTTCTACATCGTATGAGAGCGATATTGATCATTGGAGCAATTGAAAAACATTGAAGCGGTTGAGTTTTGTGCTGGTGGAATTCGAATTTGCAGCAGTGTTTTCTTGGTGTTGAAGCTGATATGTCTTTCAATGGATTGCGATTGGAGTATGCCCGCGAGGCAGCTCGAATTATATTGCATGGAAGGACGGGATGGAGGAAACGGTGTTAGATGACAATGGGTTGAAGGAGTTCATGAATCTTTGAAGTCCCAAACTACTTCTATAACGTGTTGCGCAAGTAATTGGGAAGCAGCAAGAAATGACCAAAGTGTCGAAGGATTCTGTTGGAGAGCGTGAAGGATCACATAGTGTCCAGCCTGCATGGTAAGGCTTCTCCATTCTTGATGTGGAAAGCCTTGACAGATTTATTCCAAAGCAAGAGCGACCAGAGGAAGTTGGCGCTCAAGGATAAACTCAGAAACATAAATATGGAGAAAGGCAACAGTATGCCCAAGTACCTCACGAAGTTCATCCAATGCAGGGATGAGCTGGGAAGTGTGGGGGTGACTGTAGATGATGAGGACTTGGTGAGCTTGGCTCTCCTTCGGCTTCCGAAGAGTTGGCATTCCTATCAGGACTCTATCAATCGTCGGGAGAAATTTCCAGGATGGGAGCGACTTTGGTCGGATCTTGTGCAAGAGGAGATAAGGCGGAGTACCAGGGACAGATTGTCATCAAAGAACTTTGATGAAGAGAACTTTGCTTTGGCTGCCAAAGCAAAGAAGGGGAAGAGCAAGAAATCTTCTCATTCCGGTGCGAAAGGCAAGAAGCAGGACATGTCCAAGGTGAAGTGCTTTCACTGTCACCAACACGGACACTATGCCACAAATTGTCCACAGAAGAAGAAAAATAAGCAGGCTGCTGGATATGCAACTGGAGAGGCCTTAGCCTCACAGTTTGAAATGGATTTTTCACTGATCGCATGCTTGGTCTCAAGTGTGGCGGGATCGGTGTGGTTTCTGGACAGTGGTGCGTCTTTTCACATGACAGGAGATCGAGATTTGTTTACTGATCTGGATGAGAAAGATCTTGGAGTGCACATCGAGATGGGTGATGATGGTAGATACAGAGCGACCGGTATCGGTACCATTTCCTTTGAGAGGGAGTCTAGTAAACCCTTCGTATTGAAGGAAGTGATGCATGTTCCTGGATTGAAGAAGAATCTTATCTCTGTGCCGATGTTAGAAGACAAGGGATATGATGTTGTCTTTAGTGAGGGAAAGGCTTTCCTGCGCAGTAAGGCAACTGGTGAGACCCAGAGGATAGGGGTTCGAGTTAAGAACCTTTATCAATTGCAGGTAGATGGTGGTGCAGCAATGGCAGGCAAGGCAAAAGGAGTGGTGAGCCGGGATGATGGCGAACTGTGGCACCGGAGATTGGGCCACCTTCACCATGGAGCTTTGAAGATACTGCAGCATATTTCTACTGGGCTTCCTAAAGGCACTCTTGCGCAGTCAGATCAGTGCAAGGGGTGTACCTTGGGAAAATTTGTGAAAGCCACCTTTCACGAGAAGGATAGTCGCACCACGACGATCCTTGAGAGAATTTACACAGACGTGTGTGGACCTTTCTCAGTAGCTTCGACAGCAAAGCATAGGTATTATGTGATATTTGTTGATGATTTTTCTCATAAGTGTTGGATCTTCTTCATGCAGAAGAAGAGCGAGACATACTCAAAGTTCTGTGAGTTCAAGGCACTGGTTGAGAAAGAATCGGGGAAGCAGGTGAAGGCTCTAAGGAGCGACAATGGTGGTGAATTCATCTCTAGCGAATTCAAGGACTTTTGCAGCGCAGAAGGAATTCGAAGAGAGCTCATAGCACCTCATAACCCACAGCAGAACGGGGTTGTTGAGCGGAAGAACAGAACGATCGTGGGTGTTGCACGGGCGATGTTGCATGATCAGGGCCTACCCATTCACTTGTGGGAAGAGGCATGCAATACTGCAGTATATGTGCAAAACCGTTGTCCTCACAGGATACTAGGCATGAGTACACCCGAGGAGGCATTTTCTGGTAAGAGGCCTGATATTTCCCATTTGAGGATTTTTGGTTCACCTGTTTACATTCATGTGACGAAGGATGCCAGGAAGAAGCTGGAGCCGACCACAGAGGTTGGGATATTTGTGGGGTACACAGATACGCCCCACAACTATCACGTGTATTTTCCAGACAGTCGCAAGACTGTTGTGCGACGGGATATCAAATTTCAGGAGGAGAAAGCCATGAAGTGTTCGCTTGAGAGGGAGCTACACTTGCATGCAGAAGAGGAGCTATTAGTTCCTAAGGATGAGCTTCAGGATGTGAATCAGCCACAAGAGGAAGTTCATGGAGTTGAAGAAACCACTCATGCAGTGCCAACCATCATAGAGCGGAAGCGCACTACAGAAGCTGAGCGATTGGCTCAAGATGCAGAGAAGGTTGTAGAAGCACCTACATCACAGCGCAGACAGAGACAGTCACCTGACTGGTATACTGGATACATGGCTCTTGTGAGCAAGTGTATCGTGACATAACCATCCTCTTTCGAGGAAGCTATGGAGGATCCCACACGGGTAGATGCCATTGTGGAAGAGTATGATTCGATTGTCAGAAACAGTGCATGGGAGATTGTCCCGAGACCGGAAGGGAAATCAGTTGTGGGTTCGAGATGGATCTACAAAGTGAAGCAGGTAGCTTACGGGAGTGTGGAGAAGTACAAGGCAAGATTTGTTGCCCAAGGTTGTTCACAGATTGAGGGGATCGATTATGAGGAGACCTTTGCACCTGTCGCAAGGTATTCTTCCATACAGACGATTCTTGCTCTCTCAGCGCAGATGGGGTGGCACATTCATCAGATGGATGTGAAGATTGCGTTCCTCAACGGAGTGATTGAGGAGGAGGTGTACATAGAGCAGCCCGCAAG
Source organism: Pinus albicaulis (assembly GCA_034641835.2). Lineage (NCBI taxonomy): Eukaryota > Viridiplantae > Streptophyta > Pinopsida > Pinales > Pinaceae > Pinus > Pinus albicaulis. Next base: position 556,353,693 of record CM076574.1, read on the forward strand.
CTTCAAGATCTTCGTACAGTCGCATCGTGTGCAGCTCAAGAGAGCGTTTGTAGGGCTGAAACAAGAACCCGTGCTTGGTACACCTGAGACAAATATTTCACCGATTTTGGATTCTCCAGATGAGCGATCCTAACCCACTCGCATTATGTTGGAGGTAAGTGGCCGATCATTGTACTTTATGTAGATGATTTGATTTTGACAGGTGATGAGCTGTTGATACTCTCATGCAAGGATGATCTTGCAAAAGAGTTTGAGATGAAGGACTTGGGCCTCCTTCATTATTTCCTGGGATTGGAAATTTGGCAGCGCAGTGATGGACTGTTTGTTTCTCAAGGCAAGTATGCCCGGGAGATACCGGAGAAGTTCAACATGCATGGCCGCAGGCCTGTTGATACTCCTCTTCCTGGTGGTTGGAGGAAGGAGGATGCTACTTCAGCAGAGGTAGTGGATGCCACTATTTATCGACAGTTGGTGGGGTCGCTTATGTATCTTGTCAATACACGACCTGACATATGTTATGCTGTTAACCAGCTTTCACAAGCTATGGTTAAGCTAACCAAGCTCTTCTGGAAGGCAGGTAAGCATGTATTGAGATATCTCAGAGGCACATCGGGATATGGATCATGTACGCATGTGAGGATGAGTTGAGAAGGAAAGGCTTCAACATCAGTATCATCATATCGAGATTGTGCATCGGGAGAATCATGTTATTTAATGTATCTTACCAGAGGATCAGGATGTAGATATACCGACGAAGGCGCTCACCAGGAGCAAATTCGAATACCATAGAGACAGGATCGGGGTGGCAGATAATCCCTATCTTGTTGAGAGGGAGTGTTGAGATTCAACAAGATGATGAGCTTAGTGAAAAGAGTCGCCTTCACTAAGTGGGCCCTCAGGCTATTTTTGGCGCAAAGTCTATTTTTAGACTATGGATCATGTTCTATGAGTTGCAGGATGCTATTTGTGGATGGTTGGTCAAGTCGGAAAAATAGATGGACTTCTATTTTTAGACATATTGGGCAGAATCTATTTTTAGATTGCCAGTCTAAAAATAGATATGTCGAATATTATTAGCTCTTAATAATATTTGGACTCTAAACATTATCTTATTCTTTTGGAGCACTTCAGTTAAGTGCACAGATGTGGCACAGGAGCTGATAGAAGGAATTACGTTATTCCTGAGGGTTAAGTGGAGCTATTGCATGGATACTTCAGTTAGAACTCATGTGACAGAGTTTGGTGGAGTTGATTGAGGAAGTTAGTGGAGTTGTATTCAGTTTAACTAATCTAAACATAGTTGAGCTATTTGTATTCAATTTAACTAATTGATACAATTAGTGAGAGTGGTGTGAATTGATTATTAATTAATTCACTAATTATAAACTCATTAATCAACTAAAGAATGCATCAGTTAACTTCAGTGCATGGACAGTTTCAGTGGAGACCAGTGCAGAGATAGGTGAAAGAGCAAGTTAACTATCAGTTGTGACTATACTGTTGCTATTTGCAACACACAGATAGGTGGAGTAGCCCATGAGGATTGCACAGTTCAGGCCAGGTGGTTTATCTATTTAATGAAGCCATCCCATAGCATTAATTACGCAATAGAGGTTGGCTATCAAGTGGCAAAATTGGGAGCATGTGTTTTGCTAGATCTAGCTTGATAGTGTATAGCAATTGAGGGTGTGCATGAGAGCTTGTGAGGAGCTTTTGTACTATGATTGTTACATGATCTCTATCATTATAATATACAGATATTTGGGGGTTTTTAGCTTTAAGCTTTCCCATAAATATTGTGTTTATATGTGTGATTTTTTATGGTTTTAATGTGCGCATGCGATTGTTTAATTTCCGCAAATTGATGATCAATAGTAGAAAAGGTTATGTATTTTGCATGAAGCTCAAATAGTGTGTGATCAGGATAATCTCGGTGAATCATTTAACAGTTATTCAAATTTCTACATGGTATCGGAGCAATATTGATCATTTGAGCAATTGCAAAACATTGAAGCGGTTGAGTTTTGTGCTGGTGGAATTCGAATTTGCAGCAGTGTTTTCTTGGTGTCGTAGTTGAGATGTCTTTCAACGGATTGCGATTGGAATATGCCCTTGAGGGAAGCTCGAATTATATTGCATGGAAGGACAGGATGGAGGCGGTGTTAGATGACAATGGGTTGAAGGAGTTCATAGATGCTGAAGTCCCAAAGCCTACTTCTAGTGATGCTGCCGTAATTGAGGCTTGGAAAAAGAAGACAACAAAGTGTCAAAGGATTCTGTTGGAAGGCGTGAAGGATCACATAGTGTCCAACCTGCATGGTAAGGCTTCTCCATTCTTGATGTGGAAAGCCTTGACAAATTTATTCCAAAGCAAGAGCGACCAGAGGAAGTTGGCGCTCAAGGTTAAACTCAGAAACATAAAGATGGAGAAAGGCGACAGTATGCCCAAGTACCTCACGAAGTTCATCCAATGCAGGGATGAGCTGGGAAGTGTGGGGGTGACTGTAGATTATGAGGACTTTGTGAGCTTGGCTCTCCTTGGGCTTCTGAAGAATTGGCATTCCTATTAGGACTCTGTCAATGGTCGGGAGAAATTTCCAGGATGGGAGCGAATTTGGTCAGATCTTGTGCAAGAGGAGATAAGGCGGAGTAACAAGGACGGATCGTCATCAAAGAACTCTGATGAAGAGAATTGCACTTTGGCTACCAAAGCAAAGAAGGGGAAGAGCAAGAAAGCTTCTCATTCCGGTGCGAAAGGCAAGAAGCAGGACATGTCCAAGGTGAAGTGCTTTCACTGTCACCAACACGGACACTATGCCACAAATTGTCTGCAGAAGAAGAAAAATAAGCAGGTTGTTGGATCTGCAACTGGAGAGGCCTTAGCCTCGCAGTTTGAGCTAGATTTTTCGCTGATCGCATGCTTGGTCTCAAGTGTGGCGAGATCGGTGTGGTTTCTGGACAGTGGTGCGTCTTTTCACATGACAGGAGATCGAGATTTGTTTACTGATCTGGATGAGAAAGATCTTGGAGTGCACATCGAGATGGACGATGATGGTAGATACAGTGCGACCGGTATCGGTGCCATTTCCTTTGAGAGGGAGTCTGGTAAACCCTTCGTATTGAAGGAAGTGATGCATGTTCCAGGATTGAAGAAGAATCTTATCTCTGTGGTGATGTTAGAAGACAAGGGATATGATGTTGTCTTTAGCGAGGGAAAGGCTTTCCTGCGCAGTAAGGCAACTGGTGAGACCCGGAGGATAGGGGTTCGAGTTAAGAACCTTTATCAATTGCAGGCAGATGGCTGCGCAGCAATGGCAGGCAAGGCAAAATGAGTGGTGAGCTGGGATGATGGCGAGTTGTGGCACCGAAGATTGGGCCACCTTCAACATGGAGCTTTGAAGATACTGCAACAGATTTATACTGGGCTTCCTAAAGGCACTCTTGCGCAGTCAGATCAATGCAAGGGGTGTACCTTGGGAAAATTTGTGAAAGCCACCTTTCACGAGAAGGATATTCGCACCACGACGATCCTTGAGAGAATTCACACAGACGTGTGTGGACCTTTCTCAGTAGCTTCGACAGAAAAGCGCATGTATTATGTGATATTTATTGATGATTTTTCTCGTAAGTGCTGGATCTTCTTCATGCAGAAGAAAAGCGAGACATACTCAAAGTTCTGTGAGTTCAAGGTACTGGTTGAGAAAGAATCGAGGAAGCAGGTGAAGGCTCTTAGGAGCGACAATGGTGGTGAATTCATCTCTGGCGAATTCAAAGACTTTTGCAGTGCAGAAGGAATTCGAAGAGAGCTCATAGCGCCTCATAACCCACAAAGTAGAACGAGGTTGCCGAGTGGAAGAACAACAACGATTGGGGTGGGCCGACGGCAATGTTGCATGATCGTGGCCTAGCCCATTCACATATAAAGTGATGGCATGCAATATGCAGGATATGTGCAGAACCGTTGTCCTCACAAGATACTTGGCATGAGTACACCGGAGGAGGCGTTTTCTGGAAAGAGGCCTGATATTTCCCATTTGAGGATTTTTGGTTCACTTGTCTACATGCATGTGATGAAGGATGCCAGGAAGAAGCTGGAGCTGACCTCAGAGGTTGGGATATTTATGGGGTACACTGATACACCCTACAACTATCGTGTGTATTTTCCATACAGTCGCAAGACTTTTGTGCGACGGGATATCAAATTTCAGGAGGAGAAAAAAAAAAAAAAAAAAAAAAAGCCATGAAGTGTTCGCTTGAGAGGGAGCTGCACTTGCATGCAGAAGAGGAGCTATTAGTTCCTAAGGATGAGCTTCAGGATGTGGATCAGCCACAAGAGGAAGTTCATGGAGTGGAAGAAACCACTCATTCAACGCCAACCATCAGAGGGCGGAAGTGCACTACAGAAGTTGAGTGACTGGCTCAAGATGTAGAGAAGGTTGTAGGAGCACCTACATCACAGCGCAGACAGAGACAGTCACCTAATCGGTATACTGGATACATGGCTCTTGTGAGCAAGTGTATCGTGACAGAACCATCCTCTTTCGAGGAAGCTGTGGAGGATCCCGCATGGGTAGATGCCATAGTGGAAGAGTATGATTCGATTGTCAGAAACAGTACATGGGAGATTGTCCGGAGACCGGAAGGGAAATCAGTTGTGGGTTCGAGATGGATCTACAAAGTGAAGCAGGCAGCTGACGGGAGTATGGAGAAGTACAAGGCAAGATTTGTTGCCCGAGGCTTTTCACATATTGAGGGGATTGATTATGAGGAGACCTTTGCACCTGTCGTAAGATATTCTTCCATACGGACGATTCTTGCTCTCTCAGTGTAGATGGGGTGGCACATTCATCAGATGGATGTGAAGATTGCGTTCCTCAACGGAGTGATTGAGGAGGAGGTGTACATAAAGCAACCCGAAGGTTTCGAGATCTTCAATAGCGAGTCGCATGTGTGCAGGCTCAAGAGAGCGTTGTATGGGTTGAAACAAGCACCTCATGCTTGGTACACATTGATAGACAGTTATTTCACTGAACTTGGATTCTCCAAGAGTGAGGCGGATGCTAACCTATACCAGATTGTGGTGGAGGGTAAGTTGCTGATCATTGCACTTTATGTAAATGATTAGATTTTGACAGGTGATAAGCTGTTGATACTCTCATGCAAGGAGGATATTGCAAAAGAGTTTGAGATGAAGGACTTAGGCCTCCTTCATTATTTCCTGGGATTGGAAATTTAGCAGCGCAATGGTGGACTGTTTGTTTCTCAGGGTAAGTATGCCCGGGAGATATTGGAGAAGTTCAACATGCATGGCTGCAAGCCTGTTGATACTCCTCTTCCTGCTGTCTGGAGGAAGGAGGATGCTACTTCGGCGGAGGTAGTGGATGCCACTGTTTATGGACAGTTGGTGGGGTCGCTTATGTATCTGGTCAATACACGACCCGACATATGCTATGCTGTTAACTAGCTTTCACAAGCTATGGTTAAGCCAACCAAGCTCTTCTAGAAGGTAGGCAAGCATGTATTGAGATATTATCTCAGAGGCACATCGGGATATGGATCATGGTACATACAGGAGGATGAGTTGAGGCAGCATGGCTTCACTGATTGGTATCATCATATCAGAGATTGTGTGCAACGGAGAATCATGTTACTTTCATACATTCCTATGGAGGATCAGGATGCTGATATCTTGACGAAGGCGCTCACCAGGAGCAAATTCGAATACCACAGGGGCAGGATAGGGGTTGCAGATAATCCTTATATTGTTGAGAGGGAGTGTCTAGATTGCAACAAGATGAGGAGCTTAGTGGAAAGGAGTCGCCTTCACTAAGTGGGCCCGTAGGGTATTTTTGGCGCAAAGTCTATTTTTAGACTTTGTATATTTTTAGACATATGGATCATGTTCTATGAGTTGCAGGATGCTATTTGTGGATGGTTGGTCAAGTCGGAAAAAATAGATGGACTTCTATTTTTAGACATATTGGGCGGAATCTATTTTTAGATTGTCAGCCTAAAAATAGATATGTCGAATATTATTAGCTCTTAATAATATTTGGACTATAAACATTATCTTATTCTCTTGGAGCACTTTAGTTAAGTGCACAGATGTGGCACAGGAGCTGACAGAAGGAATTACGCTATTCCTGAGGGTTAAGTGGAGCTATTGCATGGATACTTCAATTAGAACTCATGTGACAGAGTTTGGTGGAGTTGATTGAGAAAGTTAGTGGAGTTGTATTCAGTTTAACTAATCTAAACATAGTTGAGCTATTTGTATTCAGTTTAACTAATTGATAAAATTAGTGAGAGTGGTGTGAATTAATTATTAATTAATTCACTAATTATAAACTCATTAATAAACTAAAGAATGCATCAGTTAACTTCAGTGCATGGACAGTTTCAGTGGAGACCAGTGCAAAAATAGGTGAAAGAGCAGGTTAACTATCAGTTGTGACTATATTGTTGCTATTTGCAACACACAGATAGGTGGAGTAGCCCATGAGGATTTCGCAGTTCAAGCCAGGTGGTTTATCTATTTAATGAAGCCATCCCATAGCATTGAAAACGCAATAGAGGCTGGCTATCAAGTGGCAAAAGATTGGAGCATGTGTTTTGCTAGATCTAGCTTGATAGTGTGTAGCAATTTGAGGTAGTGCTGAGAGCTTGTGAGGAGTTTTGTACTATGATTGTTACATGATCTCCATGACATATAATATACGGATAGTTGGGGTTTTTCAGCTTTAAGCTTTCCCATTAAATATTGTGTTCATATGTGTGATTGTTTGTGGTTTTAATGTGTGCATGCAATTGATTTTATTTCCGCATGTGATGATCAATGGTAGAAGAGATTTTGTATTATGCATGAAGCTAAAATAGTGTGTGATCGGGAGAATACTCGGTGAATAATATCTCGCTTATTCAAATTTCTACACCCTAGTAGTCGCAAATGACATGGCTACATCAATGGGACATAGTGGATGGAATCCCAAGCCCACATGAAAGGGTTTGTGGCTATTTGAGCTTTCGAGAGCACGAGTTATAGTTGAGTTGTACATAGGGAAGGCTCTCATCCCATGTTCATGGATGCTTTGAGTTGTACATGCATAGAATGTGTACAATCATCTTGTTGATGACCTTTATCTAGTGATCGATTTGGGGATGGAAGACTGTGGAATTTATGAGATTGGTGTCCGAGCATTGACTAGAGGTTGGACCAAAATGTACTGAGGAACCCTACTGTCCCAATGGGAGATGATAGACATGGGATCCCAAAGTGTACCCGGACTCATTTAAAGAAGAGTTTAGCATTGAATTTTGTTGTGATTTTCTTCTTGTAGGTATTCATAATGGCCATCTTCGAGAAGTTTTTCAGCGTCTATTTCCATGCTTAGTAGAAGGAAGGCTTGACATGTAATCCATGGAGATGGATTCCTAAGGTCAACTAGGGGTAGGCAAGCAGAGTATAGAGGCCTTGCTTCTTGATGGTTAGTTTGGAAATGGTGCGAGCGATGCAAAACCCCGATGTACTTCCCAACATCTGTCAAAGGTTCAACCAATAGAAATACTTCTGCAAAGACTTGCCACTATTTTCTCAACTTTCGATATTCCCCTGACCCAACCGTAGTGCGCTTCCCAAATCATCTTGGCACACTCGCTTGAAGGAATACGGAGGTGTCTCGGGTGACATAGTAGGGCATTCCCTGAGGTGAAAATATGGAACTTGCTTACCCTCTAAGAGCGTCTTGTATGTGTGGCCGAGATTTCGGATCAATTTTGTAGAGAAGCGACCAACGGAAGTCTCGTGACCACAAGAGTTGACTCACAGGTGTGTCCGTATGAGCTGCAGGGGGTTGGTGGTCTATGTGGATGACCGTTTCCTTCCCAAAATATAATGCTTCCATTGTCGGAAAGCTCGCACGATGGAATACATCTCTTTTTTCATAAGTGGGATACTTGCGGATTGTGTCGAAAATTATCTCACTATGATATGCCACTGGATGCCCATGTTGAGTAAGAGCGCCCCAATAGCATGAGTCGAGGCATATGTCTCGATCTCAAATGGTTATTGCAAGTCACGGTAATGTGAGCACCGGTGGAGAACATAGGTGATGTTTTATCTCTACGAACGCCTTTCCGTTGAGATTCGGACCAAAAATAATTTTTTTACGCTCCTTCCTTGGTGACTTGACTCAAGGGTTAAGTGATATGAGAGAATCCCAACACAAACCTATAGTAGAAATTAGCAAGACCCAAAAAAATGTGGAGCTCTGTTAGAGTGGTTAGGGGTTGCCAATACCAAATGACTTGGATCCTCGCTAGATCCACATGCAACCCCCACTCATCAATAATGTATCCCGAATACCGAACTTGGGTCATTCCAAAAGTGCACTTTTCCAAATTGGCACACAACTTGTGTTGTCGCATTGTTTGGAGGACATGTCCAAGTCTGCGTTTGAAGATCAAGATTTCATCCAATTACACCACTACAAATGAGTTGGTGAATGGCTGCAAGATGCCGTCTATTAGCCTCATGAAGGTTGTAGGAGCATTCATCAACCCGAAAGGCATGACCAGCCATTCAAAAAAGGTCCTCCTTGGATTTGAAGGCAACCTTCGACACATCGGAGGGTTTCGATTGGTACTTGGTGATACCGACTTCAAGTCGATCTTGCTGAAATATTCCCCCACCTTGAGTTGGTCCATGGTCATCCATCTATGGGATTGAGTACGTATTCCGAATAGTGATATTATTTAGTGCCCGATGATCAATAAAGAGTCTCCAAGTCCCATCCTTCTTCGAGCACAAACACGATCGAGGCTCCCACGCGAGCGATGAACCTCGGTCGGATGTGACCTTCTGCGCAGAAGCTCTCGAATCATGCCTCTTGGTTTCATTGTTCTCTAGAACAAAGCACCGATATAATTTTCCATTAGGCGGCGGCACACCGGGGTCTTATCGATGGAGTGCTTGACCCTACGTAATCCCCTAAGGTTGAGGTGAAGATGTCCCCATGCTCCTCCACGACCTTGTACATCTATTGTGTCCGTGTGGAGGGAGCCCGGTCTAGAGGTCGTGGCCACAGTCTTCTTCTTTCCACGAGGGTGGATCATCAAGAAAAAAAATTTCCTGGTTTTGGAAATGAGCTTACTACATTTTTTTGCGAGTAACTAAATAGATTGCGGTAGGCGGTGGTACCTTCGGTGTCATGTAAACCGAAAAATATCCTTCTAATAGATTCAACCTTCTATCTACAACGTACGCATCTATTTGGCCCTCAAATATGGTAATTTCAAATTTTACTTGTACCTTAAAAGGAGTGGTGCCTCCGGGAGTGGCTCATCGGATGAAGATGCGCCATCGGTGGGTAGTCGTAGAAGGATCTCGGGCAAAGTTATTGTTACACCAATTTTTTTTTCATCTAACCTATTATTATTAGATGGACTAAAGTACACCATGTAAGACCAATTTTACCATAGTAAAATTGCTTTCCACTATGAGAAATAATTTAATAACCCATAGTTTATTAAGTTATTTCGGTCTAAAATACAAACCCCGTGAGGAATAATTAAATAAATCCTATTTTTTTTATTTTCCTCTAGGGATAATTAACTAAACCATTGTTTAATTAATATTCCTGGTCATATTTAACCCAAAACCGGAAAATTAATTAGATAATCATTATTTATCTTATTATTTTCTAGGAATAATTATTTAAATCATTATTTACTAATATTCCTTGTTAAATATGACTAAATCATTTATAAATAATTGAATAAATAATTATCTATTTAATTATCCTTTAAACACATTCTTGAAATAATAAATAAATCATTTATTTATTTATTTATTTATTATTTCTAAATAAAGGGATTTGACCAAGTTTAAATTCCTTTTCCCTCCAACAAAAAAAAATAATATATTCCACGAAAGTTGGATCTAGATTTGGTTAATAATATTTTAATTATGCACCAATATCTAGACTAACTCAATATTTTTTTTATAAATCGAAGGGTTTTTCCATTCATTCACTACCTTTTATTGCCTTGAGATCACCTTTTGATCTATACTTTTTGGTTTGACTTTGATCCTCCATCATTGTCATATTTTTTCTACATTTTTTTTGTGAACTCCCTTTGAGTTCCGTTTGTCTGGGTTTTTCGCACCATCAAGAGAGAGAGATCTTGGATATGAAATGCTAAGGACATACAAGAACCCATCCCATTGAGGGGGGACGAGTAACATCTTTACGTGTTCCCTTTCTAGGTGTCATAATACAAAATATTCTTTATAAATTCTTGTCTTGTCTATTGGATGTATGGAGCAACTCTTGTTTATTTTTTGTTTTTTAATGTCTTTAACTACATAGATGCTGGATTTTTGTAGCATTTATTCTAATCACCTCTATTGCAGATATAAGGAAATTGATGACCACATTTGATGTTAGGGTTGTTTGTTATGCACTGACTAAAGTGAGATTTTTTTGTACACTTGTGATTAGAATTCACACTAACAACTGGTGACTCCACTAGGGATTTTAATTACAACCGATGTCATTTTTCGGATCACTCGCATGACCAGTTGCTTTAGCCCCTAGTTTTTTTTCTTCGACTTCTTATTTTGCATTCCTCGATGTTGTTTTTTAACCTTTTTTACCCAAAAACGGTAAAAATTCTAACTTTTTGTGTGTTTCCGGGCCTTTTGCGTAGGTAACGGGCATCGGCCGTGACGAGACGACACTTTTTGGCCCAAAACTTGTGACCTCGGCTCTCGGGTAGCGAGATATTTGTCCAAAAAGCGCGACCTCGGCAAAAAACAAGTCGAGACTGCGACTGCGGGTTTTTTTTGCGGATTTTTTTTCTATAATTTTCGGTGTTTGCCGAGGGCACTTTGTTCAAGGTTGTCCGACCTCAGTATTTACTCGTATTGGACTTGTACTTGATTAGTTTTACTCGTCAAAGTAGGAGGCAGAGCCCCTTAGGGCTTCGGTACGCTTCCACCTTTTTAGATGGAGTTTAGTTGAAGCGGGTCTTTTTAGATTTCAGTGTTTTTTCAACCATTTTTTTTCGAGTTTTGAACCTCGCCTTTTCATATCCATTTCGGATCGGTTATTTTTCCATCCAAAGCACCTCTTTTCGCTTTTTTTTGGTCCTCCCTTTAGGGTTTCCTACGTTTCCCTTTAGGTTGTAGCATTTCGACCCCTATTTTTTCGGCATTTTTTCCCTCTGGTTTCTTGTTGTTTTATGCACCTCTTTTCGAGATCGACCTTTAGATCCCCTGTCCCTCTTTACCTTAGATATATTGGCCATATTGTGTGTTTTGAGTAGATTTTCGCCCACCCTTAGACTAGTTGTTGGGAAGCCCTCCTTTTGGGTTTAAATTTATGCATCTTTAGTCGTTTATTTTAGTATCGATTTCGGTTCATTCTTGTCACTTAGTTTTATTTATAGTTATACAACATCATTTTTTCTCATTTTTTTTCTATACACACGTACGGGCTTAATTAAAATTAACACACTTATCACACACACGCACACCTAAAGCGAAGAATGCTTGGTTTACACTTCCAGGCCAAGACTAAAACATTGTAATTAATTAATCTACACCTTTGTGCCCTTGTTTACCTCTCTTCCGTATTGGGTTCCGTGTATCTTTTCCACCATTTCACCCCCCAGGCATTTATCCCGGAGACTCCAAGGCCTTCATCCTCATTTTACATTAGGAAGACTTACTCCACCGCGTGAGGGTCGGAGTCAATCCTCCACTGAGTCCCCATTCCGACTCCGATTTTGGCTCATCGGGTTCTCCTTATATATCTATCACCGATTCTCCTCCACCTTTCACCTTCATCATGTCTAGTGCGGGACATACCATTGGTATTGGCCCCTACTTTAATGTTGGAGCCGCTACTAGTGGAGTCGCAACAGAACAATTTCGTCTACTCTCTTGCTTCCTTATATGGCGAGGCCTAAACCTTCCCCGATTTTCAGACTAGTCGATTAATGACCCTATACACCATGATCCGAAGTTGGCTTTCTATGCCAACCAAGCTTCCTTCGAGAGAACCCTAAGTTTGAAGGAAATGTTAGAGAGGATCCTCGCAACCATGTTTGTTCTTTCCACATGTTGTTTTCGTCCAAATCTATCACCGATGACTCTATCCTTCTTCGGTTATTCCAGTGTAGGCTTAATCGAGAAGCTTCCAAGTGGTATTTCAACCAGTCTGCTACCTCTCATGCTACTTTTACAAATATTTCCAAGGCATTTATGTTCTATTTCGAGCTTCCCCTTCACTATGAAATCGGTGCCAAACATTTGACCACTTTCCGTCAAACTTACGCCACCCACCTATATGACCATGTTCAAGAATGCGGTAGAAGGAAAGAGCTTATTTTGAGCTCCAATTTTTGAAGACCGTGTCTACATGGAGTGGTTTCTCGAGATCCCTTTTTCCCTCTATTGGAAAATATTTCGCTTCTCACTTTCCTCGGACTAAGGAAGAAGCCCTCCAAGTTGCGTTGAAATATGACCTTATCTATGCGTATTACGGTTATGTTTATACCATCTTACCTAATCTCCCTAGACACGGTGATGCCAACGTATTGAGGGAATCCCATGCCGCCGATGGTATCGTTGAATCCCTTTCACATCCATACACTCATCCTCCTATGGGTTATGGTTTCCCTCGAGGAGGGCCAACTCCTCTAACACTTTCCCCCCTCCCGGAAGCATGTATCCAAGACACGGCATGCCTCACGCCTTTTCCCAACCGGATCCACCGATGTTAGGGCCTCGATTTTTCCCTAACCCCGGTTACCCCAATGTTGCTCCACCTCCTTACTATCCGTATCCGCATCTAGGTGCTCCATCTCCTCCAAAGCACAAGCACCTCTCGCCTCCTTGCCTTCTCAATCTCTACAACGAGCAGCCACCCCCCACTCGGGGTTAGGTGTATGCACGGTAGAGTGTGACTAATCCTCCCACTTCCAAAAAAGAAGAGGAAAGGAAACCGAACCAACCCGCTCTAGGTAATCTAGGAAAAATACCCAAGGGAATACATATAACACCGCAACCGAGCAACTGGGCACTTAGCCAAAACAGGGACAAGCCTAGTCGCAAGAATAAGCTTTGTTCTTGTTACGGTTTCCATGGTCACTATACCGATGATTGTCCCCTTTTACCTTAGATGCATCAAATGTGGGAAGCTCAAGGTGCATCTCGAGGACAACAAGCCTCTTCCTCGGTTCCTCCTAATGTCATGTCCATCCAACTGGATGTGTTTACCAATCCTTTCCCCTAGTAAGGATATGTGGTTGCCCAACCCCCGAAAGTAAAGTGGCTGCTCAACCTCCCCATTCTAGCACCTCTAATTACCGGATCCTCATGATGAACTCCGACTAGGCCAATACCGTCGATCTCAACCTTCGAGACTCGGTCGCGCTAGTACACCAAGCCTCCCGCTACGTCCATAACCGAGCCCTCGTCTTCGGGTCCCACTGAGAAAATTTGGACACCCAATGATCCTTTATAGATCCCTTAGCCTAAGGAAAACATACATACCAAGATCCCCAAAGGACCGTTACGCCAAAAGTCTGCTCCCGGTAAAGCCGCCCACACCTACGAGTATAGTAGATGACATGGCGCAATCCCCCTGTCACCATATCAACGTTGGAAGTCCTCCAGTCATGCCCTTCACAATGAAAATCTATACTAATTTTTTATAGGCGTTGTGGATCTTTCGGATGATCGTTTGATTGTCTTCGATATTGACAAGTCATAGCACCCACCCCCTTCTTGCATCTATAGCCTTCCAAATACTCGTCAAGGTTCGGAATGCCAATGTTTCTCGATGTATCATTTACGAGGGAGCATCCACTCGCGTGATGTCTGCTCCTATTTGGAAACATCTCGGATCGCCCAAGTTAGCCCCCTTCCACTATCACCCTCCATGTGTGGGATGGCCACTCTTCCCATCCCCTTGGCATGTTCCGCAACTATCTTGTTACTCTTGCAGGAAAAAGCTGTCTATGTTGACATTGAATTCATTGATGCCCCTTTAGGCTACAACATTCTATTAGGTCATAGCTACACTTATGCGATGTCCGATTTCCCATCTTCGTTTCGCCGTAATATGTGTTTTCATCACAACGGAAAGATTGTCACTATTGATCAGTCGACATTTTATGAACCGAAGTCTTAGACCTTTCTAGAGTCCATTATTTCTTCGGTGGCCAATAAAAAAAATAGCTAAACCTCCGACCCAGGTGTCTCACTCGAAGTCTATAAAGAATCCTCTTTTCTTAGTTCATTCCCTAGTCTCCCCCTCTTATCTTTGACCCTAGCTCGTCGAATGTTTGCATGATGCAATCATCTCGGTCCGACCTCAAACAGTATGTTTCGACTAGTCGGCGACCTCTCCCTTCGCAACTTGCTCCTAGTACTTTGACTCATCCTTCGAGACATCCTCCTCAAGGCCCTTCATCCGTAGTTGGTGTCTCCGATCCTATTTTTTCCTCCTGGAACATTCCCCCCTAGCCTTAACCATCTAGGAGTTGTTCCACTTAGCCATTACCCCTCCGATCGAGATACCATTTATTGCTCCCCCTTCTAGATTATTTTTGGTACCCGTTATGGCTACCTTGACCCTTCCCAATATGACCACAGGGGATCTCGATCTGCAGTACATTGATCCCCCCGGCCAATACCCAGTACGGGTCGGCTCAAACCTTACATCGCTCTCGACCCCTAGTCCAACCGGTCGCCATGACCCGTCCCTTTTCTTATGTGCCTCAACCACCTCAACAAGAACCTACTCCTATTTTGAAAGCCTCGGGTAAGGGGGGCAAAGCCCGCAAAATGGCACCTAAGGACAAGACTTCCCAAACAACACCCTGCTCCTCCTAAGCCTCCAAAGCGTACACCACTGTGCGCTTTGTGTGACATTGACGACCATTCCACCCATCATTGTCCTCAATTTCCTCGTATCAAACCCATGATCAACGTCGTGTTTCCCCGAGTCGATGTCCCGTAAGTCCATGTTACTTTAGTGAATTCGGACAAGAAACTCAAGACTATGCATGCAAATCACCCTTGTGCTTTGTGTGATCTCCATGGCCACTTTAATCACCTCTGTCCTCACCTCACGGATTACCGGACCTCCTTTGAAGCGGTTCGCCAATACGAGGCCAAGTGCAACGAGTCCGCCTCTCCCTTACTTGCACGTTATGCTTTGGCAAAACCGGAGGGACACATCCACTCCCATTGACATTCCCCCTCTTGATGTAGAGATGATAGATCCTTCGACCATTATCCTCTACTTGTCATCATCTATGAGATCTACGATGGAAGACCCCTCCGGGGCATCCCCTTTTGTTTCACCCCGACCTCCCTTCGGTGAATACCTTGGGCTCAACATCGATGGATCATTCATCTACTTTTCCTTCGTCACCCTCCGTGATGATGCGCATGTGAACCTCTCTTCTCATGATGATGAATCGGGTAGCTTCGCCGCATCATGTGGTCATCCTTCCACCAGTCACCCTATCTTCTAATGCGATGAGGACATTATGGAAGCATTTAGCACCCTTGAATTTATCTATCCATCCCATAAGAAAAATGGCACCATCCATGTCTATGGTGACTTTCGTGACTTTGAGCAAAAACTTTCCCCAAGACAGCTTCCCCGACACCATCCATTATTCGGTGTGGGGGGGGGGAGAAATTCTACCCATAGCATTCCCTCTAGAAGTGCTTGTTCTATTTCCGCCTTGCTTTCATGTTTCCAACATTTTTCATCATCCTCTCATATGTTTTCTAGTGGCACCTTTCGGATGGATCCTTATCGACACCATATATTGGCTATTCCGATGGTGGCAAGTCACTACTCCCGGAATCTAGCCTCAGCAGTGTGGGCCATTTTCACCCCCTTGCATTCGCTTGTCCTCTCCAACAGTGTTTTCATTGGGGCTGCCACCAATAACCAAGCCAAATATGATGTAGTGATAGGTTTTTTAGTCGATTCCCTTGACCGTCGCATCCTTCACCTTCATGTTCATTTAGATTCTTTGTTGCTTATCATGCAATTGAATGGTGTTTATCGTGTGCATAATCATGTCCTTTTTAGAATATATTTACGAGTGAAGCTCTTAAATGCATGAATTTGAAACCATTACATTCATTCATGTACCTAGAGCCTATAATCGCTATGTAGATAGCATTGCAAACAATATTCTAGATTGGCATTTTTCACACGCATTTAACACAAGAAAATAACCATAAACCATAAAATGATGCATATCCATAATATGTGCCATCCAAATATACAATTTTTTGGAGTCCATTAACTCTAATACATATGACATGCCCATAGCATGTTAAAAAAAACCAAAACTGGGGACACCTCATGTCCCTACATCTAATCACTATCTGGAGAGTCCCGGGCCAATGGCTCGGCTCCTGTAGCCCATAGATCACGCATCCCATGTCCAGCCATCGCCATGCACTACATGACTCCTCGCCATTCTAAGGGTATACCAATGCATAGCTCTATGTACTGGTCGTCAAGGTCCTTCCAACCGTGCTCAGAAACACCGGTTAGTAGCTTCTCACATCTTCGACAGATATCCTCGAGGAGGGCCATTGCATCCTCATTTCGCGTTCCCCTCAATCCACTAGGTTTTGCAGCCCCTGACACTGCAGGTCGTCCCATATACCTGGTTGATTTCACCGGTGCTATATTTGCATACCAAAATTAAAAGAATTAGCACCATATAAAATATTCTGAAACTTTAACTTGCACCATAAAAGATAAGAAACTTTTCACTTACGGTTTGGCCACCATGCTCGACCTAGCGGAAGTGGCAAGTCCAGGTCCCCATGATAGTTCATCCCACTATAGATATAGTCGTATATATATAATGGCATCTGATCCCAATTTGCAAAAAACTCGGGTCAGAACACACGTATGACTACCCCACCTCCTCCTCTACCCGGCCGCCCCGGTGGCATCTCGTAAAGCGAACATCCTGGATGTAATACGAGGACAAAGCGTCGAGTCTTCTCGAAGAATAGGCAGCAACGTGCCATATTCACAATCATGGTTCACACACTGCCGATTATATCGCGACAAATGTCATCTCAATGATGACAGCATCATCTTGGGCCCCACGCCAAGTAGGTCCACTCAATACTCCCTCTACAAGCATCATTTGCCACCCGGTGATGTGGTGGGGGGCATGGTTTCCGCGGTCACGGCTGCACGGGTCTTGACCACATCATGGTGTCAGGCCTCTCTAGATCTCCCAGTTAATATACGTACACTACTGTGATTTGTAGTCAATAATTATCTAAAAATTCCACCATCATTCCACACCCTTCAGTAACATTAGTTGTGTGTTTCCCACCATCCCCTGTGCTTGGAGACCCGATTAAAAAAGTATATATCACAGTGTCAACTCAATGCGTACCACTGCACTATAAATATCTCATGATTCGGGTCCCAATAGCTGACTATTCGGGCCAACAAGGGCTCTCCTGACCTCATCAATGGGTTCTCCACAAATTTAAGGACCCCAAACCTGGATAATGCAGCATGGACTACATGATCCCCTCGGAACTTAGAACGTAATGTATCCAGGTCTCTCTCTCTCTCCAGTTGATCCTCAACTCTGTCATACCTGCACAAAACCATCATGTTTGTTAACATACAGAAAGGAAAGACTACCTCATAGCCATAAATCCTAGCTCTTAGCCAAAAAATAGCACTAAAACCCCTTTCTCTGTCAGGTTGCACTTTTCAGGCCATTTCCTGGGACAGGTTGCAGTTTTCTACCCAGTACCTACTACCTAGGTCGCAAAAACGACCCCAAAAAGTGTGACCCGGTCGTGAGGAGGAGCAGGGGTCTGTTCATGAGCTCTGGGTGCCTAATCTGAAACTTTAATCCACTAAATTAAAAGAGTATGGTTAGGCCTCTTACCTGCAACTGACGGATCTCAATTCCAACATTTGGTTTGTCCGCTACGATCGCCGCAATATTTAGGGCCTTTTCTCCTCTCTACATTCACCACAACTACACTTGCAAATGAATCATATTGGAGGAAATTGTAATATTCCCAATTAGCCCAAGCTAATGGGAATATTCTATTTTGCCTTATTTTGTTTTGAATTTCGTATTGATGAATAAAATGTAAAGGAGGACATGTAAAACTCCTGAAAATACAAAAATAAATCAATGCCTATGTGAACAAATACATATCTGGGCCATATAAATAAACTCTTGCAGGTGTGAATGGGTTTAAACCATGAGACTGGGTCAACATTGACCAAATCAACAGCGCAGTCTAGATGCATTGAACCTCCTTGAGGCACAACGTTGTTCTAGTTATAGGTTCTACATGTGAAAGGGGCTAAACTAATGAAGTGGTTTAGGGTTTGACAAGACTTCAAGCGTATAAAAGGAAGAGGAGAGCAGCATGAAAGGGTTGTTGAATATTATTATTCCTGAAGGAATTGTCTGCTTAGACATTCCACATTGGGGGTTTTCCTGTTTAGGAATCCCACCTCCTTCCTTGAGCAGCTCTTAGAGGAGCCTTGTTTGTCTTGTCCACTATCTGTCATTTGGCCAAGCCACATCTTGCATCTACAACATAGTCCTGTTTAGGCTTGAGTTGTCCATGTAAGCTGCAGCAAGTGGAACACTAGATCTACTTAGATCTAGACTTTACTAAGTGCCTCTTCTCAGTGAGTGTGTCTTTTAACCTCCTAGAAGAGTGCATTATCTGATTGAGCTTCATATCTAGACCTTGGAATCAGGCCAAAGCATTCTCAGAGCCTACAGTGTAGTTTCTCTCCCTGGACTGCATTATTTGCAAAGGAGAAGTTGTAGGGTGTTTTGCCTGCAATTTGGAGGAGAGATCTCTGGTGTTAGGATTCTTCCTCTCACTGTGGTGATCCATGGATTGGCCATCCAATCCATGTTTTTTTCAGATCTGATATGTTGTCTTATTGTATGATTCAGAAATTTCTGAATAATTCTGCAGATCTGCAACTTTAGATCTCAGATCTACTCTTTGTGCTTCATGTTTTGCACAAAACCCCAAGGGGAATGTATAGATGAGCTTTTCTTTTACATAGATCTAAATTAGATCTATATTTTTATGTACAGATCTGCTCTAGATCTAAGTATTATTAAACTGCTGCTTCGGCCCCAATAAATAACGATGTTGAGTTTATACAAACTTTTTCCGTGGCTGTAGCACCTCATTTCTTAGGATTTTTCCTGTATAGTCTTGTGCTTTCTCTTGTACAATGTATGGGCTGTAATATACATCTGATTTATGAACCTCCATATTAGTCTTCTACTTTGCTTCAGTGGATCTGCGTTATTTCTGAAGCAGTCCTTTTGCACATAGCTGCAACCCCTCTCTTTGGGTGTTTTTCAGCTAGACTAGTTTGTGGGAGATCTTTTTAACCCATCTAGTTTGATTTGTTTTTTATCTCCTTTTGGATTTGGATCTTGGATGAGCTGATATAAGGGATCCAAGAGCTGAAAACTAATTTTTGTGCATATAATTATCATGAGTGCATTATTTCAGTAGGCTCGCTAAGCTGTTCCAATTTTGGAATATTACAGTGGTATCAAAGCTTCCATCTTGGCTCAGCCTGTGAGCTTCAATAAGCATGGAGTCTTCTCATGAGGAGGAGGAGATCTACAAGAGAAACCAGAGTAAACCCTTGTTTTCTGGAGAGAAGAGGTTCACAAAAATTCTATCTCAAGCTCTACAAGGTATCAGAAAAGACATCAAAGAAATGAGGAGGGAAAAGAAGGAAGATCCCTCAATCAGATCTACAAGATCTATACATGAGGAAAGTTCTAAATCCTCATCTCATGGATATGTGCACTCATCCATATCACCAAATCTTCAATGCTCTGTCAGTGATTTCTTCATGAAGAGGAAGGAAGGAGGTGTGACCAAGAAGGAGACTCTTGGTGAGTATTTGCTGGAATATGAAGCTCAATCTAAGGAGTTCAAAGATAACTTGAACTGCCAAAGGTTATGTAAGATCAAGGAGGACATAAGCACAAAGGAGAAACATCATGATATGGGTAGATTCTATCTATCTACTTTTGATGGATCACCTAAATGTCCATTTAGGGTTTGGGTGGAGGAGCTAAGAAAATTTGTGCATCAACATCAAGTTTTAGAAATTGAAGCCATCAAAGTAGCAGCACTTCATTTTGAAGGTAGAGCATATGTTTGGTGGTTGTTTGAATCCTTTTCCTTAAGAAATGAAAATACACCTACTTATGCAAATTTTATTGAAAGACTAGTAGAAAGGTTTGATGAAGCTTCATATGTAACATCTTCTATTGAAACTATCAAACCATATCAAACAAATATTTTGCATGAGATGGAAGGTTCTATGAATCCAACTCCATTTCTGAAAACCATGGAAGAAGGTGTAAGTTCGTTTGATGCCTTGCCAAGGGCAAGATTTCCATTGGATGAAGGGCTCTCTTCTCAAGAGGAAGGCATGAAGATTCCTCCTTCAATAGATGACCAAGATCTAAGGTCTCTTATTGATGATGAGGCAACTTCAACTATTGAAGAGAAGGAGGGGAAGGCAGGAGATGATAACGAAGTCACAACAAAAGCACCTCTTGATTGGAGGAAAACTAAAGTGTTATATCAACTATGGGCAGCATTTTCATACTTTGCTAAGGAGGAAGCCTTGGGAGAAGCCAGCACAGCACAAAGAATCTCTCATGAATTCAAAAAAGAGGTGAGCAATTTCCTGAAAGGGGCATTGCTATCTTCCACTCAGTTATCTGCACTGAGGAAGGAGGAATCAGAAGTCCATGATGGCATGGACATGAGGACACATGGAAACTCCATATATTTGGGGCAGCCCATGGTACCTTCATTCATAAAAGATATTTCTGAACATGACAAGAGGATGTTGACTCTCTTGCATGCATGGGCCAGATTAAGGAAGTATTGGAAGACAAAGACTTTCCGAGGGGAAGTTGATTTCCATCTGCTTCAATCTTGTCTTGAGCAAGATCAGCTGCAAAGGAGGCAGCAAAGGGAAGATTATAATGCTCCAACATGTGATTTTGACATCATACATGTCAAAGAGGAGAGCCATGACATGACAGGGGCTGCATTTCAAACCTCTACAGCGTTGTCATTCTTGGGAAGCCTGGATCCTTATTGGGATTCCCAACTCATGATGGAATACTCCAAGGACCTTTTCACATGTGGGGTTCTTGATGGGGAAGTAATGGATGGGAGGTTTAATGTGGTTGATGGAGTAATTTATTTCTATAATCTTATCCTTTTGGTTAGAGACTCCAAGCTCAAGGAGACACTATTAAATGCAACCTATGAGATCCTGCTTTCCAAACCCACTGGGTTGATTAGAGCATATCATACTATCTTAGGTGGATTCATATGGGAAGGTTTCAAGAAAGAGGTGAACTCTCATATGAAGAAGTGCATGGACTATTTTTTAAAGAGGGAGTAACATAGCTCTTAGGAAGAGCCATCATTCACATCTCCTTACTCATTGAGTGTGAGAGGGAACTCATCCATGAGTTACCTCACTAATGTAAAACAAGTATATAGAGGGATTTTTCTCTCTGAATATTATGATGTATCTCCTATATGCTTATATTTTTCTAACACTCATTTGCAGGACATTATGCTAAGAGGGGGCACTATTTATGATGGGTTTCATGGGCCACTCAAGGCCATGAACTATGTTTATGCAGGTCATTCCTTGGATGATCTTGGGAAGTCATTATATTCTTCATGGTGTGATTCTTTTACACTAAATATGATGAACCTTCTCCAAGAATTCAAGAGGGATGGGGTAGCAAACAAGTGTTGGGGGAGGCACTTGTCATCTCCTATTCTATGGCAGTTAAGGGTAAAATTGCGCTGGTTGCACATGAGGGAACATATTCCTTCTCCTTTATCATACATGGCAACTAGCATGTTTCTTATCATGATTCCATATGTTGGAAATGTTCTTACTCTTGGGAACATGGTTAGAGGAGAGGCACATTGGTGGGATGTGTCCTTGGGGAGAGGAGTTCCCCACTCTTTTTGCACTGCATGCTTCAATGGGAGCATGATATGTTGTATGGTCACTATGATAGATCACTTGTCTCTTTGTAGAGTGAGCCATATGTTTGTTGGAAACATGCCTCTCATATGTATTGGGGAGGAGTTTTTCTATGGATTTCCAAGCTGGGAGGTGATCCACTTCATTTGGATGATAGCATGGAGATGGGAGTCTTTCATGAATAATGGAATTCCCCATGATTGTCATCACTTCTATCTTGAGGAGGCCATGGATCAGCAAGAAGGTTTCCATAACATCCTTCCATTATTTCATGATGAGAGCCATTGGGTTTATTCACCAAGGGCCAACTTGCACATTGAGGAGGGACCATTGGAAGACAGAACTATTGCAGAAAATCTGGAGCAATGGTGGAGACTATTGGATGAGG
This sequence comes from Pinus albicaulis, assembly GCA_034641835.2. Taxonomy (NCBI): domain Eukaryota; kingdom Viridiplantae; phylum Streptophyta; class Pinopsida; order Pinales; family Pinaceae; genus Pinus; species Pinus albicaulis. The sequence goes on from CM076574.1 coordinate 556,376,208, forward strand.
GGGCCACAAGAGAAGAAGGGGAGATTCTGCAGCTCTCACCTTATCAGTTTCTTGAGGACAAGCAACATCTTGGAGGGGAGGACTGTAATATTCCCAATTAGCCCAAGCTAATGGGAATATTCTATTTTGCCTTATTTTGTTTTGCATTTCATATTGATGAATAAAATGTAAAGGAGGACATGTAAAACTCCTGAAAATACAAAAATAAATCAATGCCTATGTGAACAAAGACATATTTGGGCCATATAAATAAACTCTTGCAAGTGTGAATGGTTTTAAACCATGAGACTGGGTCAACATTGACCAAATCAACAGTGTAGTCTAGATGCATTGAACCTCCTTTAGGCACAGCGATGTTCTAGTTAGAGGTTCTACATGTGAAAGGGGCTAAAATAATGAAGTGGTTTAGGGTTTGACAAGACTTAAAGCTTATAAAAGGAAGAGGAGAGCAGCATGAAAGGGTTGTTGAAGATTATTATTTCTGAAGACATTGTCTGCTTAGACATTCCACATTAGGGGTTTCCCTGTTTAGGAATCCCACCTCCTTCCTTGAGTATCTCTTGGAGGAGCCTTGTTTGTCTTGTCCACTATCCGGCATTTGGCCAAGCCACATCTTGCATCTACAACGCAGTCCTGTTTAGGCTTGAGTTGTCCATGTAAGTTGCAGCAAGTGGAACACTAGATCTGCTTAGATCTAGACTTTACTAAGTGTCTCTTCTTAGTGAGTGTGTCTTTTAACCTCCTGGAAGAGTGCATTAGTTGATTGAGCTTCAGATCCAGACCTTGGCATCAGGCCAAAGAATTCTCAGAGCCTACAGCACATTTTCTCTCCCTGGACTGCGTTATTTGCAAAGGAGAAGTTGCAGGGTGTTTTGCCTACAATTTGGAGGAGAGATCTCCGGTGTTAGGATTCTTCCTCTCACTATGGTGATCCATGGATTGGCCATCCAATCCATTTTTGCTTTAGATCTGATCTACTGTCCTATTGTATGATTTAGAAATTTTTGAATAATTCTGCAGATCTGCAACTTTAGATCTCAGACCTACTCGATGTGCTTCATGTTTTGCACAAAACCCCAAGGGGAATGTATAGATGAGATTTTCTTGTACACAGATCTGAATTAGATATATCTTTTTATGTACAGATCTGCTCTAGATATGAGTATTAATAAACTACTGCTTCAGCCCCAATAAATAATGTTGTTGAGTTTATACAAACTTTTTCCATGGCTGTAGCACCTCATTTCTGAGGATTTTTCCTGTATAGTCTTGTGCTTTCTCTTGTACAATGTATGGGCTGTAACATACATCTGATTTGTTGTTATACATATGATTTCTGAACCTCCATATAATCCTATTTCTTTGCTTCAGTGGATCTGCGTTATTTCTGAAGCAGTCCTTTTGCACATAGCTGCAACCCCTCTCTTTGGGTGTTTAGCAGCTAGACTAGTTTGTGGGAGATTCGTTTAACCCACCTAGTTTGATTTTTTTTTTCTCTCCTTTTGGATTTATATCTTGGATGAGCTTATCTAAGGGATCCAGGAGCTACAAACTCATTTCTGTGCATATAATTCTCAGGAGTGCATTATTTCAGCAGGCTTGCTGAGCTGTTCCAATTTTGGAATATTACAGAAATTGCCTTATTAAAAGAAAAACCTCAGATATTTATTTCGACAATTATTACCAAACCACAGCTCAGTTTGAAAAACCATCAGAACCGTTGGAAAAATCTCACCGAGCCCTCAAATGGGTATCCTTTTATCTTTGGTGATTTGATACTTCACCCCGAAGATTTTTTTTCCAAGAAGGGTCACTTTACCGCTTCTCAAAATCTAATTTCTTCACTTGCGCCACTCATACTTGGGGCACCACTTTGCCTTCATATTTTTTGATGCTCGTGTCGATTTTCGTCGTGATTAACCATCTCGTACTCATGTTTTTATGGTCCCCACCGGTCCTCTTCTGTGTTGCAGCATCATCGAGTCGCCCTTTTTTAGAGCATCTGAGTTGAGTCATCATCGCATCCATGGAGTTTGTCCTGAGTTCCCCTTGTTTCCCATCACATTCTTACATCCTTCATTACTTTTTACTTCTCTCGTGTTGCCCATTTTTTCCCCCAGGCATACTATCCCCTATCCCCTCCAGAGTCAAGTTAGTAGCTTCCAAGTCATCCATGCCCTTGATGCTCTAACAAGGGAAGTCTTCAGCCCGCTACTTAGTACCCCCCATTCCACCAAAATCCCTAGTGTCAGTCTATCAATCGCTCTACTATTATCCCTCGTGCCTTAGTTGAGGATTCCTTATTTCCTCACTTATGGCAGACCTGCTTCTATCGACATCAGCTTATTCATTCTAGAAGACAGGTCTAGAGGGCGGTGTAACTTGGTTCTAGCTTCCACTCTTCTTTGGTACCTCAGATCAAGCAAAGGGACCCTTTATTTCCCTTTGACTTGATTGTTTCTCAGTTCCAGCTCCTTATGGCATGATCGAGATCCATATACTTGATGGTTCAGTGATGCAACAGATTGTACCAGTGATTCCTGGGTGTGTGTGAGATGTCTCAAACCTTATGAGGGGTTTTCCCTTTAGGTAGCCCCCCACATGCCTGGATGACCTCTTTCCTACAAACTTGGATGAAGCTCTACAGATTTTATGTTTCTGGCCTTAGCCGCTTGCAGCGCCTTTGTAGTTTGCATGTATCATTTAGATTTTTAGAGCCCTTTCCTATTTTACAGGGCCTCTTTGGTTGTAATTATATCTCATGTACTCAGATATTATTGTATAAGTCCTAGTTGTTGTCCCAGGCACAATATGTATGTGGGATCCATTATGTTTTCTATCTCGTCCATGTTTATGCCAACATGTACTATATATCTCACTCCCATGTTTGTTGGGCGCACCATTATTCTTTGTACTTTGTTATCTTGACGAGCATAAGTATGCCTCCCCCGCCTCATTCAGATTAGGTACTCACTCATAAAAGAGACTTGTTGCACTTGTAAGTCTCGCCTCCTCAGGGTCTTTTCCTCTGTCGCATTAGTCCATCTTATATTTCTCTCCTCTGACTCCCCTTTGGTTTCTAGTGATTGTGTTCTTACCACGTACTTCGGTCATTAGATTAGCTCCTAACGCTCACATGTTGGGGGGCAATATGTTACACCGATTTTTGGTCATCTAACTTGTTACTATTAGATGGACTAAAGTACACCATGTAAGACCAATTTTACCATAGTAAAATTGCTTTTACTATGAGAAATAATTTAATAACCCATAGTTTAATAAGTTATTTCTGGTCTAAACAGGAAATCCCATGAGGAATAATTAAATAAATCCTTATTTGTTTGATTTTCCTCTAGGGATAATTAACTAAAACAATGTTTAATTAATATTCCTGGTCATATTTAACCCAAAACAGGAAAATTAGTTACATAAATCATTATTTATCTTATTATTTTCTAGGAATAATTATTTAAATCATTATTTAATAGTATTCCTTGTTAAATTTGACTAAATTATTTATAAATAATTGAATAAATCATTATTTATTTAACTATCCTTTAACCACATTCTTAAAATAATAAATAAATAATGTATTATTTATTTATTTATTATTTCTAAATAAAGGGATTTTACCAAGTTTAAATTCCTTTTCCCTCTAACAAAAATAATAAAATATTCCATGAAATTTGGATCTAGATTTGGTTAATAATATTTTAATTATGCACCAATATCTAGACTAACTCAATATTTTGTTATAAATAGAAGGGTTTTCCATTCATTCACTGCCTTTTGTTTCCTTGAGATCACCTTTTGATCTATACTTTTGGTCTGACTTTGATCCTCCATCATTGTCATATTTTTCTACTTTTTGTTTGTGAACTTCCTTTGAGTTCCATTTTATATGGGTTTTTTGCACCATCAAGAGACAGAGATCTTGGATCTAAAGTGCTGAGGACATATAAGAACCCATCTCATTGAGGGGTACTGGTAACATCTTTCTGTGTTCCCTTCCCAGGTGTCATAATACAAAAAATTCTTTATAAATTATTGTCTTGTCTATTGGATGTATGGAGAAACTCTTATTTATTTTTGTTTTTTAATGTCTTTAACTACATAGATATCGATTTTTGTAGCATTTATTCTGATCACCTACTGCATATCTAAGGAAATTGACAGTCACATTTGATGTTAGGGTTGTTTGTTATGCACAGCTAAAGTGAGATGTTTCCATACGTTTGCGATTAGAATTCACACTAACAGTTATCCATCATTGTGTTCCTTTGTTTCTCGGGGACCTCCTAAAGAAATAATTTGATAGGATCTTCTGCTCCCTCATCTTTCTTTTCTTCCTCCATGGCCGACATTCGGGGTTTGTGAGGCTGATCTTGCAAAGGTTCAACCAGATCGAGCCCTGTCTCCATATACCCTGATGTCTTTGGGGACATGCAAAGAAGGATCTAAAAAGAGAAGACCGCTCTGATACCACTGATCCGGACTTATGCAGGAAAGAAATAAAATACAGAAATACACATAAACATAGATATGCAACAAAAATATAACTTCATTTCATTAATATCAAATGATTGAAATATGCTTACAAACAGAATGAAAATAAACTAGCTAAGGCATTCGTAGCTTATCTCTGAGAAGAGATGTGGTGGCTATAGGCCTCTAAATTGTGTTACAATGAGGCTCAAAGGCCTATTTATTATTGAGAAACAATGGAAAACCCTAAACATCCAAAAACCTAACCCTAGGAGATGAAGCTCCAAAACTATGGGCCTCGTTTGGGTAAGTTGGTACATCAACTTCCCAGGAACGTAACTTTGGCATACGATCTTTGTTTAACGTGCACAATACCTCATTAGAAATATATATCTGAGGACTAGTACTTTTTAGAGAAAAACATTGGTCAGTAACCCATGCTTCTCCCGATTTTCCCAAAAAATGTTGTTTAGGGCCTCAAAACGGCTCCAGAAGTTCAGGACCCGAAAAACAACTAAAAATAGTAAATTGTGCTACAATTAAGGAAATTGAAAGACTGAAAGAAACAATGGTGGGGGTCCAAGTAGAATAGGCGGGTGGCCACCAATATCCACCTGGATCATTACTCCCCCCTTAGGAAGCACTAGTCCCCATTGCATTGAGTTCCTCCATGAGATGAGGAAACGTCGGTTGAGCTTGGTCCTTGGTGATCCACTTGCATTGGTGAAGGAGTTGACCTGCTTTAAAAACTTCATATAGTTTGATCCTTCGTTGTCATGTGTTCTTGATCTGTGTATCCATGATCTGTTTAGTGGTGGCTTGTTCCATGCAGTTTTGGTTTAACTCTGTTGGTGTGATTTGTTCTGCCATGTTGGATGTGTCCAGTAGAGGTGGAAAGTAGGGCCAAAAGTGGTCCACATTGAACACTGGGTGCAGACCAAGGAATGGTGTAATACTAAGCTCGAATGCATTGTCCCCTATAGCCTTGGTGATTGTGTATGGCCCATATCGGAGTAGGTGAAGCTTGCGGTGGGGTTCAACAAGGCGCTCCTTCTGCAAATGTAGCCACACTTTGTCGCCCACCTGGAAATGGTGTGGCACCCAATGTTGATCATGTCGCTGCTTGTACTTAGCATCGGCGCTATCTAATATTTCATGAACCTATTGGCGAATGTGATGAATGCAGTCAATGAATTTTTTTGCCTTGTAAGCTTCTGACTAGACATGAGCGGAACCTGCCTGAGTAGCTGCAAATGGCATGGCTACGTCAATGGGATATAGTGGTTGGAATCCAAAGCCCACTTGAAAGGGGTTGTGGCTCGTTGAGCCGTGGAGATCTCGGTTATAGTTGTGTCATACATATGGGAGGCTATCATCCCATATTCATGGATGATTTGAGTTGTACATGTGTAGAATGTGTATGATCATCCTGATGACGACCTCCGTCTGGCCATCAATTTGGGGATGGAAAGTTTTGGAATTGGTGAGCTTCGTGTCTAGCATCAACCAAAGGTTGGACCAAAGTGTATTGAGGAAACTACTGTTTGGATATGAGATGATAGACTGTGGGATGCCAAAGTGTACCCACACTCGTTCAAAGAAGAGTTTAGTATAAGGAAGGCTCGACATGTAATCCATGGAGATGGATTCCCAAGGTCAACTAGGGGTAGGCAGCGGAGTATAGGGTCTTTGCTTCTTGATAGTCGGTTTGGTAATGTTGCAGCCAATGCAGGACCTAATGTACTTCCCGACATCTTGTCCAAGGTTCGACCAGTAGAAATAATTATGTAGTACTTCCACTATTTTCTTGACCCCAAAATGCCTAACGATTTGAATCTAGTGTGATTCCAAAATCATCTTGGCACTCTCGCTTGAAGGAACAAAAATGTGTCCCAGGTGACATAGAAGGGCATCCTGGAAGTAAAAATATGGAACTTTATTACCCTTTAAGAGTGTCTTGTATGTGTAGTTGAATTCTGGATCACTTTTGTAGAGAAGTGGTCAATCGGAAGTCTCGTGCCCACAAGAGTTGAGCACAGTGGTTAGCACTATGATCGATGGTCGGCTGAGGTAGTATGCAACATTATTGGTGTTTCCCTTGTAATTTTTGTTCAAATGAAATTGTTGCAGGTATGTGGACCACTTTTGATGGTGATCATTTTGAAAATTTCCTTGTGTCTGATGATGAACTACACGGGTCGGTGGTATGTGTGGATGATCATTTCCTTCCCCAAAATGTAATGCTTCCATTGTCGGCAAGCCTACATAATGCAATACTTCTCTTTTTCATAAGTGGGATAATTTTGAATTGTGTCATAAACTTTCTCACTGGGATATGCCATTGGATGTCCCTATCGAGTAAGAATTGCTCCAATAGGATAGTCTGAGGCATCAGTCTCGATCTCAAATATTTTTTGCAAGTCTGGTAATGTGAGCACTGGTGGAGAATAGAGGTGATGTTTCAACTCTATGAATGCCTTCTGTTGAGATTCAGACCAAAAGAATTTTACTTTTACTCTTCCCTTGGTGACTTTACTCAAGGGCCAAGTGATATGAGAGAATCCCAACACGAACCTGCGGTAGAAATTTGCAAGACCCAAAAAGCTGCGGAGATCTATTAGAGTGGTTAGGGCTAGCCAATCCCAAATTACAAGGATCTTGGTATCCCAGATACTGACCTGGGTCATGCCAAAAAGTGCACTTATCCAAATTGGCACACAACTTGTGTTGTCGTAGTGTTTGGAGGACCTGTTGGATGTGGTGGAGGTGCTCTTCACATGTCTTGCTGAAGATCAGGATGTCATCCAAGTACACCACTACCAATGAGTTGGTGAATGGCCACAAGATGTCATCCATCAGCCTCATGAAGGTTGTGGGAGAATTTTTCAACCCTAAAAGCATGACCAACCATTCGAAAATGCCCTCCTTCGATTTGAAGGTAGTCTTCCACACATCAGAGGGTTTGATTGGTATCTGTTGATACAGCCCGGACTTCAAGTCGATCTTGCTGAAATATTTCCCCCCCTTGAGTTGGTCCAGAAGTTCATAAATCTGTGGGATCGGGAACCTATTCCGAATATCGATCTTGTTTAGCACCCGATAGTCAATACATAGTCTCCAAGTCCCATCCATCTTCTACACCAACACGATTGGGCTCCCACATGGCGATGAAATAGGCCGGATGTGAAATTTTTATAACAGCTCCATAATTTGCCTCTCCATTTCATTGTTCTATAGAATAGAGTGTCGATAGATTGGTCCATTGGGCAGTGGCGCACCTAGGGTCAAATCGATGGAGTGCTTGACCTGACAGTGTAAGGGAACCCCTACGGGTGAGGTGAAGATGTCCCCGTACTTCTCCACGACCTTGTCCATCTGTTGGTTCCATGCGGAGGAGCCCTATCTAGAGGTCATGGCCACAGTCTTCTTTTTTCCCTAAGGGAGGATCTTTAGGAAAGAAAATTTCTTGGTTATGGAAATGAGCTTACTGCATTGTTTTGTAGTAACCAAAGAGATGGTGGTAGGCAGTGCTACCTCTGGTATCTTGTACAAATTATTTCCCAAAGTAACAATAATAGCACGAGGCATGGAATCATACACAACATGTTGCTTCCACAAGTATGGTAGGCCTAATAATACATCACAAACATCAAGAGGATCAATTTCACATAATACCTCCTTTATGAAGGGCTTGATGTTATAAGGAAGGCGGCATTTCCATCTAATGAGAAGATCTCGTCCTTGGTGAAGCCATCCGATTGTGTATGGTTGTGGGTATGTTGTGGTCAGCAAGACCAACCGCTTCATGACCTCTACTGATATGAGATTCTTTTGGCTCCTTTTGTCGACAATAAACTGTAGTGGGGAACCCTTTACCCACATCTCGGAATGGAAGAGGCGCCCCCTCTCCTATGGATGTTCTAGTTCCTCTTTCTGGATCTTCGTGGTGGCAACAGTGGCATTGGGCTCTGCATCAATAATCTACTTCCCTTTGTCATTCCCCTTGTCAAGTTCTGATTCAAAGTCGGAGCATGCATCCAATTCATAAGTCTTATGCTTGGCCACTAGTGACAGCTTGGCCCGAAACTCACTTGTGGTGTGGGAGGAGCTCTTACAGAACTCACACCACTTTTATGTGTCCTTCTTTCGCTTCGTGGTGTTTTTCTTTGATTGTAGCTTTGGCGGGTTGTCTTGGGTTTCCCCGCCTTGGCTATGTCCTTTGTTCTGTGGTTTGGGGGCACCTTTCCCTTGCTCTTGATTCATAGATCCAAACTCTTGCTTCTTCTATTTGAACTTCTACTCAATCTTGTTAACATACTGGTATGTTGCACCAAGCGAGGAGATGTCGAGGAACTCCATTTCCTCCTGAATCTATCTATGCAAGCAACTGCACTACTTCAACACCAAATGTTTCTCTGAATTTTTTATACCCAAATTTTTGTGCAGGGTATGGAACAAATTCGTTAGCTCGTGCACATCTTGATCCCTTTGCTTCTGTGGCATAGTCCATTATATGTATTTTTCTTCATAGCTCCGCATAGGATAATATCATTCCTTGATGGCGTCTCTGAAAGAATCCCAAGTGGGTGTGGCCAAGAACAAAAAGGGTTCCATCTCGTCCTTTTGCTCACAGTAGGTTTCCCACCAATCTTTGATGTTATCACCAAAATTTGGTCATCTAACCATTTACAATTAGATGGATCGAAGTACACCATGTAAGACCAATTTTACCATAGTAAAATTGATTTCATTATAAGAAATAATTTAATAAACCATATTTTATTAAGTTATTTCTAATTTAAATAAGAAACCCCATGAGGAATAATTAAATAAATCCTTATTTATTTGATTTTCCTCTCAGAATAATTCATTAAACCACTATTTAGATAATATTCCTAGTCATATTTAACGCAATTATGAGAAATAATTAGATAAATCATTATTTTTCTATTTTTCTCTGGGAATAAGTAATTAAGTCATTATTTAGTTATTATTTCTTGTTAAATTTGACTAAATCACCTAGGAATAATTAAACAAATCATTATTTGTTTATTATTATTTAACCACATTCTTGAAATGATAAATAAATCATTTATTTATTTATTATTTCTAAAGAAAGGTGTTTAACTAATTTAAATACCTTTTCCCTTCAACAAAATATAATAAAATATTCAAAACGGTTAGATCTAACTCTTGGTTAATAATATTTTATTATTCATCATTATCGAGGATAACTCAATATTTTGTTATAAATAGAAGGGTTTTTCCATTCATTCTTAAATTTTATCCCTTCCATTGTCGCGCTTTGATCATTTTCATTGTCGTTACTATTTTCTTTTTCCTTTTGAGCTCCCATAGAGTTCAACACATTTTGGGTTTTTTGCACCATTGAGAGAGAGAAATTCTAGAACTGAAGTGTTGAGGACAACCAAGAACCCATCCCATTGAAAGGTACTAGAAAAACTTATTGTTCCCTTCACTAGGTGTAGTAATATATGAAAAAATTATTTAAATATTGTCTTGTCTGTTGGATGCATGGAGCAATTATTATTTATTTTCAATGTTTAACTGCTTTTACTGCATAGATTTGGGTTTTCGTAGCATTTGTTCTAACTATCGATTGCAGATCTAAAGAGGTAAGCAGCCATTTCAATTGTTAGGGTTGTTTCTCACACATAGCTAAAGTAGGCTCTTTTCGTACACTTGCGTTAAGCATTTACACTAACAAATGGTGACTCCACTGGTGTTTTAATTACACATTGGCATCAACAAATGGCGACTCCACTGTTGTAATTCAAATTCCTGTGTGACCATATGCTTCAGCAAAAATGGTTTTTCTTCAGCTGTTTTCAGTCTCTTGATATTGTTTTTAAACTTTTATGCCATAAATCAGTCAAAATTCTAACTTCTGAATGTTTTCTGGTGTTTTCTACAGGTAACAAGTATCATTTGTGCCAGAGACGAAAAAAATTTTGCAACCTGCCGCCCGAGAAGAATGGAGCAGCAAATCACACTTTTCAGCTCAAATAGTGCGATTTCTCACTGAAATCGCATTTTTCTGTCCAATAACTATGATTTCAACTGTCCACATGTCAGTACCTGCGAGACAGAATATTTTTCTGATTTTTTTTTCTGAAACTGGCAGGGTTTTCCAAGAGCACTATTTTGGGTTGTGTGACCTCTCTCTCAGCCTGTCTTAGGCCTGGATATGCTCAGTTTGTCTCCTTGAAGTAGAACTAATCCCCTTAGGGTTTCGGTACACTTCCACACTTTTAGGAGGGGTTAAGCTGAGTAGGTAGTGTGAGATTTGCAGCACTTTCAACCATTGTTTCAGGGTCTGATCTATCCTTCTTTCAGATCCTTTTTGATAGGTTATTATTCCATCCAAAACGCCCTCTTGAATTTTTTTTAGTATTTCCCTCAGGGTCCCCTTGTTTCTCCTAGGGTTTTAACCTTTCACCTTATTTATTGCAGCAATTTTCCCCTCTGGTTTCTTGTTGTTTTCTGCATCACTTCCAGCAGTATACAGTCATTAGATCCATGTCCCTTTGACATTATATATCTTGGCCATTCTTGTGTTTTTTGAGTCAATTTCACCCCCTTGTCGTCTGGTTGTTTTAGAGCCTTCTTTGGGTTGGGATTTATGCATGATTAGTTGTTTATTTTACTATCATTTCAGTTTTATTTACAATAATTTAGAATTTTTTCTTTTTCTTTACACAGCTGTCTGGGCTTAATTAAAATTAACACATAGCTTGCACACACTCACAGCTAAAGCGAAGAGTGCTTGGTTTACATTTCCAATCCAAGACATAAACATCATAATTAATCAATCTGCCTCATAGATCCTTTTTTTATCACTCTTCAACCTTTTCATGTCATTTGTGACTTGTCGTCATTGCACCCCCAAGGTGTTTATCGCAGAGGCTCCAAAGTATTCACCCTCATCTTCCATTAGGGCATCTTAATCCACCCTGTAGGGTCCGAGTTAGTCCCCCACCCAGTCCCCATACCAACTTTGATTCTAGTTCATCGGGTTCTTCCTTTGATTCTGACTTTGGTTCTCCTCACCCTCATACCATCACCAAGTCATCCACCAATGCAGGTGCAGGTCCTCAAGATAGTGGTGGCCCTAGCCCTAATGTTGGAGCTACTACTAGCAGAACCACTACTGGAACCATTCTCGGTACTCCTTTTCTACCTTTTATGGTAGGTTTAAGCTTTTCCTGATTTTAGCCAGTTAATCAATGACCCCATACTCCATAATGTAGGTTAGTCAACTATGATAACTAATATTCCTTTTGACATTCCTAAGTTTGAAGGAAACACTGGAGAGGACCCTACTAATCATGTCCACTCATTTCATATGTCGTTTTCTTCTAACTCCATCACCGATGACTCCATTCGCCTTCAATTGTTCCAATGTACGCTTGCTGGAGAAGCTGCAAAGTGGTATGTTGACCAGACTACTACATCTCATTCCACTTTTGTGACTCTTGCTAAAGCCATTCTATGATATATCTAGTTACCCCTCCGTTATGATACTGTTACCAATTTGTTGACCATAATCCATCAATCTTCTGTCACCTGCCTTTCTGACCATATCCAAGAATGGCGTAGAAGAAGGAGCTTGTGTCGAGCTCCTACATTCGACGACCGTGTCTATATGGATTGGTTTCTCAAAATGCTCTTAGGCCCCATCGGTAAAGATGTTGCATCTCATTTTCCTCAATCCAAGGAAGAATATCTCTAGGTTTCATTAAAATATGACTTGATCTATGCCCAATCTGGATATGTTTATACCATTTTACCAAATCTTCCTAGACCTGGTGATGTCAACGCACCAGGGGAATCTCATGCTACTGACCGTATATTTGGATCTCTCTCGCATCCATATTCTCCTCCTCACATGAGTTATGGTTACCCCAAGGTGGGGACCAGTTCCTCCAACACTTATCCCCCTCCATACAACTTCTATCCTAGCCAAAGCACACCTTATGCATTTTCCCAACCGTGTTAGTTGATGCCAGACCCAGCTGTTGCTCAACCTATTTACCCAAATGTTGCCCCACCTCCTTTTTATCATTATGCACATCCCACGCTCCAGCCCCTCCGGCATCAGCGCCCCAGCTTCCCGTTCCTTCTCAACCTCTTCCACAACAATCATCACCTCCTCAATCAGGCGTATGCTCAGTAGAGAACGACTAATCCTCCTCATTCAAAGAAAAATAATAATGATAAAGGAAACCACAACCGACAAGTGCAAGGTAACCAAATTCGCCAAGGTAATACATCGAACGCACCCCAAGGTAACTAGCCTAACACCGCAAACCAGCAACAGGGCGATCAGCCCAGGTAGGAAAAGCCTCTTCATACAAACAAACCTTGTTCATGTTTTGGTGTCCATGGCCATTATACCCAGGATTTTTCCCTTTTACCCCAGATGCGCCAGTTATGGGAATCTGAAGTAACGTCTAGAGGAAAAATGGCCATCGCGTCACTTCCTCCAAACACTATGCCAGCTCAATTGGCTATGTTCACTAATCCTTTCCCTCAGCAAGGATATGTTGTTGACCAACCACCTCAAGGTCAGGTCGCTCCTCAACCTCTGCACTCTAGTACCCCTTATTATCAAATTCTCATGATGAATTCTAAAGAGGTCAATACCATTGATATCAGCCTTTAGACTTGGTCACGCCAATATAACAAGAAACCCGCTACGTCGACAACCGAGTCCCAAACCGAAGTAGCCATAGAGTCCATTTTGACACCAAATATTCACTTACAGATCCCTTAACCTAAGGCAGAGGTCATTCATAACATCCCCAAAGGACCATTACATCGAAATGTTTCTTCTGCCAAAGCCGCCCACACTTAGAGTATAGTAGATGACTTGGTGCAGTCTACTTCTGTTATGTCAATGCTAGAAGTTTGTAATGTTCCCAATCTACAACAGCTAGCTAGGCATGACTGGAAAATGAATTTTCCAGTAATGGCAACTGGAGGAATTGAAACCGGGACCTGGATCCCTTAGAAAAATGTGTCTAAGTGTTGAATCCAAGAGGAGGCATCAAATAAATCCTTCTAGAGTGGTTAAACAGATCTCCCACTACTAGATTTACTCTAAAAGTGCCCAATGAGGGATTGCAACAAATGTATCAACATACAACAGATCACCAACGTTATTTTATGAGCTGTGAGACAAGAAGATGTAGATAGCCAACAAATAATGTTATAGCAGCAAAATATTACAAGTTCTTGAGGAAACATCCACTCAATAAAGGCAATGCAAGCCTTAACAAGACATGTACATGAAATACAAGGCCACTGCTATTTCTGCATAAACCCAGGCTAGGAGGACGCAGTTTATAAGAAGTACTGCTCCATATTACATAATAACTGAAATATATGACAATATATGGCTCAAATACAATAGGGGAGCAAAGCTCTAACCCTTAGAAGCAATAATACATCAATCCTCTAGAGGATTGGCTGAAATATACAAAATCGAAAAAATGTTGGAGTTGTTGGGCAGCAACTGCAACTCAAATCTGGAATTCAATAGAGAAGGCTAAAGATGATAAGAAATCTGAAGTAGACCTCCTCCAATGGATCTCCAAAGTGGAAGGCTGATCCTTACACTTGAGATCTCACCCTCCAATCAGCAATACAAAACCCCACAGCAAATGCACCATGAAAATAATGTAGTTATTGAAGCAAACTGCACTGTATGACGAAGGGAATGAGTTGGCCCAATGCCAAGATCTGAAATAATCTTGAATTTCTTCCAATCTGATCCTCCAAAGGAAAGAAAGACTCTCCCTATGAAAAACAAGAGATGGAAGAGGTGTTGTGAAGTCTCCATTGCAACACCGTGCAACACAGAATTATGCTGCTACAGCAATAACGTTGTCCCGGAGTAGGATTCTTTGGCCTTGAGCCAAGGAGTATGGAGAATGAAGAAAAATCCTTCAAGAGGCCTCTCAAGAAGGAGAGGAAATCCTAAATATGAATTCCCCGGCAATTCTTGTTAAACAGCAAAAGATTGCACAATGTCTGAATAGACATGAAATGAATAATCAAAGCATGTGAAACAATGGTTGCCTTGCCCTCTTTTTAAACACATGAGAGCTCCATACCCATGGATCCCATTCTATTAGGGTTTCCTCCTTCAAGGAATATTCCCATCTCTATCTCTGCGTTGTCCCATAGATGCTCTCCACCTCATACCTCTGCATTGTTTGACTTGGTCAAACTTAACCAAGCCTCTTTGCAAAATGTCCCCTTTCACACATGAGGGTGTGAAATCTAGTTCCAAGGTTGATCCCCTTTCATACTAGAGGGATTTTATCCATGTTTTTATTATGAATGGGCCTTCTCACCCAATTATTCACCTCCTAAGTGAAAATAGCAAAAGTTAATGTTCCAATTTATTGCGGGAAAAAATTTGGAACATTACAAAGTCCTCCAAATGTGCCCAACACAATGAAAATCTCTATTATCTTCTTTGGGCATTGTGGATCCTTCAGATGATCGTTTGATCATCTTTGATGTTGAAAAATCAAAAAATCCCCCTTTACCTTCATTTGTTTCCTTCCAAATACCAGTCAAGATCCATAATTCCCATGTTCAGAGATGTATCATTGACGAGGGTGCATTCACCTGTGTGATGTCCACTTATGTTTGGAAGAAACTCAGATCCCCCGATCTATCTCAATCCACCATAACTTTACGTGCTTGGGGCGGTCACCCTTCTGAGCCCCTTGGCATGTTCCCCAATTGTCTTGTCACACTTGCAGGAAAGATTGTTTGTATTGACATAAAAGTCATTGATGCCCCCTTGGATTATATTATCATATTGGGTCGTAGCTACACCTATGCGATGTCAGTTGTCGCATCTGAAATTCACCGTAAGATGTTCTTCCTCCACAGTGGAAATATTGTCACCATCGATCAGTTAACATATTACGAACCGAAGTACCAGACCTCCCCTGAGTCCAACATATCTTCAATGGCCGATAACCAATTAGTCACACCTCTCACTAGTGTTTCACTAGGAGTCTATAAAGATTCCACCTTACATGGTTCATTCCATGGTCCCCCCCTCTTATCACTGAACCTGGCTCATCGAGTGTTTGCATGTTGCAAGTGTCTCGAGCTAGCCAAAATCGGCCCAGTTTGACTAGCCAACAGTCAGCGCCTTTACAACCTGATGTTGTTCACTCGACACAACCATCAGGACCATCTCCTCAAGGACCTTCTCCTTTTGCTTGTGTCTCTCCCAATATTTTTCAACCAGGAACAGTGCCCCCAAGCCTTAACCATTTGGTAGCTATTCTGCTAAGACATTACCCTTCCAGTCAAATACTATTTTTAGCTCCCCCCTCTGGAGTCTTTTCGGTGCCTATTATGGCTATGTTGAGTCTACCAAATTTGACCCCGGGGATCCTAGTTTGGTACATTGATCCCCCAAAAAACACTCCACCTAGTCAACTCAAACCGTATACCAATTTGACCTCAATTCAACCGGTTGCCATGACCCCTCCCTTTTATCTAGTGCCACAGCCACCTCAACAGGAACCCACTCTTGTTGCGAAAGCATCCGGTGAGGGGGGGGAATCCAAAAAGAGGGAACCTAAGGACAAAACTCCCCAAACAACTCTAGTTCCACCTAAGCCTCAAAATTTGACACCTCCCTGCACTTTTTGTGATGTTGTTGGGCATGCCACCCAAAAATGTCTTGAACATCCTCGTCTCAAACCTATCGTCAACGAAATGTTTCCTAAATCTGACATCCTGAAGGTCCATGTTACCTTACCTGATTTAGCTAAGAAACTAAAATTGTTGTGCATGAACCACCCTTGTGCATTGTTCGACCTTTATGGCCACTATTCTTATCATTGTCCCCGTCTCGACAACTTTCGTGATACCCTTGATGCAATTCATGAAATAGAGGTCGCTTGTAGTTGATCATGTACTCCTCTACTTGTGAGTTCTACTTTAGCAGAACCAGAGGACATTTCTGCACCCATTGTGATACCTCCCCCTGTTGTCGAGATGACAGAATCTTTGGTCTCTATTCTCTATATGTCGTCATCCATGAGATCCATGATGGAAGATCCCTCTGGGGCTTCCCATTCTATTTCGGTTGAACCTCCCTCGTCGAACACCTTGGTCTCAACATCGGTAGATGTTTCAACTACTAGCTCTTCGTCTACCCTTTGTAGTGATGTGTATGTGAACCATATTTCCCATGAAGATGCGCCAGGTAGCCCCGCCGCATCAATTGGTCTCCCTTCCGCCAGTCCTCCCATTTTCCATTCCAATGAAGACATTATGGAAGCCATGACCACCCCTGATTTTCCCTGGGATTATATGCATCATCATGCATACTTCCTTCCATAGAAGTCCCATGAACAATATGTTGTGGAGTCTAAGGACTTCATCCATGATGAGTTTGATTGGTTTAGAAATCTCATTCCTACACCAAATGCTTTCGGAGAAGGAAACATGGCCCATATCTCTCCTACCTAAAATAATTTTTTTTGATAAACTAGGGGTTGAAGAATAAATTACCTTGGGGGCACATTTCACCCTGGAAGAAATTTAGGCTTACACCAAGCTCTTCAAGGAATTCTGTGATGTTTTCACCTGGTCTTATTCAGAGATGCCCAAACTTGATCCTGCCATTGTTGAACACCATATCGACATATGGCCCGATGCCAATCCTATCCGTCAAAATTTGAGACCCACCAATCCTTCCAGACGTGGGGCTATCAAATCTAAAATCGATAAGCTCAAGCAATTTGGTTTTATCTATCCCATTAAATACACCACATGGGTTTCCAATCTGGTTCCCATTCTCAAGAAACAAGGCACCATTCGTGTCTGTATTGACTTTCATGACCTGAACAAAGCTTGTCCCAAAGACAACTTCCGCACACCATTTATTGACCAAATCATTGATGAGTGTGCGGGGCATGAGGTTATATCCTTTATGGGTGGATTCTCCGGGTATAACCAAATTACTATCCACCATGTTGATCGGGTAAAAAATATGTTCATTAGTCCATGGGGGACTTTTGCTTATAGGGTCATGCCTTTCGGTTTAAATAATGCCAGAGCCACCTTTCAGCGAGCCATGTATTACTGCTTCCATGAATTGGCTCATATTATCCTTGCTTACCTTGACGACCTCACTACTCGTTCTACGCTTCGGGCGCAACACATTCATGATTTGTGTATTGTTTTTCTCCGATGTTGCAAGTATAATATTCACCTCAACTTGTTGAAATGTTTCTTTTGTGTTCTTTTCGGCCATATATTGGGCTTCATTGTGTCCAAATATGGTATAAAGCTTGATCCCCTCAAATTTCAAGCCATTCTTGAGCTGCCCATTCCTCATACCTTGCGCCAGTTACAAAGCCTTCAAGGCAAAGCCAAATTGCTTCGTCAATTCATCGTTGACTATTCCACCACTGTGCATGGGTTTCTAAGACTCCTTCGATCTAACATTCCATTTGTTTTGGATGACTATGCTCAACATTCTTTTTATGCCCTGGAACATGCTCTCACTTCCGCTCCCTTCATTAGTCCACCTAAATTTGAGAGAGACTTCATCCTGTACATCTCAGCTTCCACCCACTCGGTTTCTGGGGTCCTCATTCATGAAGATGACATCAGAAACGAACATGTTATCTATTATATCAATAAGAACCTTGTGGGACACCCTATGTCCTACTCGCATGAAGAGAAGTTGGCGTTGGTCATTGTGTTCTTGGTCCAAATAAATTGTCATTATATCCTTACGCTTTCCACCAAGGTCGTGAAAAAATCCAACCCCATGGCTTTCCTCTTAAGTGGATGGATCATTAATGGGAAATATGCTCGTTGGATCATTATCCTCCAGGAGTTCGATCTTTAATTTGTCACACATAAGAGTAAGAAAGGTTTAGCCCTTGTTGAACTCCTTTCTGAATTTCCTATTGGTACGTGTGATCCGATCGTTAATGATGATTTACCCAATGAACACTTTTTCACCATTACTTCAGACAATCCTTGGTATGGCGACATCCTTACATATTTTTGAACCCAAATGTTCACTTCTCATCTCGATTGTGATACCCGATGACGCATACAACACCAAGGCCCCCTCTACCTTCTCATTGGTGATGATATTTATCGTCGCGGTGTTGTTTATGTCCTTCTTCATTGTATCACGCACACTGAAGCTAAGAAAGTCCTTAATGCCGACCATAGCGGTGCTTGTGGTGGCCACCTCTCTGGTTTGGCCACTACCCAAAAAATCATGCACGCGGGGTATTTTTGGCCTTCTCTCTTTGGTGATTGTATTGAAGCAGCCAAACACTACTCCAATTGTCAGCTATTTTCCCCAAAGGAACGAGATCCACCTACTCCCATCCATCCTATCATATCAGTTGATCCCTTCTGCAAGTGGGTCATTGAGTTTATGGAGTGTCGACCTCCATCTACTAGTAACCACAAGTATATTATCATGGTGGTTGGCTATTTCACCAAATGGGCTGAGGCCATGCCAATGTTCAATAATACCGCAGCTACCGCAACCTTATTCTTATTTTAACATGTTATTGCTCAATTAAGGGTTCCAAAACAATTGGTATTTGATGATGGCCGATGTTTCGAAGATGAGATATGACATGATATATCCTCTCTGTTGGGCTTTGAGCACCAATATTCATTGTCTTATTATCCCGAAGGTAATGGACAAGTTGAAGAAGTCAATAAAATCCTTAAAAATATGCTTCAACGAACAATGAACAAGCACAAAACCAACTGGAACCTTATACTCTTCCCTACGTTGTGGGCCTATAGAACTTCTGTTAAAACAGCAACCAGGTTTACTTCTTTCCACCTTGTTTTTTGGCGACGAGGAAGTCTTACCAATCGAATGTAAAATTGCCTCCCTTCACCTAGCTATCAAAATTCTCCCTGACACTAAACCTTTAGAACAAAGACTTATCATGCATGAGCATAAGACCGTCGTGTTGCATTGCAAACCATTGAAGTGGCTAAGAAACACACCAAAGCCTAGTATGATTGAAAATTCCACCCTCGTACCTTCCACGAAGGTGATCTTGTTCTAGTGTATGACTAGGCTCATGATGTACTTGGTCATGGGAATTTTGACTCATTATGGCTAGGACCTTACATCATTAGTAAGGACTTGGTCAAGGGGGCATGCCTTCTAGAGGATTTGGAAGGCCAACTCCTTCCTAACCCTCGCAATGAATTTTACCTCAAGAAATTTTACCCATATCATCTCACATTTAAATTCGTGTATTTTTTTCTATCATGCATTTAGGTAGCTTTCATTGTCCACCATCATCTCATTTGTTGTCTTGTGGCACATTTAAGATGGATCCATCATCCACACCATATATCGGCCATGTCGATGGTGCAATTCGCTTCTCTCGGAATATAGCCTCGGTAGCTTGGGCCATTTTTACCCCCTTGCATTCGTTAGTCCTCTCCAACAATGTACACATTTGATCTGCCACCAATAACCAAGTTGAATATGATGCAGTGATAGGCTTGTTAGTCAGTGCCTTGATCATCTCATCCTTCATCTTCATGTTTGTTTAGATTCCTTGTTGCTTGTCATGTAATTGAATGGCGTGTATCATGTGAATAACCATGTCCTTTGTAGAAAATATTTACGAGTGAAGCTCTTAGTGTGTGAATTTGAATCCATTACATTCAGTCATGTACCTAGAGCCCAGAATCACTATGTAGATAGCATTGCAAACAATATTCTAGATTGGTAGTTATGACATGCATTTAACACAAGAGAATAATAAAACAAATGGCAAACCATATACTCGTCATATATAAAAAGATGCATATCCATATTATGTATCGACAAAATCATACATATTTGGATTCCACTACTCTAAGTACATCTGACATGCCCACAAGCATGTTACAAAAATGAAAATTAGGGGCACCACATGCCCCTTATATCTAATCACTATCTGGAGGGTCCTGAACCAAGGCTCCACTCCACTAGATCGCAGATCCTGAACTTGCTGCCTGGCCATCGCCATGCGCCGCATGACCCCTCGCCACTCGGAGGGTAGCCCTATACATCCCTCAATGTATTGGTCTTCAAGATCATGCTACCCGCACTCTGATACACCGATCAGCAATAGATCACACTTGTGACGGACATCCTCTAGTAGAGCCTCATTATCAAGTCTCTGGTCTGCTCTCGCTCCACTAGATCTCGCAGCCCCTGGTGTCACGGATCATCCTGCATGCCCTGTTGGATTCACCGGTGCATATATAAATACAAAAATTTACGAATCAGTACCACATGCATATTCTAAGAACTTTAAATGCACCATAATATATAGCAACTTTCACTTACCATACAGTCCCCATGCTCAACCAGGCAGAAGTGGAAAGTCAGGATCTCTCTGAAAGTTCATCCCATTGTATGGATAGTCATCTATTTACAGTGGCATATGATCCTAGTGTGTGAGAAACTAGGGTCAAAACACTTGTCTGACTCCCCCTCCTCCTCCTCTCTGCATAAGCTGCCCCTAACGGTGCATCCTCAACTCCTGTACTAGGCCCCCATCCTGGATCTACACATGAGATCAGATCGTGGGGATCTTCTCAAAGAAGAACGAGCACAATACTGTACCAAAAGCACAATAGTGGTTCACTTGTCACTTGCATAGAGACAGTTGTCGTTTCACCGACAACAGCATCAGTTGGGCCCAACCATAGTAGGTCTGTTGGAGCGGGATCCCCTAGGGTACATTTTTGGGTTAAGTTTTGTACAATTTTTGTTGTGTGTGTTGTGTGAAAGAGTCAAAGGGGCTTTGGGGCGAGTCAAAGTCCCTTAATCATTGTAATGGGTTAAAAGGGAAAACCATGAGTCTCAAACCATAGTTTGATACCATGGTATGTGCGTCTCTAGATAGTATAAATATGTAAGGATTAAGTCGAGTAAGGAAATGATATGTTATCTTTCATGGTTGTTGTTTAACGTTTTTGAGCTAATTCTTGGTTTTTGGGTAGAAAGACTCCTGTTGGTTGTGTGCACTGAGACCTAAGTCCTGGTTGTGTGTAGACTTCATTGGTTGTGTGCATGAGAGGATAGATTGTATGAGGCTGAAGGATTGAATGTACTGGAATTGGTATCTCTTAATAAAGAAGATTGTTTTGGTGAACCTGTAATTTTATGCGATTTTTTGTATTGATTATCTGTTAACTGTGTTAAGATCTGAATATTTTATGTTATTTCATATTTAATTTTGTTAATGGTTAATTGCATCTGTGCACAAATATCAGTTGATGTTAGATGAATAGATCTGATTGAAGCATACTTGATTACTATGAACAAGTTATATTAATTATTTTGTGATAATCTGAAAATGGTTTGATCTTTTGATGCGTGCATCTGTTATATTATCTATTATAAGTCTTTTTAGGGCCACTACGTCAAAAATTTCCTCAAGGTGCGGAAATCTAGTTCTAGCACCCCCCCCCCCGCGCGCCCCCATACTACTTCGAGTGAGACTTTGGTATGTGCAAGAAAATCATTGCCAAAAGGGCTAGTAGTTGGAGGGTATTTTTGGTTGTGCGATAACTCAAAACCTCAGTCAGGACCCCTTGAGCCAATAAATGGTTTTGTTGCCAGGACTGGGATCATTTTTAAGGAGAATTGATGTTTTTGCATCCTATGCAGAACGAATTACAATATTGGCTTGATAAGAATATACTTGAATTTTCGATCCAAGAGAATAGAAGCTCTAAATTGTTTACCGAAGATTGGGTACAAAAGTATATCTATACAGAGGTCGACAATATTTTCTTTTCTTCCATTGTGATTGAGTTGCATGAGTGGTTGTCTCGACTTACTGAATTTCAGACCTTCGCAAAGGATGACGCAGTCACTCAGTGGACCCCAGAGTTGGTTCAACAATTAGAGAATACTAGAAACAAGATCACCGACGCGATAGATCATTGGATTGATCATGTTCTGGGAAGATTTGTAATTGAGTTTGTTATTGATCAGTTTGTATCTTATTATGAAGTTGAACAAAGATTTCTCAAGGGTCCTAGAGGTAAGTTCCTGTGCTCATTAAAGTTTTCGATTAAAATGCTATTTTGTGAATAGGGTACTATGTGTAGTCATATTAAGTGAATGTCCTGAAGAGGCCCAACTACAAGCAGTGGAAGAAATTACTGCGTAGTTATAGAAGAAGGGTTTATCTACAATCCTCTCAAGGGTAGATCTAACAGTGACAAAGAATCAAAGACTAGTAGATTTGGTGCATATGCGCACTCTGAAGAAGAAGTCTCACAAGATCAGAATAATATTGGGTCATTGGCCATAGTTCAGATCCTATCCACTCCACTTTTGAACTCATCTCACAATTCATCCACTCCACCTCCGCCTCTAAGTCCACCATGAGTCGTAGAGATGGTCGCTTCCATGAAGTTTCCTACTTTACGTGGTATTGAGAATGAAGATACAAAACATGTTTTGTCACTAACGTTGTGTGGAAAATGCAACAAGTGAATAATGACGATGTTAAGAAAGCATAGTTAGCCACTAATTTTCAAGATCGCATGATGGACTAGTATATAAGGTATGTAGCCACAAATCCTCATGCCACTATTGATAATTTGAAGGCCGCTCTAAAAGACCAATTCAAGAGGCCCAAATCATTTATGCAATGCGTCACTGAGTTGAAAGAGATTCATTAATAATTGAATGAATCTGTATGGGATGCAGATCAAAGGTTGAAGCACACTATTAGAGATGGTGGATTCACTATTGATGATACCCAACATAAATAATGGTTTATTTCTATGTTGCTCCCACATCTGCACCAGCCCTTGAATCAGAAGAATATTGCCACGCAGGCCAAGGCGGTAGAAATTGCAATGAATTTAGAAGCTTCACCGATATTAGTTGTGCAAATCAGGACCCAGGAGATTCAAATCTAGTTGGAAGCGATGCATTTAGAAATACAGAATCTGCACAAAGATAAGGGAAAGGAGGTGTGCACAAATGTATGGTGTATACGATGCAAAGTTGTCGGGAATCATAAGGATCAATGCCCTGTATTCAATGATTATATGGAAGCTGGAGGACCAAGCCCACTAAAGAGCATGGTCGAACCAAGTAGGACACCTACATTATGGTGCGCAATTTGTCAGGTTATGGGTATGCATGTGACTGACTATTGTCTGAGGATTGGAAATATGTACCTGAGATAAAGCAGCTTTTTTGCAAGTTTTTCTCATCGTTGGGACATGAAGAGCAGCATTGTCACAGTTTTAATTTGATTATTAACCAAGGTGAAATATATAGAATGCACGTTGAACCTACCTCACTAGCATCCCTGTTTGGGCGCGATGGATTCTAGACTATAGGATGAGGAAGAGGAGGAAGAGATGGTTGAGGAAGGGGGCATCTCATATGCTACAACTATGGAGACGCTGGTCATTATGTGCACAATTTTCCAAATCTAGTATGACAATCCTACAGGTATTGTAGGAAATTTGATCATGCTATGAATATTGTCCTATTTTGATTACCAAGATGCAAGAAAAGAAAATGCAGACTCCTACGCAAACTATTCATATGGTAAGAGTGGAGTTGCGTGAAGAGGAACCTAGAGTGATTGTTGTCACTATGAGTGGTGTAGTCGTTGGTGAAGATAAAGGGAAGAAGTCATATGTTGATCTCTGGATCCAAAAAGCACCTGAGAAGAAGGATGGATTCAACTTACAGCGCGAAAAAGACACCTTTTTAGAAGCGAAAAATGGATTCGCATTAGCAAGCGCATCAACATCAAGTAAATGTATGGATGTGGCCGAAGTAGATGAAGAAATAAAGCCCTTCTTACAAGCTTGTATCAAATTGTTGTGCAATAACAAGGCAGTTGAAAACCTCCAAGCATTGATAGATAACTACGCAGAGAAAGAACAACCCCAGATGGAACAGAAGGATGTCAATAATATCTATAAGAATAAAATAAGAACTGGCCGGGAGATGCGCTTGATTGCTCATATTGGTGCCTATGAGATGGATCAGGTCATTCTAGATCTAGGATCTGACGTGCATGTCTTACCAAAGAAGACTTGGCAGCGAATGGGAGAACCTAAGTTGGAGTGGTCTAATATTCAACTACGCATGGAAAATCAACAGAATATTATTCCATTAGGAAGACTCTCGCAGGTTGTAGTCGATATTGAAGGAGTAAAGGTGCTCACAAACTTTGAATTCATACATATTGTGGATGATACTGATCCCTATCCTGCGCTGTTTGGTTTATATTGGGCTATTGATATGGATGGGATCATTAATCTTAAGCAAAGAAGTATGGTATTTGAGAATAATGGAACCATAGTTGTGGTTCCCCTAGATCCTGCAGAAGGTGCAAGATATAAAGAGTCGATGTGCGCAAATGACAATGTTGATCACATCTATAAGCTAAATGCGCAAGACAATGATTGGATCAACCCGACAGCTGATGGAATACTTAAATGGGAAAAAGATACTTATTTCTTCTCATATTCAGATGAAGAACTAGAGAACTGACAGAACCAGCTACATGAAGTATCTGCGTTGCGCTACAATCGAGTGACAAGATCCCTTCAATGCATATCCTCAGAGGTACAGGAATTTCCTTATTATGATGGTTTGACTAATGCCAACATTTTTAGGATAACTTGAAAAGATCATTCCAGAAGCACAAATATTTCATGCACTGGATATAGCACTGCGCTCAACCCCATCACGCTGGTGGGAGAATCACAAAGGAAACATGGGTAACTGGGAAGAATGCACCCATATGATGAGACTATGATTTGAGTGTCCAAATACCATAATGGAAGAGACCTATTCCAGAAAAGGTGATCCACATAGACATTTGGCCAAATGGACTGAAGCATGGGGCGCAGAACCGAGACCATAATTGGTGCACATGTTCATCCACAGTTTGGGGAAGGTGCCTATGGATTTGTACCTGGAAACTGAGTTGCGACGAGGAACCAATGAATGGACTGCGCTGACAGAAAGTTTTATTTTAACCTTCAAATTTGAAAGTGGGTTCGATTACTTAGGTAAAGTGCTGCGGGATATTCATAAGGTCATCTTTGACACCACAAAACCAAAGGTAGAGTGCGCCTCACCGGGATGGGATGCACAAATGATGGACATTGTGAATTGTTAAAATTTAATAGTTGAATAAAATGAGGAATATCCAAGGAATATTACAATCCCTGAATTTGAAGGATAGCACGTAGTTGTTGGACCTTCAATTGAGTCACTTGATGTAACTAAGCCTCTGAAGATTTAGCAAGTGAACATTGGCTCTGAGGAACAGCCGAAATTAGTGAATATTGAGGACTAGTGGGATGATGATACAATGGGAAAGGTTGTTGAGTTGTTGACTGAGTATCAAGACATGTTTCCTAAAAAAATTTCTGAGTTGAAAGGAATAAAAGGTGATCTTGGGGTGATGAATATCACTTTGAAACTGGATGCGCAACCTCTGAAGCAACGCCCATATAGGCTGAACCCCAAATATAAACAGAAAGTTAAGGAAGAATTGGAAAAAATGGTTGTTGCAGGAATTATAGAACCATAGAAGAATCTGATTAGGTGAGTCTTATGATGGTGCAGGATAAGAAAACTAAAGGGGAAATAAGGATTTGTGTGGATCTGCGCAAATTAAATGATGCCTGTGTACATGATCTGTTCCCGACCCCATTTTCTGATGAGATCCTGGACAATGTAGGAGGGCATGAGGCCTATTCATTTACAGATGGTTTCTCAGGATATCACCAGATCATAATTGTGCCAAAATATAGAAGTAAGACAACCTTTGTGATAGAATGGGGATCCTTTCAGTATACATTCATGCCATTTAGTCTAAAGGATGCGCCATCTATCTTCTCATGCATGGTAGTAGCTACGTTCAAGGAATACATCCATAAGTTTTGATAAGTATACTTTGATGATTGCACTGTCTTTGGGTTGTTGAAGAAGCATGTACCAAGTCTGCACCTAATGTTGCATACTTTTCAAAAGTATCATATCTCACTTAATCTGAAAAATTGCATATTATGTGTGCCATTCGGGGTCTTGCTCGGTCATATTGTTTGTCAGCAAGGATTTATGTTGGACCCAACCAAGATCGTAGTTATTTTCAACCTGGAAGTTCCTACAAATGTGAAACAGTTGCGCTCAATTTTGGCGTATACAAGATATTACTAGAAGTTCATCCAAGGCTATGCGTTAATCACTGCATCCATGGAGAAATTGTTAAATAAGGATGCCTCATTTTGCTGGGATGAAGAATGTCAAAAGAGTTTTCAACTGCTTAAGGAGAATATGGTCACTACACCCATATTATTCTTTTTAGACTGGTCGAAGGTATTCCATGTACATGTTGATGCCTCCTACATTGTGCTCAGAGTTATTTTAGCGCAACCAGTAGCCAGGGAGATTGACCACCCTATTTCATTTGCAAGTAGGAAGTTATCAAGCGTAGAGCATAATTATTCAACTACGGAAAAGGAAGGATTGGTTATGGTATATGCGGTGCGGAAATTCCGCTACTATTTGTTGGGAAGCCATTTTATGATGTTTACTGACCACTCTACTCTGAAGTACCTGGTTAATAAACCTGTGTTGGGGGAAAAGATTTGCATATGGTTGATGTTGTTTTAGGAGTATGATTTTGAAGTAATTTTGAAACCTAGGAGACTATATTTTGGGCCAGGCCATCTATCGCGCATTGAAAATGGAGAAGAGCCCACTAGCTTCGAAGATGGTTTACCACATGCACAGTTATTTTCTATAAATTTAGTTGATGAAGCACGGAGTGCTACCGCATAGAGCATCGAAGTTATCTTGACCCTTAAGAGCTCTGTCGAAGCACTAAAAGAAAAGATGAAGGAGACCACCTTGTAGTGACTCGGGACGAGTCACGAGACTGTGTTGGGGGCATGTTAGAGTGGGGTCCCCTGGGGTACATTTTTGGGTTAAGTTTTGTCTAAGTTTTTTATTTTTCGTGTTGCGCGAAAGATTCAAAGGGGCTTTGGTGCGGGTCAAAGTCCCTTAATAATTGTAATGGTTTAAAAGGGAAAACCATTCAAGTCTCAAACCATGGTTTGAAAACATGGTATGTGCGTGTCTAGATATTATAAATATCTAAGGATTAAGTCAAGTAAGGAAATGATATGTTATCTGTGATGGTTGTTGTTTAACATTTTTTAGATAAGTCTAGGTTTTTGGGTAGAAAGGCTCCTGCTGGCTGTGTACTCGGAGACCTAAGTCCTGGTTATGTATGGACTCCACTAGCTATGTGCATGGAATTATAGATTGTATTGGACTGAAGGATTGACTGTACTGGAATTGATAGATCTCTTAATAAAGAAGATTGTTTTGGAAAACCTGGACTTTTATGTGATTTTTTGTATTGATTATCTGTTAATTGTGTTAAGATCTGAATCTGTTTTTTTATTTCATATTTACTTTTGTTAATGGTCAATTGCATCTATGTGCAAATATTAGTTGATGTTAAATGAATAGATTTGATGTCATGTGATGGAACATTTGGTTTCCCAGGATTCACAGTACCGCTACAACGACAACGTGTGTCTCTAGCCGCTCTAGATCACTGATTGGAATAGTCATGGCCTTAGCACGAGCATACGGTCTACAATGGCACTCCATGAACTCTGATATATTCTGCCCACTGGGTAAAACTGGATGTATGTTTCCCACCACCCATAGTGGTGGGAGTCTCATCAAAAAATAAATGTCCTGGATAGTTAGCTCGATCTTGTGCCCCTACACCACAAAGGCCTTCTGTTTTGAATCCCAATAGCTCACTATCCTCAACAGTAAGGGCTCACCTTCCCTTATTAGTGGGTTCTCAACCAACTTTTGAACCCCATATTTAGAAAGCGCTCCTCATACCACCTAATCCCCCTGGATGTCGGCCTGAAGAGCATACAAATCCCTCTCACACCTGTTGATCCTCAATTATGCCATACATGCATAACACCATCATTTTTGTTAGCTCAAAAATAAGACAAATGCATCACAACTATGCTAACCCTAGCCCTCCACCAACCAGCAGACAAATCCCACCTCCAGCCCCAACTCGCACAAAGCCCACCTCCAGCCCCAACTCACACTTTTCCTACCTTTAAACTATGAGCTCGTAGTTTTTTCCACTAAATCATGCGAGTGAGGTCACATTTTAGGACTTGAATAGTGTGAGATGGATGTGAGGATGGGCAGGGGTCTCCCATAGAGCCCTGGGGAAATAATATAAAAAACTAAACTAACAAAAATGTAGAGTAAGGTTAGGCCACCTACTTGCCACTAACGGATCTTGATTCCAACGGTGAGTTTGTCTGCTACGATTTCCGCAAGATTTCGGTCCTTCTCCTCCTCTCCAAATTCACCACGGCTCACTTAGAAAATGAATTAAATTGGAAGGAAATCACCCTTTTAAAGGAAAAATCCTAAATTTTCCTTTGCCAATTGCGACCAAACCGTAGCTCGGTTTGATGAACCAAGTTTGCCTTATCATCTTTCATCATATCAATTTTCAAGAGGGTAAGAGGCATTTTGAACCAAGTTTGCCTTATCATCTTTCATCATATCAATTTTCAGACCTACGGGTGAAATTTTGATGAAAAACGGATAATTTTTAATTTTCTCTATAATCAAGTAGTTTCGTAGTGAGTTCCAGGCTTGAAGGCCAAAAAACGCTACGAAATTTCCAAAGAATGATTTTTGTCTTTAAATTCAGTTTTATGGAGATCCAAGGAGGGAAAAAATTTGTATTTAGTTCATTAGCCCCAAGTAATATCCTCCAACATTCAAAAAGGTCAAAGGTTATGCAAAAGGTGGATTTTGGAGTATGCTATGAAATGAGCGCTCCGAAATTTTCTGTACATGATTGTTTTAGCAATCAACTTTAAGTTTGATTTCTGACTAGATAAAAAAGGATTTTGGAGATATGAAAGAGGTTTTTCTTCATCATAGGCCTATATAAAAAAACCTCTCTCAGTTTCTGAAAATCCCTCAGGATTTGGAAATTATACACTCATCTAAGCCTATTTTTCATAATTTTCACTAACCAGATTTGTGAAAAAATTGTAAATTTCGAATTGGAGGAGGTCCAGCTCAGCATCCACGTGGCATAATAACACATCAACACTCTATTACGCTCATAAAAATTAGTTGTTTGCAATTGATAAGGGTTATTAAATTGATTTGTTGAACTATTAATGAGAGAAGAGTCCTTTTTGTATTCAAACTCTGCAAAACAGAAATATCCCTAGGAAGTCTCCAAGTGATGGAATCATGTTTGAAATAGGTCTCTTAGGTGGGAATTCGAGGTGATCAAGGTGGAAAATCATTTGTATGAGTCCTCACTCTATAAATGAGGGAGTTTTAGAGTTAGAAAGGGTTGGGAGATGGTGACTTGACACTACCACCATTGTAATCTTTGTCTATCAGTAATATACAGTTGCAACAACCTATTTCAGACCTGAGATTCTTCTTTGTATTCTTATGTATGTTTCTTCTATCAATATTATTTTCTCTCCAATGTTCTAGTTGTATAATCACTTGGAATTCATGATTACATGCTCCAATTTCCTTTATACACCTAGTTTGTTGTTTTATCATGTTTTATTAGTTTGCTTATGTATAATCACTTGGAATTCACGGTGACATGCTCCAACTTCCTGTATGCATATAACTTGTTTTTTTATCCTTCATGTATGGTTTAATAAGAATACAATTGCATAAGCTTCCACGAGATAAGTTGACTAGTGACTTAGTTTACATATTGACTCCATGCCCAATGGTAGTTACTGATTTACATCTTTCACCTATTCAAAAACATCATATTAAATCTAATTCAGAGTTATCCATCTACTTTCAAGTTATTCATTGAATATAATTTATCCTTTACAAAGAGCCCTCTCAGACTAGAAAGGCTAATTTCTAATTACAAGTTGGTTTGAAATAGTTACTCCAAGTTGACCATTGCAGTAGCCCAACAGGAACTCAATTTGGTGATAACATTTTGGCATCGTTTCCGGGGATGAAGGTGTAAAATATTCCCTAGGAAGAATGACAAAGTTCCAGTTCTAAGGTCTAAGAGCAACAGACATTTAGGCACATATTGGCTATATTTTTGCTTCGACGACTCCACACATCAAATAATCAATTGGAATGTAACTTCACTGCTTGAGGATCAGTAGCTTGATGAAGTTCCAAGATGAGTTCCATTGCAAGAATAAATGCTAGGTATGCCCCTATGAATCGGTCTCACATCCCTGGTTTTCCAAATCCTGTTTCAAAAGTCGATTGGTTAATTGATCTTTCCATATTTAAAGATGAAAATAAATACAATGTTGCTCTTCATTTGGTTATATTTGATATGCATGTACGCAGACTTAAGGTTCAGTTCCCTGAGGATTGTCTCATGAAGATGTTTATGGTCACTTTAGAAGGAAATCATGGTCTTGGTACGAAAGCATGCCAAATGGTTCCTTATATTCTCTTACTGATTTCCATGTTGCATTTTATGAGATGTATAAAGAATTTCATTCTTCCTTATTGTTGGTCAAAGACTGTTGTAAACATTGTGTGAGTTTTATTGAATATTTGGATAATTTTTATGAAGATGATGAGTTCATGGATGAGGAAATTTTAGAGGCCCTTAATGACCATCCCTTTCATCAACAGAAGAAAGGGTAGCCTCTCTCTTGGATGAAAATAAAACCCAACAGGAGTTTATTTATGACAATCATATTACATCCTCTGATTTTGATGAAAATTTGCAGCAGACTTGTCAGTATTTTGATCATCAGGAATATGAGAATCATTTCCAACAGCAGGAGGAAATACTGGAAGATAATTGCTATAATCCTCTGGTAAAGGAAGAAATGTATTCTTCATGTTATTCCTTGCATCAACTTACAACAAATGAAGAAATTTTTGAAAAGAAAATTTTAGACAACCAAATGAGTATGCATGTTGAATCATATGAAGAATTACCTCTAGAAATTCATGTGGTACATGCTGGAGCAGTTCATTTTGAAAGTGTCCAAGAGTATTCCAAGTTTTTCTTTCTCCCAAATGAAAATAATGATCAACAAGAATTATTCGTGCATACTCTCAAATATCCTTTCGAAACTCTGCTGGAATCTTCTATAGGAATGAATTGCAATATGATTTTCAGTTATGTAGACAAATTCAGATGGTGGAGCAAATCATCATCTCTAAGGAATGGATTTATGATCAAAGAAGTGGAATGTTATTTCCAATCCAGTACTCAACTTCTTGATTGGCTTCATTGGAAGTGTGAGATCACTTGATTCAGTTTTTATGTTGAGCAAGTAGAGTAGGATCATTTGTATATAAATAAGCTTGAATATCAAGCATTTTTTCAGTTTCAGTTTTAAATTCAGCATGTGTACTTTCAATTCTTTAGTAGCTATTCTTTTTTCAGTGCCAAGGTTACAGGTCAGAGCAGGTTGCAAGTTTTCATTTTGAAGATGGGAGCAGCCCAGTGGAGGTGGTGTTGATCACCTTAGCCCCTTACTAATTTTTGACAAGCAAACAAGGGGGGTCAAGCTGTCTTTGATTTTTCAAGTAATGGTTTCCTTCTGGAAAAACATCATCCTTGAAGCCTTTCATATTCCCTACTCTTCAATCCCTTTCCCTTTGCCGTCCTGGAGCCAATGAGCCTCACTGATTGCAAAAAGTTGTGCTCCTAGGGCCTTTATTTACCCCTTGTACCTCTGCAGAAATCCATATTTCACCTCTTTTTCCCCCTTTCCAAAGCCCCTTTCCATCTCAAAATTCCTCCTTTATCTCTCCTAACTAGCCCAAAATCCCCTTTAATTTCCACATCCACCCTTTGTTTTCCCATTTTCCCTTTTTCCCCTCTATCGTTCCCCTTCCTAACCCTTGAAATGAATTTAAAATGGGCCAAAACCCACTTTCAAACCTTATATTAAGGGCCTAGCCCCTTTTTTGTAAGCCCCTTAACCACTTCCCCGCATACGCCCGATACCTGAGACCAAGCGCTTAGTGCCTTTGGGGCTAGTCGCAATCGCGACTTGCAAATGAGCGCAACTCTTTGTTAATGTGAAAAAGCTCGATGCGATTGAGTCTTAACAACAAGCCCCGCGATATGTTATGCATTGTCGATCTGCTGTTCTGATCCGACGGCAGAGCGCTAATCGCACTCCCCACCTAATCGCAATCAGAGGTCTTAATATGTGTCACCCCTGTCCCTCCTCCGATTGCGATTTCCCGATTCAATCACAGCCGTTCGTCCATATTTGAAATCAATGGCCTAGATCTTATCGCATCAAGCCCGTCTCTCTTTCCCTTTTGACCTCTGAACGAATCTCCACCGTTGATCCCCGGGTAAATCCAACGGCCATCGCTTCCCCTGTCCCAATCGCAATCAGAAACTTATATAGCGTGTTCCCTTTGCTCCTCCCGATTTTGATGCTCCGAGTTGATCCTGACTGTCCATTGGATCTAGGATCTAACGATCAAGATTTGATCACCCTTCGCCTTCGGCTGGGTCCCACCTCATCGCATTTCATTGCATTTCCTTCACATTTCTTTGTATTTTGTTCGAAGTCTGAAGTTTAAGACTTTACATGAAAGCCTTATATTTCATAGTCGTTCCACCCAATTTCATATATTATTCCGCCGCTCGATCTCCGCCGCTCGATCTTTGCCCCCAGATCATGATCTAACGGTCAGCGCTACATTCTACCACCAAAACCTATTAT
Source organism: Pinus albicaulis (assembly GCA_034641835.2). NCBI lineage: Eukaryota > Viridiplantae > Streptophyta > Pinopsida > Pinales > Pinaceae > Pinus > Pinus albicaulis. Next base: position 556,409,553 of record CM076574.1, read on the forward strand.
TCATGAGTTTTCACCCTTCCGTTTGCATTTTTTCACCATTGTGTAGTCAAAGCCACCACTCCGCCGCCGCGCTACCATTTCATCCCCCCTCTCATTGCATTTTTTTCTGAGTCCAGTTGCATGTTCTGCAGGGTGCAGAAGTAAAGGGGCCGCCATGATTGCACAGTCTTCATTACAGCGGCAATATTTTGCAGATAAATATATAAGCGAAGCGGCAGAGGGTTCAATGCACAGAGACCAAGTCATCAGGGCAGCCTCATCAGCAGAGATGTTTTTCTCCATGGAAGGATAGAGCGCCCATACTGTTTTTACTTCGTGCCGTGCTCCAGTGAAGAGATTTCTGCCCAGAACACAGTCTAAGCTGCCAAGAGCATTTGTTTTGAAGTATGGTCGACTTTTGTATCATTATTTCACTTCCTTGATTCATTCGCCAAAAGTACTACAGAGTACTGCAGCTAGGTACAGCAGAGACATACCTGAATTAAATGGAAGCCTGACGAAGACCATTCTCCCCTTCAGAGAGTACCAGAGATAAATGCTTTGAGTATAAACAGAATGGGCTTCGGCCCTTTTCTCTTCTGAGTTTTAATTCTGCATTTAGTTGTCCACCTACCACCTCTACTCCTTTTTCAGCTATAAAAACCCAAAAGAAACACATTGTAAAGGTTCCAGATCTTTATCAGAACATTATGCAGTGAAATGCTTTTTGCACACATTTTGTAAAATTCTAGTAGGAAGGCTCAGAGCCCATAGGGTCTCAGTGAGGAGGAGTTCTGTCTGTCAAAGAGGATTCTGGTCTTTGGTATTTCACAGTCTGTAACTCTCTTTTATATGTTAATTAATATATCATTTCATCTCATCCATATTTCCTGTATCATGTTTCGGAATGCGAGTGACTCACTGATTTCTGGTAAGGATTCATCCTAGTTGATGCCCATACTCAGATCAGTCAAGCGCTTTAAATACGGTTCAGGCATGATATTTTGTTCTTTTATTCAGCTGACCACACTTCTGCTATATTAGTTTCTTTGGGAGGGTGCTTTTAAAATGCTATTATCATGTATGGATTCTTAGATTGGTAAGCCCATGCACGATGGTATTGTATATCTGGGTATCAGCTCAATGTTAACTAGTATCTTCTCAACACTTCTTTCATTGTATACACCTTCTGATCATTTATGTTTATGAAGTATTTCTGAATCGGCCCACTTTGCAGTAAACTGTCTCTGAATTGTCTGTTGCTTTTGTATTAGAGTTCTGCATCCTGCCTCTGCAGTATCTCTTTCCCTGTGTCAGTTTCTGAGAGTTTGGTCCCATTCTATTTCATTTACCTATTTTCAGGAGATAGCATGTGAGCTGAAGCTGAAAACTTCATCCATTATATTATAAGCTCCTTGCTATGCTAAGATGTCCTAGGCACTGGTCTATTGCAACTCTAGGCTGTCTCTAGGAGCTACAACATCTTTCTGGCGCCGTTTCCGGGGACGAATTTAAGAAAATCAGAATCCCTGGGCCTCGACAAAATCATGTTCACTCTCTAAGTAGGTGAGCACAGAGAGTTGAGAGTTGTATATCCCTCACCTTGGCAACTCTACATTTGTTATTTGATATATCTATTTGCAGTCCTGGCTCCCCGTAAGCCACACCTGAGGTCAGATTCGTCTAAACCAAAGACACCTTCCGTGTCTGACCCTGAACATATTATACATAGAAGAAATTGGAGGGAAATAAAATCAGCCCGTTCCAAAATTCATGAAGTTCCTGTAGAATATTTTCCTTCCTCCTCCTCCCAAGATTCTCAGTTGCAAATTCCCAACTCCGCTGTGGGAGATATCAATTACTATTACTCAAATAGTCCACCCCGAGAGGGTATCAGAAATAAAAATAGTCTTCACCCTACTCCTGAGGTTGAAGAGGTCAAGGAAGTAATTGAAGTATCTACTGTTAATAGACCTTTGTTCCCCTCAACCCCTCAAGCCACAGTCAAGTATATTCCTATTATTATTCATACTCCACTTCCTCCTCCTCCTCCTCTTACTCATCAAACTATCGCACTACCTCCACCTCCTCCAATGGCTAATGTTCCTGCTTTCTTGATGAATAAATATGCTCCCCTGGCATTACCCCAAGTGCTGAATGATATGCCCCAAGATTATCTGAAGGTCTTGCCTAGATTCAATGGAGAAAATGAAATCGATGCCCAGAAACACCTTGAGACTTTATGCTCCTTTGCAAAGAACTTTAATGTTGAACATGTAGATGTGGTCTTAAGATTTTTTGTGAAATCTCTAGATGGTGAAGCTTGGAAATGGTTTAAAACATTGGCTGGCCGTTCTATTACCACTTGGGATAACATGGAAGATACTTTTCTCAGGAAATGGGGAGAGAATAAAGATCATGGAAATTCTCTTATTGAGTTCAATACACTAAAGAAAAGACACAATGAAGGAGTGTCAGAATTTATCAAGAGATTTAATAAATTATATCTGAGCCTCCCTGCTAATATGAAACCCCATCAAACCGCTACTAAAGTAGTCTTTGTTGCAGCCTTTGATTCAGAATTTGGTTTCTCCCTCAGAGAAAGAAAGCCTGCTACTCTGGATGATGCTCAGGCAGATGCACTAGAGTTGGAAGCAAACTTTGCCTCCACTAGAAAGTCAAAAGGAAGATCAGAACAAGATAGCAGAAGAAGGGGCAAGGAAGAGGTGTCTAATTCTAGTCAGGACAGAGACTCAGACAAAATGGAAGAAATGAGCAAATTAATTAAGAAAATGGTCAAGCTGGAACTGGAAGCCAAGAATTCAACCTTCAGAAATTTTCAGAATGCTCCAAACAGAGGATACAATCCTCAGTATAGGAAACCACTCTTGTAGATATTGCCAAGGGAAGCAAAGGAGCAACAGGATCAAGTGCCACACCCATTGTACCTGGAAGGTCCAGTAGATGACTCTACTGAAGATACTGCCTATAGGTTGGAGGATGCAAATATTTCCTTTTCAAATAGTGACGAAGAAGAATTCCCTTTGCAAGGGAAGGACAAAGCTGGGTGCTCATCGCAAAAAGAAGAAAATATCAAAGACGCAGAAGAAGCAGAATTTGATCATTATTATAAACAATTTGATGATTTCATGCAAGCAAATTTCAATAGAAAATATGATCTCATATCTTCTAGAAAGAGGACTCGTACCCAAGAGCAAGAAGAAGAGTCGCCCCAGGAGGAAGTACCTGCTCAGGAAGGCGCTACAATGCAGAAGGCTACAGACAAAGGTAAGCAACCTCTAAAAAATCCTCTGCAGTCTAATGATCAAATCCCTTCTTCTTCAAAAGTAGTCACTTCTCCTTGTACCAAATATGTGTCAAAAGAAGCCCAGCCCCCAGTTGAAAATAAATATTCAAAAGAGGTTATAATAGAAAAATCCCCTCCTGCTTTCAGTCTACAAAAAGAACTAGAAAAAGTCAAAATCCCAGTTCCCTTGACTGAACTGTTGAAATAGCCAGTATATCAATCTCAAGTCACATCTTTCATGCTCCCTCCAGAAGTGCCAACCATCCCAGATAGTCTCAACCTCCAAGAAGAGAGACCCATGGTAGTTTCTGCCCCACATGTTGAGGAGATAGACCCCTCTACTCCTCCCTTCTATGTGTCTGTAGTAATCCATGACCTGCTATTACATAACTGTATGTTGGATTCTGGAGCTTCCCATAATCTTATGCCTCTGTCAGTCATGGAACAACTAGGTTTACAAATCACACGTCCATATAAAGACCTCTATTCATTTGATTCCAAAAGAGTTAAATGCTTGGGGATGATCAAAGATTTGGTAGTCAATTTAGCTCAAATCCCAGAAAAAAGTGTAGTAATGGACATCGTGGTGGCCGACATTCCAGCTCGTTTTGGTATGTTGCTATCAAGGTCCTGGGGAACAAAAATTGGTGGATCAATTAAGATGGATTTAACATATGCCTCTATCCCAGTTTTTGGCAGTCAAGAGAGGAGACTATACAGGGAGACTAGATTTGTCAAGATGGTGACTAAGACTGACAATTCTGTAAATTCACCAGTTTACAGTAAGGAAGGATATTTTTCATGCTTGATGCTGGAAGAAGATCAAGATTACGCTCATGAACCATCCTTCTGCTAGATCAAGACTGGGCAGCCCTCAGAGAACATGGAAGCAGGAATATGGACACTCCATTTTGATGGAGCAAATTCAAGAGAAGGAAATGGAGCTGGAGTGCTATTAATTTCTCCTACGAGGAGATGGGTCCCACTGTCTTTCAAATTAGAATACGAAGCCACCAACAATGTGGCTGAATACGAAGCACTTCTGTTAGGATTGCAAACAGCCAGGACTATGGGTATACAGGGGTTAAAAGTTCTAGGAGATTCAGAACTAGTAGTCAGACAAGTCAGGAATCAGTGTCAGACCAAACATCCTAGACTAAAGGCTTATAGGAATGAAGTTTGGGACATGATAGAAAAAATCTTTTTGGCGTTCAATATCCAGTTCATGCCCCGAGAGCAGAATAGAATGGTTGATTCCCTTGTTGTGGTTGCTAGTACGTTTCGACCACCTCAAAACCCTCTTTTAAGATATGAATTCGAGGTGCGTTATCGGCCTTCAATCCCAGATAACATCAAACACTGGAAGGTATTTGAGGATGAAGAACAGATGAAGAGATTCCTGGAAACAGTAGGAGAATTCTCCAATATGGAGATTGATGATGAAAAATAGGTAGAATCTGAAAACATTTCAGAGAGAAATTGGGAGGAAAAAGTGGCAGGTAATAAAGTGTTGCAGCTGAAGGGAAACATAATACCTAGAGGGTTGGTGCCTCTAGAGAGATTATTTGACAAGAATGATGTCTCATTGCAGCCAAACAAAGTGGTAGAAGAAAATCAGGTTGAAGACCTGAATTTGGGTACTAAAGTTGAACCCAAAATTGTTAAACTGTCCAAGAAAATCCCTGAAGAGTATAAAAAGCTATATCAGAAGCTATTCCAGTCTTACAAAGACATGTTTGCATGGTCCTATCAGGACTTGAAAACTTTTGATATCAATATTATGCAACACAAAATTCCACTGAAGATAGATGCAAAGCCCCATAAGCAGAAGCTCAGACAAATAAATCCCCTGCTGCTGCCTTCTATCGAGAAAGAAATTAAGAAGCTGCTGAAGGCCAAAATAATTGTACCATTGAGGTACTCTAAGTGGGTGGAAAACCTTGTTCCTGTACGCAAGAAGAATGGGGAAATAAGGCTGTGCGTGGATTTTAGGAATTTAAACAAAGCATCCTTAAAGGATAACTATCCAATACCTAAAATGGATCATATCTTGCAAAAAGTAGTTGGAGCTACCAGAATGTCAATGATGGATGGATTCTTTGGTTATAACCAGGTGGCCATGCTTCCAGAGGATCAAAAGAAGACTGCTTTCACTACACCATGTGGTACATTCATGTATGCCAGGATGCCTTTGGGATTGATTAATGCAGGGGCTACTTTTCAGAGGGCAATGGATATTGATTTTGTTGGGGAGCAAGATAAATTCTTGGTGGTCTACCTCGATGATATCACTGTATTTTCAAAGAATGATGCTGAGTACGTTGAACATCTGCGAAGAACTTTTGAAAAATGCAGAAGGTATGGTCTTTCCCTTAATCCTCAAAAGTCTTTATTTGCCTTAGAAGAGGGGAAGATTTTAGGCTATATCGTTACTAAATATGGGGTGAAGATAGATCCCAAGAGGGTAGAAGTTATAAACAGTATTGCTTTTCCCAGAAATAAGAAAGAGGTACAAGTGTTCCTCGGACGCATAAATTTCTTAAGAAGGTTTATCCCTAACTATGTTGAGATAGTTAGGCATATAACAGATATGCTAAAAAAGGAAAATGAGGTAAAGTGGTCACAAGAATCACGAGAGGCATTTACCAGGATTAAGAATTCTTTTGCAGAAGCCCCTGTATTGGCTGGAGCAGATTATGATAAACCTTTCATGATTTTCTCTTTTGCATCACCTCATACAATAGCTGGAGTTTTATTGCAGGAAAATGCGGAAGGGTATGAGCAGCCTATTGCCTTTTTCAGTCAGGTGCTTCGTGATGCAGAATTAAAGTATAACATATTGGAAAAGCAAGCATATTCCCTAGTGAAATCCCTCAAAGCATTCCGTGTATATATCTTACAATCCCACGTTACTGCATTTGTTCCTACAGCTGCTATAAAGGATATCCTTATTCAGGGGGATAGTGAAGGAAAAAGAGGAAGGTGGATTGCCAAAATACAGGAGTATGACTTAGACATACACCCTACTAAGCTCATCAAAGGACAGGGGCTTTCCAGAATGTTATCTGAATCAAACTATCAAGCCCTGGGCATAAATTTTTCCATTATAGCAGGTGAGGAATCTGATGAAAAAGAAGAAAGACATGGAATTGGGGTAGCTACTCCAGAGATACATGTGAATTACCTCACCAGTCCGTGGTACAAAGAGATAGTAGAATATCTCCTTACACTTAGCTACCCTCCAAGTTGTGATAAAGCAAAATACAGAGCATTACGATTGAAATCACAGAAATACATAATTGCCAATGGCCGACTATACTGGCGAGATCCCTCAGGTATCTTACTCATGTGCCTCACAGAGAATGAAGTAGAGAGCATTATTGCAGAATTCCATGAAGGGATATGTGGAGGTCATTACAGCTGGAGGGCCACAGCTCATAAAATTCTGAAAGCTGACTTCTATTGGCCAAAGCTTTTTGGAGATTTTTTTGCCAGGGTAAGAGCATGTGATAAATGTCAAAAGTTTGCTGAGAGACAGAAATCAGCACCATTTCCCCTGATTCCAGTGCATGTGGATGAACCATTCAAACAATGGGGTATTGATTTTATAGGTTAAATACATCCTCCATCTAGTGGACAACATAAATGGATATTAACAACCACGGATTATTTCACCAAATGGGTGGAAGCCATACCTGCCGAGAATGCTACAGATACAGTGATAATAAAATTCATGGAAGAAAATATCATATCCAGGTTTGGCTATCCTGCTAGAATAGTGATAGATAATGCCCAGGACTTCAAATTTGCAAAGTTTATGGATTTCTGCCAGCAGTATAATATCACACTAAGTCACTCTACAGCTTACTATCCACAAGGAAATGGCTTGGCAGAGTCCTCAAATAAGACTCTGGTGAGGGCTTTGAAGAAGACTATCAATGAAAATCAGAAGAATTGGGATTCCCAATTTAAGTTTGCTCTATGGGCTAATAGAATCACCAGCAAGAGAGCAACTGGGAAATCTCCCTATGAGTTGGTATATGGACGAGTAGCAGTTTTTCCTGTACAATTGGCTTTACCAGTGGCCCGGTTCATGCAAGAAAGACAAGAGGAACCTGACGATATGATCAGGAGAATCAATCAATTGGTGGAATTAGAAGAAACACGGGGCCAGGTGAATCAGAGATTGATAGAATATCAAGAGAAAATGAAACACATTTTTGATCAACACGCAAAAGACAGGAAGCTACAGATTGGTGATTTGGTGCTCAGGTGGGATATCCGGAGAGCTGAGAAAGGTAAACATGGCAAATTCGACCCCCTCTGGTTTGGTCCTTTCAAAATTGTGGAACAGGGGGGTAATAATACTTTCAGGTTGGAGGATTTACAGGGCGACTTGTTGGATGCCCCTGTAAATGGTCAATTCCTCAAGCCCTACTTTCAGTTCCGATTCAGGCCAAGCAGCCTAATGTATTATATTGTATGATAGTTTCCTTTTTGTTCTAGTTTGAATAAGGTGGGTGTTGTAATGAATTATAAAGTAAAAAATAAAGGTGCTGAAGAGCGGAATCTGCACACAAGATGATCAGGGGGCCTGCGAAGTTCTCGACACGCTCAGGGATGAACGTGCCGTCCCCAGGTGGAGCCAATTTTGATCACCTTAGCCCCTTACTAATTTTTGACAAGCAAACAAGGGGGGTCAAGCTGTCTTTGAGTTTTCAAATAATGGTTTCCTTCTGAAAAAACATCATCCTTGAAGCCTTTCATGTTCCCTGCTCTTCAATCCCTTTCCCTTTTCCGTCCTGGAGCCAATGAGCCTCACTGATTGCAAAAAGTTGTGCTCCTAGGGCCTTTATTTACCCCTTGTACCTCTGCAAAAATCCTTATTTCACCTCTTTTTCCCTCTTTCCAAAGCCCCTGTCCATCTCAAAATTCCTCCCTTATCTCTCCTAACTAGCCCAAAATCCCCTTTAATTTCCACATCCACCCTTTGTTTGCCCATTTTCCCTTTTTCCCCTCTATCGTTCCCCTTCCTAACCCTTGAAATTCATTTAAAATGGACCAAAACCTGCTTTCAAACCTTATATTAAGGGCCTAGCCCCTTCGCTGTAAGCCCCTTAACCACTTCCCCGCATACGCCCAATACCCGAGACCAAGCGCTTAGTGCCTTTGGGGCTAGTCACAATCGCGACTTGCAAACGAGCGCAACTCTTTGTTAACGTGAAAAAGCCGGATGCGATTGAGTCTTAACAACAAGCCCTGTGATATGTTATGCATTGTCGATCTGCTGTTCTGATCCGACAGCAGAGCGCTAATCACACTCCCCGCCTAATCGCAATCGGAGGTCTTAATATGTGTCACCCCTGTCCCTCCTCCGATTGCAATTGCCCGATTCAATCATAGTCGTTCGTCCATATTTGAAATCAATGGCCCAGATCTTATCGCATCAAGCCCGTCTCTCTTTCCCTTTTGACCTCTGAACGAATCTCCACCGTTGATCCCCCGGTAAATCCAACGGCCATCGCTTCACCTATCCCAATCGCAATCGAAAACTTATATAGGGTGTTCCCTTTTCTCCTCCCGATTGTGATGCTCCGAGTTGATCCTGACCGTCCATTGGATCTAGGATCTAACGGTCAATATTTGATCGCCATCCGCCTTCAGCTAGGTCCCACCTCATCGCATTTCATTGCATTTCCTTCGCATTTCTTTGTATTTTGTTCAAATTCTGAAGTTTAAGACTTTACATGAAAGCCTTATATTTCATAGTCATTCCGCCCACTTTCATATATTATTCCGCCGCTCGATATCCGCCGTCGATCTTTGCCCCCAGATCATGATCTAACGGTCAGCGCTGCATTCTACCACCAAACCCTATTATTCATGAGTTTTCACCCTTCCGTTTGCATTTTGTCACCATTGTGTAGTCAAAGCCACCACTCCGCCGCCGCACTACCATTTCATCCCCCCTCCCATTGCATTTTTTTCTGAGTCCAGTTGCGTGTTCTGCAGGGTGCAGAAGTAAAGGGGCCGCCATGATTGCACAGTCTTCATTACAGCAGCAAGCTTTTGCAGATAAAGATATAAGCGAAGCGGCATAGGGTTCAATGCACAGAGACCAAGTCATCAGGGCAGCCTCATCAGCAGAGATGTTTTTCTCCATGGAAGGACAGAGCGCCCATACTGTTTTTACTTCGTGTCGTGCTCCAGTGAAGAGATTTCCGCCCAGAACACAATCCAAGCTACCAAGAGCATTTGTTTTGAAGTATGGTCGACTTTTGTATCATTATTTCACTTCCTTGATTAATTCACCAAAAGTACTACAGAGTACTGCAGCTAGGTACAGCAGAGACATACTTGAAGTAAATGGAAGCCTGACGAAGACCATTCTCCCCTTCAGAGAGTACCGGAGATAAATTCTCTAAGTATAAACAGAATGGGCTTCGGCCCTTTTCTCTTCTGAGTTTTAATTCTGCATTTAGTTGTCCACCTACCACCTCTGCTCCTTTTTCAGCTATAAAAACCCAAAAGAAACACATTGTAAAGGTTCCAGATCTTTATCAAAAAATTATGCAGTGAAAGGCTTTTTGCACACATTTTGTAAAATTCTAGTAGGAAGGCTCAGAGCCCATAGGGTCTCAGTGAGGAGGAGTTCTGTCTGTCAAAGAGGATTCTGGTCTTTGGTATTTCACAGTCTGTAACTCTCTTTTATATGTTATTTAAAATATCATTTCATCTCATCCATCTTTCCTGTATCATGTTTCGGAATGCGAGCGGCTCACTGATTTCTGGTAAGGATTCATCCTAGTTGATGCCCATACTCGGATCAGTCAAGCGCTTTAAATACGGCTCAGGCATGATATTCTGTTCCGTTATTCAGCTGACCACACTTCTACTATATTAGTTTCTTTGGGAGGGTGCTTTTAAAATGCTATTATCATGTATGGATTCTTAGATTGGTAAGCCCATGCACGGTGGTATTGTATATCTGGGTATCAGCTCAATGTTAACTAGTATCTTCTCAACACTTCTTTCATTGTATACACCTTCTAATAATTTATGTCTGTGAAGTATTTCTTTATCGGCCCACTTTGCAGTAAACTGTCTCTGAATTGTCTGTTGCTTTTGTATTAGAGTTCTACATCCTGCCTCTGGAGTATCTCTTTCCCTGTGTCAGTTTCTGAGAGTTTGGTCCCATTCTATTTCATTTACCTATTTTCAGGAGATAGCATGTGAGCTGAAGCTGACAACTTCATCCATTATATTATAATCTCCTTGCTATGCTAAGATGTCCTAGGCACTGGTCTATTGCAACTCTAGGCTGTCTCTAGGAGCTACAATAGGTGGCACTAGAACTACAAGTTCTTTGTTGTACCACAAGGGCATACCATCCATACTGGAGCCACTATTATCACTCTCAATTTTTCAATTTTTTTTAATAGGGTCATCATAAGCTTCACCTTGTCTCATTATGTTAGATCATTCATTTGAGAGAAATTCACTTAATCATGTTTATTGTAGGTCATAAACACTTCATTAGTCTTCTCATTAGGGTCATATCCACAATAATCCACCTTGGGTTCACTTGCATAGTCACAAAATTTAAAAAAAGAGCCTCCTGTCAAGTTTTTCACAATTTCGTAGCGAATACAGCGCAAATTAGGCAGATTTTGCTGCAAAACTACCTGACAATTTCATAGCGAATCTGAGGATTTCTCTGTTTTTTGACTTTTTGAACAGTCAACTTTAAGGGCAGTTTCTGGGAAAATAGAGAAGCATTCTAAGAAACTGAGAGAGGTTATTTTCAAGAACATATCATATAACATTAACCTCTTTCACTTTTCGTAAAGGTGCTACAAATTGGGAGATTCAGAGATGTCTTTCATCTCTATTTTCAGAATGCGTTTTTTTCTTGTTTGATACATGTTTTTCAAATGCAATTCCCGAACACCTGGAGATTTTTTTCAAAAAACAAAGAGAGGTTTTTATTTAGAAAAAAATGACCTACAAAAAACTCCTTTAATTTTGAAACATCTATCAAGGATATGGAGATAGGAGCTCATCTCTGAACCCTATTTTTTTAGAAAAAACAGAATCATTTTATTGGTAAATAAACTTGCTAAAGGTGAAAAAGATGATTTTTGAAGAGGCTAAGAGGAATTTTGAACCAAGTTTTCCTTATCATCTTTCATCATATCAATTTTCAGACCTACAGGTGAAATTTTGATGAAAATGGGATAATTTTGAATTTTCTCCATAATCAGGTAGTTTCGTAGTGAGTTCTAGGCTTGAAGACCAAAAAACGCTACGAAATTTCTGAAGAATGATTTTTTTCTTTAAATTCAGTTTAATGGAGATCCAAGGAGGGAAAATTTTTTTATGTAGCTCATTATCCCCAAGGAAGATCCTCCAATAGTCAGAAAGGTCAAAGGTTATGAAAAAGGTGGATTTTGGAGTTTGCTACGAAATGAACGCTACGAATTTTTTTTGAACATGATTGTTTTAGCAATCAACTTCAAGTTTGATTTCTGACCAAATGAAAAAGAATTTTGGAAATATGAAAGAATTTTTTCTTCATCATAGGCCCATCTACAAAAACCTCTCTCGGTTTCTGTAAATCCATCAAGATTTGGAAATTATACACTCATCTATGAAGCCTATTTTTCAGAATTTTCACTAACCAGATTTGTGAAAAAATTGTAAAATTCGACTCGGAGGAGGTCCAGCTCAGCATCCATGTGGCATAATGACACATCAGCACTCTATTACACTCAAAAAATTAGTTGGTTGTAGTTGATAAGGGTTATTAAATTGATTTGTTGAACTATTAATGAAAGAAGAGTCATTTTTGTATTCAAACTCTGCAAAACAGAAATATCCCTAGGAAGTCTCCAAGTGATCGAATCATGTTTGAAATAGGTCTCTCAGGTGGGAATTCGAGGTGAGAAAGGTGGAAAAGCATTTGTATGAGTCATCGCTCTATAAATGAGAGAGTTTTAGAGTTATAAAGGGTCGGGAGATGGTGACTTGACACTACCACCATTGTAATCTTTGTCTATCAGTAATATACAGTTGCAGCAGCCTATTTCAGACCTGAGATTATTCTCTGTATTCTTATGTATGTTTCTTCTATCAGGATTTATTTTCTCTCCAGTTTTCTAGTTGTATAATCACTTGGAATTCATGATTACATGCTACAATTTTCTTTATACACCTAGTCTGTTGTTTTATCATGTTTTATTAGTTTGCTTATGTATAATCACTTGGAATTCATGGTGACATGCTCCAACTTCATGTATGCATATAGCTTGTTGTTTTATCCTTCATGTATGGTTTAATAGGAATAAAATTGCCTCAGCTTCCATGAGATAAGTTGACTTGTGACTTAGTTTTCATATTGACTCCATGCCCAATGGTAGTTACTGGTTTACATATTTCACCTATACAAAAACATCACATTCAATCCAATTCATAGTTAGCCATCTTCTTTCAAGTTATTCATTGAATATCATTTATCCTTTTGAGAGATCCCTCTTAGACTGGAAAGGATAATTTCCAGTTACAAGTTGGTTTTAAATAGTAACTCCAAGTTGACCATTGAAGCAGCCCACTAGGAACTCAATTTGGTGATAACACCTGGTGTCATTCCATCAATCACTTTACTATGATCCCTCGTGCCTTAGTTGAGGATTCATAATGGCCTCACCTATGCCAGACCTCCTTCTTTCGACATCATCACATTCATTCCAGAAGATAGGTCTAGAGGGTGGTGTACCTTGGTTCCATCTTCCATTCTCATTCGGTGCCTCAGATCAAGCATAGGGAATAATCATTTCCCTTTGACTTGGTTGTTTCTCATCCGATCGGCCTCAGCGCATTATTGCATGATTCATATTCATATACTTTATGGTTCCATGATCCAGAACATTGTACCAGTGATTCCCATGTGTGTGTGAGATGTTTCAGACCTCATGAGTGGGTGGCCCTTCAAGTAGCCCCCCACATGTCTGGATGACCTCAAATTATGCTACGGCCTCAGATGCAGCTCCACAGATTTTATGGGTTCGGTTTCCGTCGCTTGCAGCGCCCATAGCATGCATGTATCATTCAAATGGTCCATTCATATTTTCGAGGCCATTTCCTATTTAGCAAGGCTTCTTTGGTTGTTATTATGTCTCATGTACTCAGATATTATTGTATTCGGCCCTGGCTCATGTTCTTTAGCCACAGTATGTATGTGGGATTCATTATATTTTTATCTAACCCATTTATGCCAGCAGAGTCATGTACCATTTATCATGTACTTTATTGCTCAGTCTCATATTGTTAAGCCCATTATCATTCTTTGTACTTTGTCATCTCGATGGGCATAGGTATCCCTCCCTCGCCCCATTGAGAATAGGTACCCCAACATCAGAGACTTATATCATTTGTAGGTCTTGCCCCCTTAGTCATTTTCCTCTCTCACTTCGCTTCATCTATGTATCTCTCTCTCTCTCTGACTCCCCTTCAGTGTCTAGTTATTGTGTTCTTACAACATACTTCAATCATACAATTAGCTCCTAACGCTCGCACGTTGGGGGGAAATATCTTATCACCAAAATTTGGTCATCTAACCATTTACAATTAGATGGATTAAAGTACACCATGTAAGACCAATTTTACCATAGTAAAATTGCTTTCACTATAAGAAATAATTCAATAAACCATATATTATTAAGTTATTTATGGTTTAAACAAGAAACCCCATGAGGAAAAATTAAATAAATCCTTATATAATTGATTTTCCTCTGGGAATAATTAATTAAACCAATGTTTAAATAATATTCTTGGTCATATTTAACCCAATTATGAGAAATAATTAGATAGATCATTATTTTTCTTATTTTTCTCTAGGAATAAGTAATTAAATCATTATTTAGTTATTATTCCTTGTTAAATTTGACTAAATCGCCTAGGAATAATTAAATAAATCATTGTTCATTTATTGTTCTTTAACCACATTCTTGAAATGATAAATAAATCATTTATTTGTTTATTATTTCTAAATAAAGGTATTTAACCAATTTAAGTACTTTTTCCCTCCAACAAAATATAATAAAATATTCCAAGTAGTTAGATCTAGATTTTGGTTAATAATATTTTATTGTTTGCCATTATCGAGGATAACTCAGTATTTTGTTATAAATAGAAGATTTTTTCCATTCATTCTTGACTTTGATCCCTTTCATTGTCGCGCTTTGATCATTCTCATTGTCGCTACTATTTTCTTTTACTTTTTTAGCTCCCATAGAGTTCAACACATTTTGGTTTTTTTTCACCATTGAGAGAGATAAAATTGTGGAACTGAAGCATTGAGGACAACCAAGAACCCATCCCATTGAGGGGGGTTGGTAACACTTATTTGTTTCCTTCACCAGGTGTTATAATATATGAAAACATTCTTTAAATCTTGTCTTTTCTATTGGATGCATGGAGCAATTATTATTTCTTTTCATTGTTTAACTGCTTTTACTGCAGAGATTTGGGTTTGCAAAATTTGTTCTAATTATCAATTACAGATCTAAAGAGTTAAGCAACCATTTTTGTTGTTAGGGTTATTTGTCACACAGCTAAAGTAGGATATTTTCGTACACTTGTGTTAAGAATTTACACTAACACTTGACATCGGGGGCGGCTTTGAGGAGTGCAAAAGTAATATTTTCCCGGTTGGAAAACTCATGAACCGAAAAATATCCTTCTAATATATTCAACCATCTATCTACGATGTCTGCATCTATTTGGACCTCAAATATGGGAATGTCAAATTTTACTTGTACCTTAAAAGGAGCAGCGCATCCAGAGTGGTTTTTGGATGCAGATGGTTGCCAGTGGGTAGCCATTAAAGGATCTGGGAAAATTTATCTATCATCATTGTTATCACTAAGCTGGAACCAGTAAGGTTGTTCAACTGTCAACCTAGCACAACCATTTCAAACCACTATTAATACTCAAGATAAGATCTTTATTATAGATGGCTCAATATTTTTGTGTTTTAAGTGATTTTGCAAGTGGAAGAGTGTATAAAGGCTACAATTTGGCATGGAGTCCGCTACGGGACTTCAATTACTGGAAAATGTAATCCATGCAAACTAAGGCAAGTAAGCTTAAAAGATAACCTTTTACATTAGAAACATAATACATGAAGGAAATTCGAGCATAAAACTATGAATTCCAAGTAATCAGGATACTATGGAGTACTTGATCATATTATGAAAAATGGAAAGACACAAGTACATATTAAGCTCAAAATAAATTGTTGCAACTATATATTAGCTTGATAGAAAGAAATTGCATAATATCATTCTCATTACATTCATCAACCCTTTCAAACTCAAAAAACCCCTCATTTATAGAGTGAGATATCTGTTACAAAGGTCTGCCACCTGGGCTAGACTTTGATATTGACCTAGAGACCTAATTCAAATAGGATTACATCATATTGAGGATTAATAGGTATATTTTCAGTTTTAATGGAGTTGGTAATAAAAAAGGAATCTATGAACATTAATAACTTCAACAAAATATTTAACAACCCATGCTTTTCATCCTATCGAACCAAACAGGCATGTTGAGGTGTTGGCCAACTAATACACTAGAGTTAATATCTTTATAAACCCAAATTAATGTTGAGTTGTCCAATTGATGAGTTGGCATCATGATGAGTTGTCAACCATGTCATCCATGTGGGCTTTGACTGCTGAGTTGCCCCCTTGAACAAGTGACACAATAATATGCAATGTCTTATTTGATGATTCAACCACCTCTTCACTGCATTGACTGCTCAAAAAGATCAAAAACACATAATGTAGGAAGAAAAACATAGTACAAGAACTTTCGGAGCAACCTCCAAAATCCACTTTCTGCTCAATTTTTTACTTTTTAGACTGCTGGAGGATATTCCTTGGGACTAATGAAGTAAACGCATGCTCCAATTCACCCTTGTTCTAATATTTTTTTCTGAATTTTACCCTCAAATAAACCTACATCACTTTCGTAGCAAAATCTTGTCTTTAAGCCACAGACGCGCTACAAAAGTACCTAGTTCACTAATATTTTGCTCCTTTTTTTTACCTCAAAAACACTACTAAAGTCTGTACATGCCTAGTTATGATAGCATAAGACAAAATATGATCCATAAATATGTGTCCTTACTATGTTTCATGGAGTAACATCATCATCTTTCACAATCATCGTAAGACCCTTTTTCTTAAATTCTTCTTGTACCATCTCCATCTGTGATTCCAAATTTTTTACTTGATCTTGTAACTTCCTTCTTTCTGCTTGTAGCCACCTATTCCTCCTGCAAATATGCTTCATCATCCTATGTAGAGGAATGTCCTATTTAGCATCTTCCCTGACTTGTATTCCATTTCATTTTAAAAATCTAGTTGCTTGCTCACTTCCTTTTTGAAATCTTCCATCTCCAACCTTTCTTTTTTGAAATCTTCCATCTCCAACCTTTCTTTTTTTAAATCTTCCAACTCCAACATAGTTTCTAGAACCTCTTCTCTAGCTTCCCTCGGTTTCTATTGTAAGAGCTCCATCTTAGTCTTTTCTTGAACCTACTCTTTACCCTTCCTTCCCTTGATTAACTTTGCCTCTTCTAGAGATAATTTTTCTATTTCCTCCCATGATGGCAACTTCTCCTTCTCTAGTTTCTTAGGCATCTTCTCTGACATTTTTTCCTCAAACATCTATGACCTAGTTAATGGCTTCCTAGGTTTAAAGATAAACCCTAAATATTTTTGTGAAAAGTCCAATTTCTTGGCCTTAAGGTTCTTCTTTTTAGTCTCTGCTCCCTTGATTTCGATAGGCTTTACAACATGAGTTTCTTCAATTTCAATTGCTTCCAATATGTCTACTAACTTGCCTCTTCCCTAAGTCTGACCTCTAGTAAACCTCATGTGGGTCCTTGTGTATGTTTTTACCTGATTGTTGGTAGAAGTCTGTTTTGGCACCACAGTCTAATACACTTGTTTAACCTCTAGCTCCATAGGTTCTACCATATGTTGCATTTCTGCCTCATGATCAAGTAAAGGTTCAACTCCAGACTCCTTGTTTTTTCACGGTGTATTGGACTTGGATTTTGGTGTCTTCTTAGGAGTGAGGACATGCACTTCATATCCACTCATAAACAAGAATGTAGATCAATCTCTTTTTAGTTTATTCAATTCTACCACTACCAGCAATTTGATCAAAGCATCATGAAAGATAGAGCTATCACTAGTTTCAGGTTTTTCTTGAACCTTATCTGCCATTTTGCCCAAGCTCCTAAAGAAATAAAATGGCAGATCCAATGGTTTCTTACCTATTAAGTGTAGCAATAGTTTGAAGTGGTACTGATAAATCATATGGAATCTACCTTCACAGGTAAAATATTTTTGAATCACCATTAACAACTTGGAAAAATTCTCCTTAAGGCATGTTCTAGGAATGCTTGAACTCATATACATGCCTCTATGCTCCTCTTTCAAAAATTCATCACAATTCTGCAACTTGAATTTCATTTCCTTAAACCATGAATCTCTTGACATTTGGATCTCAGTAGCTTGTACAATTGTGTCAAGAGACACAACAAAGTTCAATATGCCTACTTTCAACCCTGTACCAATAAAATTGATAGAAAAATCCTTCGGAACTTGTGCATGGTATCCCTGTAAATTTTGGCAAAATTGAAGGCAGCCCACACTAGTAAATGCTTGTGAGAAGGTGGGGTCTTCCTCGAACAGCCTCATATACATGGGCTCATATCTAACAACAGCTCCACCTTTATGCAATTTCTTTTTTGATTCCATGTCTCCAAAATGTGTTGATCAACTCCTTCCTTGACACCTGCAAAATATTTTGAGAAAACACACAAAATATTTGACACAAGTAAAAATTAGCCTGAGACAACTGCTAAACAGAACCTAGGCCCCTAGACCGCTGGCAAAAAAATTGAAGCAACTTACAAGGATGAGGGTAAAGCATTTTTTTGAAATAGGAAATTGGAAGAATAAGTGGGAAAGGGACTCACGATGACCAAGCATGCATATACATGTGATGACAAATAATGAAATGGAGCAATGATGAGAAAATGTGCTTTTTCAAACATCTGATTCGACCCTTTATGACATTCTGCAAAGTTTTCCCCACCGTTAACAAATAAAATGAATTTCGCAGTGAATCATGTGTTCTGGAAAATGAATTTTCTACGGAAGTGTCAGGAACTTCCGTAGCAAACCTTGACTGTTTCACACTGATTTTGTTGTGGAAGTTGCTAAAAGTGCCAAATGTACTGAAATGACCAGATTAACTCATGCACGAAATATTTTTGGATTTTTCCTTGACATTAACCCCTATCACATTAATGATGACCTTCAATACCCCCCACATATGTGCATTTTTTTGAAAATTATGAATTCAAAAGACCTTATTCAACCCTTAGTGACTCAACCTAATTAACTTAGGACCAACCTAATGGTTATCATGGATAAAAATCATGTTCCTTTATTTCCTGGGGGCCTCCTCGAGCAATATTTTGATACGATCTCCTGCTCCCTCATCTTTCTTTTCTTCCCCCATATACGGTCATCGAGGTTTGCAAGGCTGATCTTGCAAAGGTTCAACCAGATCGAGCCCTAACTCCTTATACCCAGACCTCGTTGGGGACATGAAAAGAACAATCGAGAAAGAGAACCACTCTGATACCACTAATCCAGACTTATGCAGGAACACAGTAAAATACAGAAATACACATAAACACAGATATGCAATAGAAATATAACTTCATTTCATTAATATCAAATGCTTCAAATATGCTTATAGACATAATGGAAATAAACTAGCTAGGGAACTGGTAGCTTATCTTTAAGAAGAGATGTGGCGACTACAAGCCTCTGAACTGTGTTTTTTTTTTTTTTTTGGTAAGTTGGGCTATTCTATTAATTTCGAAAACATAAAGTTACATATGCTACAGGCTGGGTTGGCAAGCTGCACTTAATCGATCCTGGCCTTTTTTACATTGTTTATGGGCTGCCTAGGGGGATGAAACCAGCCCAAACAAAACTTAAAACCAATAAATACATTATGCGCAGTAGCGCTAACATATATAAGAAACACAAAGTAAACGGTAGCAGAAAAGCACTATGGGAGAGGAAGACAAAAAACATAGGAGAACTACATAGCTGCGCAAACTTCACTTATCATATTCATCATCAATGTTGGGGGCCTCCTCCTAAATGGGGAAAGCAAGAGCCTTCGCAGCAGCTACCTCCGCATCTGCCACTGTACGCCTGGGATTTCCCACCACAGTGCAAAGGATGGGGGAGTCTGGGTCGACGCAGTCGGGAACACGGGTCCAAATGCCATCGAAGTCCATGACCCAGATATTTGTGTCCTCATATTCCTTCTCCAGAGCCGACAGAGGGACAGATTTGCATTTCTGGGGGTGCGTCTAGGGAGAGATGGTGGACTTCCTCAAACTGCATCCTCCTCTCTGCAAAGCATGCCCAAAGGCTGCTACACGTTGCTCAGGATCGAGACTCTGATGCTCAAAAGTACTGGAAGAGGATCCATCTATCGACTCGAGATGATTGTCTTCACCACGATGATAACATCCAAGGAGAGCCCCTCTCTGACCTCTGCGGATAGTGCGTTGGCGAATTCTTGGAGCCATTGCGCACCGAGACAGGGGGGAGCAGCTCAGGAGAAAATGTAACACACAAGGGCAGGGGGGCAGATGGCAGGTAGGAGTGCAGAAATATAAAGGATACTGCGCAGCACTACGCTGAGAGTGGGGCTTCGCAGCCTTTTGAAGTCGGTGAGAAGCCAGAGCAGAGTTAGGGGGGCGAAAGGCCAAGATAACAGGCTGAGTAATGAGAGGGGCGGGTAGCTTTTCTTTTTAAAGGGGCAGGGATGAGTGTGATGAGGATAGCAATGCATGGGCTTCGCATGTATCTGCATGCTATGATAGAGAACCTGAGCAGGCTCGAGGGAAGGGTATGGCTGCGATACAGGTTAATCATGATGGAAATTAATGTTGATAGATGTGAGGTGATGCTCAGGGCATGGTGACATAGTTCCCGTCCTCTCATCATCATTTCTGGTTATGTGAGTCTCATGCAAGTGGCTAACGATATGTGGATCTGCAGTAGATGAGGCTCTGCGTAGGATATTTCTGTTATCCGGGGAGAGTAGGATGTGATTGTCAAGCATGTCAATTCTATCACCCGCATCTAGGGGGTGCCGATCCTTCTGAATAAGAATGATACAATCCTGTCTGAGAGATTCCTCCTCAACCTGTGTAAGGGTGGAGTGATGCAGCTCACAATTTCTTTCCACCCCTTTGTTCACCAAAAGGTCTGCAACAGAGTTGTATTTCCTGCGTACGTGACCAAAAGTGATAGCTCTGTGGTTGTTAAGCAGCAGTTCCAACACCTTGAGCTTGTGGGCAAGTCTCCAGCTATTGGAAACTTTTGAGGAAGTCGTACCTTGGAAGATTCTTGTGGTAGTCATCATTATGATTTGTGAGTATCCCTCCATTTCCAAAGGGAAGTAGTGAAATTCAATGGCAATTTGTATACCTTGTATTAGACCTTCCAGCTCCGCCAAGTTATTATTGTCCCATCCTATGTTTCCATAATAGATTCTAAGAGGATCTCCTTGAGAGTTCCTGATAATTCCTTTGAAAACTGCATTACCAAGGTTGCCTTTGGACGCTCCATCAAAATTGCATTTGAGGAAGCCATTAGAGGGGGGAGACCATGTTTTTGGAGTAGGAGTTCTACCAACGCTTCTAGGATTGATGTCCATGGGGGTGTTTAGACTCATTTTCCTATTGTTCCATATGTGGCATTCTGCTGCCGAGGTGGGAAGGTCCTCCTAACTCTAGGCATCTAACGCGAGAGTTTCAGTGAGGTTGTTGTGGATCCTGTCCCAAAGATGATTAGGAGTGGAAGACTTTTCCTTAAAGATGCGGTTGTTTCGCTCCTTCCAGATGTTCCAAATGAGGATGCCCAGAATGATCTGCCATAATCTATTCAGGAAGGTGATGGTGTAAGGGTTGTCCTGCCAGCTACTAATGGTGTTAATGATGTTACCCCTAGCGTGGTTGAACATTGGCATAAGACAATTATTCTATCCCACAGGAAATTGGCAGTAGGACATTGGTCTAACAGGTGGTCGATGGTTTCCAAGTTGTCCTGACATAAAGGGCATCTGGAGGGCCCTACAAACCCCCTCTTCAAAAGATGCTCCCATGTGAGGATGCATCGTTTACTGAGCAGGCACAGGAATGTGGCTATTTTAGGCCACATATTGGCCTTCCATATATTTTTCCAGATGAGGTCTGTTGGTCTGGGGTTCTGCTGATGAAGAATGTTGAAAGCTTCCTTGGTTAAGTAAGTTCCACTGGGCATATCCCCCCAGTGAAGGATGTTAGGTCCTATTTTTACTTTGATTTTTCTTTTTGTATTGAGCTCCTCCCAAAATTCTGTGTGGCTTTCATTGTTCCAATTATCTTGCCATTTTCTTGTATGAAGCCATTGATTGCAGCCTTGGGAGGTGTCGTCTGTCTAGAAGTCTTGAGCCTTCTGCCTTTGTTGTCCTTAGAGCGTTGCACTCCATAGAGGTCTGCGAAAGATGGAGGAGAGGCTTGGCATCTGTTGCTAGGAGTCCTCCCATAATCTAGCATGGTTACCACTTCATAGCTCCTAGAAACTATGATTTTGGATTATCCCTTTTTTATTTCTTGCTGCTTTCCAAATTTGGGATCCAGCCAGATCTAAGTTATACCTTATGAGATCCTCCTTTGGCCAATAAGGCATGTACTTGGCCGCCCATAGGTTGGCCCATGGAGTGTTGGGGTTGGAGACCCATTTTCACCAAATGTTGGCTCCCATTATGGTATTACTGTGCTCAAGATCACGCACTCCTAATCCTCCATGACTTTTAGGGGTGCATACATCCTTCCAATTGACTAAGGCCCATTTTTTTTTTCCTTTGGTTCCTCCCCAAAGAAAATATCGTTGCAGGTTGCACATGGATTTGAGGACCCATTTGATAGCTGCAAGGATAGAGAAGAGATAGATGGGGATGGATTGCAAGACAGATTTAATGAGGACAAGATGGCTAGCAATATTGAGGGTGCGGTGAGTCCATTTGGAGAGATGAGTTTCCATTTTGTCCAGCAGAGCTCTCTAGGAGGGGTGATTGATGGTTGAGTCAGTCAGCGGAGCTCCTAGGTATTTGTAGGGTAAATAAGCAATGGAGAATCCAAGGATACGGGCAATAGTGCGTTGGGTTTGAGGGGGGGGTATGGAAGAATAATATATGTGATTTTTCAAGGCTAACCTCTATGCTGGGGGCTTCAGAGAAGGAGTCAAGAACATATTTGAGGGTCCAGGATTCCTAGACTGAGGGGTAACCCATAATCAAGTTTTCATCCATAAATTATTGGTGAGAGGAGGGAGGAAGGTTGTGGAGGGGTAAACCAAGCAAGGCGCTAGTCTAGATAGAGATTTTGAGAAGGCAACCCAAGCCTTCTACCATGATGATGAAGATAAAGGGAGAGAGAGGGTCCCCTTGTCGTATGCCTCTCGAGGGGTTGAAGGTGGCAGAGGGGATGCCATTGACCAGGATGGAGTGAAAGGGAGATGTGATGAGACTCGTGATCCATCTAACCCATGTTTTACTGAAGCCAAAGGCTAAAAGAACTTTTTTGATGCAGTCCCAGCTGAGTTTGTCAAAAGCTTTGGACAAGTCAATTTTAAGAAGCATGCCAGGTTTTTTGTTGGTTTTAAGGGAGTGAATGACTTCATGGGTTAAGATGATGCCATCAAGAATATATCTACCTTCCACATAACTTTTTTTCTCTAGGGAGATGATGAGGGGAAGGAGCTTCTTTAGTCTGTTAGCTATAACTTTGGAGATAATTTTTTAAATGACATTGCAGAGAGCTATAGGTCTATACTTACTTGGCAAGGCTTCTATGTCTTCTTTTGGAACCAAGGTGATGAAGGTGGCATTTAGCCCAGGTAGAAGCTAGTGGGTGGAACGTGATTCCTCCACAACGTCCCAGACTTTGTTTTGGATGGTCTCCTAGAAGAAACGGAAGAAGTTGGTGGTGAATCCATCAGGACTTGGAGCTTTCCCTGCCTTCAGCTAGAAGACTGCATGTTCCACCTCAGCTAAAGAGGTAGTAGTGAGCAGCATCTTGTTATGATCCTTTGTTATCAACTTGGGGATATGTTGAGTGATTTCCCCAATGGCTTCATGCCTCAGGTGGTTGGGTTCCTGAAGAATTTCCCTGAAATTATTGCACAGCTCCTCAGTGATGGCCACTTTCGTTTCCATCCTTTCCCCCATTTGGTTCTTGAGGACTGTAATTATTTTGTGCATCCTGTGCTGAATGGTGGAGCGGTGGAATAATTTGGTATTTCTTTCTCCCTCTTTGAGCCAGTTGATTCTTAATTTTTGTCTCCAGAGGGCTTCTTCTTGGTTCCTTCTTTCTTCTAGCTGAGTAGTTATGGATTGCTCCTGATCATCTGACTCAGCTGAGCGCCCCTCTTGGATAATGTTCTGTTGCAGTTTCTTCATTTTTTCCTCCAGATCTTTCTATTCTATGAATATTTTTCCAAAGGTTGTTTTGTTCTAGACTTTTAGTTGGCCTTTGAGGAGTTTCAGTTTTGTCTAGAAATGGAGAATTTTGGTATCTTGAGGAGGTGCTAAGGAGGACCACCATTTGGAAACCATTTCCTTGAACCCTGCGTGCCTGAAGCAACAATGTTAAAAGCGAAAAGGTTTAGGAGCATGCTTACCTGGTTGGGGCCATTGAAGTTGTATCCGCCAAAGATCAGATCCTGCCGTTGAGATGATGGTGGCATCTATGTTACCTCCGAGACGGATGAGATCTTTAATGATGAGGAATCTAACCAGTATTGAGGCTATCTGATGGGCGCCTCCTCTTTTTTCGTTCCATGTGAAGATTCCATTGGAGGTGTGTAGATCTATGAGGTGATTGCTCTGGATGAATTTTTTGAATCCATTACTATCTGATTCCAGATGCATCCTTCCGCCTTTCTTTTCCTGGAGATTGGTTATCATGTTGAAGTCTCCTCCCAAAAGCTAGAGAGGGAGGGATCGGTGTTTGTTGATTTCCTCTAGGTTTTCCAAGAGCGCCAATTTTTGTTGAGCGTTTTGAGGAGAGTATACATTTGTGAGCAGGCCATGGATGTTTGTACCAATCAAGTGAAATTTGGCCTGAATGAAGTGTTTGTTAGCATGAAAGTTCTCTAAGGAGATGATTTGGGGGTTCCAGATGATTGACAGTCCTCCAGACGCCCCGTTTGCATCAACCGCTATTGTATTGCTGCCCTTCCAAATCTTTTTGAAGATGGTTTCCAGAGTAGAGCTGGAACATTTGGTTTCTTGCATGTAGAATATTGTTGGATGTTCCTCAGTAATCATTTTATTTATGATCCTGTGCTTCGTGGGGTTGTTGAGCCCTCTAATATTCCAAGAGATGAGCTTCATGGGATATGACTGGAGGTGAGGGCGTAGAATCTATTCAGCTTTGGGAATCACCCATAATCCACCATTTCTTTACCAATTTCTATGGTTATTTTTAGGTTTTTTTTCCTGCCCCTTTTGCGGGACTCTTTTGTGAAGTATTTTGTGTTGATGAGCATGCCCCCCTGGATACCCAAGGAGGGGAGCTGCTATGCTCTGGCTAGGATTTCCTCCATTTTTTGGATTTTTTGCTCCGAGATTGATATGTAGTCCTTATTATTGTAGGCTTCCTCTAGCCTGATGAGATCCAAGCCTTCTAGATCTATGCTTTCTGGTTCTTCCTCCATCGCTTCTGGGATCGATTCCATGATTGGTTCTTTTCCCTTTATCGGGTTGTTGTCCCCTGCGTCATTTGTAATAGGTGGTTTCAAGAAGGTCTCAAGGGGGATCTTTTCTTATTGAGCCTTAGAGGACTGGGCCTTCGCCGTGGAGGTACTTCCAGCTTCATTGACTGGTTCGATTTCTTTGTCATTTAGTTGATTTAAGGCTGCGAAGTTGTTGCTAATCGTAGGTCCTTTTTTATTTTGCTGAGGGGTAGCTCTCCTGTTGTGTCTTTTTTTTCTTGCTACCTTCTTGAATCCTTCTACCTCCTGTTTGTTGGATTTCTTTTCAGATGTAGCTTTCCTATTTAGGGGACAATATATGAAGAGATGCCCATGTTGGTGACACTTTCTGCATATAAAAGGAATGTGCTCATAATCTACAGCTTGTTTCCATTCAAAATCTTCATGCATCAGACTTACCTTGCCTGGTAGCGGTTCGGTTAGGTTCATGTAGACGCATATGCAAGCATAGGCTGCGTAGCAATTGATCTTGGTCTCCTCTACAATCTTGACGAACTCTCCTAAGGCGTTGCCAATGTATCTGAGGGTCAGATTGTTCCAATAGTCTTGGGGGAGAGTGTAGATCTGGATCCAAACCAGTGCCCAAGTAAGATCCTGTTTATCTGGGTTGAAACGCTCAATCCAGGGTCTGAGGTATAGACCTGTAGTGTTGAAGAAATAGTGACCCCCATCCATTATATTATCTTTGTCTTCAGAACAGGTGAAGAGTATATTGAAGAAGCCTTTAGTGCACATTTGTAGGTCAATATGGCCTTTGGGTTTCCATTTTGAGGCTATCCATCCTCTAAGTGCTTTTTCTGTGGGCAAGAAACCCATGAAATTGCCTATCAGTGCATGATATTTCATGAATTGGATTCTGCCATTGATGAGGTGCGCTGGGAGTTCTATCACTATTTTCTTGGAGTTCTTTGGTATGCATGTTGATGATTTAGGGTTTGTTGTTGCTGCTGCTTGTGTATTTGTCGTCTGTGTTGTGGGTTTCGCCCCTGCAGTTTATTGAGACAAGCCAGAGTTGTGTTGATTGAAAGTATTAGCCCCTATTGTCACCCCTATGGGAGGCTGGCCTGTGAGGGGGGGAGCAGCCGTCCCCCCACTGGAGTCGGTCATCGGCGAGCCTATAGCTGTCTAGGTGAGAAGTCACGGTCGATCAGTTTGGGGGAGAAGGTTTTTCGAGGGCAGCCAACACCTATGAACTGTGTTACAATGAGGCTCGAAGGCCTATTTATTATTAAGAAACAATGGAAAACCATAAACATCCAAAAACATAACCCTAGGAGTTGAAGCGCCAAAACTATGGGCCCTGTTTGGGTAAATAGGTACATCAACTTCCCGGGGACGTAACTTTGGCATACAAATATCCATTTGACATGCAGAATACCTCGTTAGAAATATAAATCCGAGGACTACAAATTTTGAGAGAGCAACATCAGTTGATGACCCATGTTCCTCCTGGTTTTCCCAAAAAAACGTCGTTTAGGGCCTCAAAACTGCTCCGGAAGTTCACGACTCAAAAAATTGCTAAAAATAGTAAACTGTGCTACAATTAATGAAACTGAAAAACTGAAAGAAACAATGGTGGGGGTCCAAGTGGAATAGGCAGGTGGCAACCAATATCCACCTGGATCATGAGTATGTTGTTTTGTTGTTTCTCTAAGTTTTCTATTGGTTTGGTTGTGATATGGTACGAGTGTGATAGGTTGCAGATTACTTTTGTTAATGCTTTTTCTTTTTTTATCAGCTAATAAATCTAGTTTCCCTTGTGGTGAATTGAGGCGAGATTATTTTTGACACATGGTTTATCAATGATATATCTTGAAATATAGAGGTAATGAAAAATTAACTTAAAAAATAATAATAATAAATTGAAGGACACTTTTTTCACTATGGTAGATCTATATCATCTATAATAGCATTAAGAAGGAACTTTAAGAAAATTGAGTGTGCCACCAATCCATGTGAAAATATATGTATTATAGAGAAACAAACCTATCTTATTGTTAACACAAGTGATGTTTAATCCCCTCAGATGATGACTTTCACAAACATGGACTAGGTTACTAGTATATAGTAGTAGAAAAAGAGAAAACGACCATTTTGTTAAGATCACGAAACCAAGAGAAGTGGTGGTGTCTAAAGGCACCATTGTTTGGGATCCCAATGGCCACGAAGACAAATTTACCTAGAGTGTTTCTATCTTTAAATAGGTTATATCCCACATGAATACCAAGATCAAAACCATGGGTTCTCATAAACTTGGAGCCCAAAAACTACCAATAACTTGACTGAGTCAAGTTTACTTGAACTGCCTAACACCTTTAACCTATTAATTTTATATATCAAGTTCAATAATAATTTATCAAGTTTAAAATATTTTAAATGCAAGAATACTTATTCAAATTCCAATTTATAATATATTACAAGTTCAAGAAATATTATCATGTTTTACAGATTTTAAGTGCAAGAGCACTTATTCAAAACATTAAACTATGTAGTGAGTCAAATAGCATTAAAAGTAGTGTATATATGATTAAAGCATTGTATATTTTGAAACTTAAATGGAACTTTTCTCACTATTGTAGATCTATATCATTTACAGTAACATTAAGAAGGAACTTTAAGAAAATTGAGCGTAAGACCAACCCATGTGAAAATATATGCATTAGAAAGAAACATGAACTTTAAGAAAATTGAGCGTAAGACCAACCCATGTGAAAATATATGCATTAGAAAGAAACATGAACTTTAAGAAAATTGAGCGTAAGACCAACCCATGTGAAAATATATGCATTAGAAAGAAACATATCTATGGTTGACATAAGTAATGTTCAATTTCTTCGATGATGACCTTCACAAACTTGGACTAGTTTTTTATTAGCATATAGTTGTAGAAAATATAGAAAAATACACTTTAACATATTGATATTTGAACTCAAAACCATTCGTGACATTCACAAACTTGGACTACATTTTTATTAGCATATAGCGGTAGAAAAATAGAAAACGACCCTTTAACATGCTAATATTGAAATCAAAACCGTTCTCGCATACCAACAACCCAAATGCATTTTTCATGTAAATAAAAATATATACATGTTAAATTGAATATAATGTAGTAATAACAAAAAGGATAAAAATAAAAATATTTCTAATGGTCAGTTTAATTAGTCAAGTTCCCATTTCTAAAGTATTTCACTAATGGGAGGTTATGGGATCAATTCTTCTTGACATTCTCGAGGTTAGGATTTACTAATAAGTTGACAAGAATTTTAGTTGATCAATTAGTTTTTAAGTAAATTTATCTCTTATTTCATTTTTATGTACAATAAAATCATATAATTAGATAAATACATTTTTTTTACCAACTATTTATACGTATCGCATTTGAAAAAATGAAACATAAATTTATAAACATATGCAATCTAATCATATTAATGAAAACACTATATTTTTTATTTTATTTTTTATATTTTAATATAAAATAAGTGCTAAATAGTAGCTAGTACCTGTTGTTTAGTTTAAATA
Source organism: Pinus albicaulis (assembly GCA_034641835.2). Classification (NCBI taxonomy): domain Eukaryota; kingdom Viridiplantae; phylum Streptophyta; class Pinopsida; order Pinales; family Pinaceae; genus Pinus; species Pinus albicaulis. The sequence goes on from CM076574.1 coordinate 556,438,296, forward strand.
TAGTTAATTTGAGTTTGAACTGCTAACAGGTTGTGCACTAATCAATTAAAGTCTTCATAAAAAAATAGAAATTAAAGTGAAAATTTTGTGCTACAATGTTTTTTTTTTTGTGAACACCCTACCTCATTGGTTGTAATGAAGTTTTATAACATATTTCTTTAGCATTGTTTCTTTCAAACTAAGTGATGACCTTGCACAACCATTTGTCTCTTACAAAGTTCATGGGCATTGTACATGATTGTTAAATTTAGATAACCATGGTGTTCTATGCTTGATGCACTTTTACTTCAATATTTCTTAGGCCTGATACAAAATAGCAATCACATAAACATGAAAGTAAAATGCGGATAGAACACAATAATAGATCAATAGAACACAAGCCAAATATAGATCAGATTTACAATTCCTTTTGTCCAGCAAAGATATGAGATATTGTTGCATTATAGTAGTCAACAGGATGCTTCAACCAGCAAAGTCTTTCTCGGTCATCCAATCTTTCATGTGTTACAACCACAGCCCTCAAAGATAGCTCATCACAAGTCAACACTAGTCAACCCAAAGACAGTGCAGAAAATTCAACACAGGCAGCAGCAGAAAAGTCAATGCAGCAAATTAGGGCTTCGGTCAAACAGCCTGAAATTCCTCGATTTTAGTGCCCAACTGTACAACCTCCTAAAATTGGATTTTTGGAAAAATATTGAGGTCAAATGACCAGGGTTGACCACGGTCAACGCTGCAGCAAAAATCCCAAGACATATCCCCAGAAAACAGCAGCTTTGCTCCACCCGTGTGAGGGGAAAAAGTCCTCCAAAGGCTATCAAACCAATCAAATCACAATGAGAGAATGTGTGATGAGTTGATGATGAAATGACTGTTGAATATTGCAACAAGAAACATTGAAGGAGGCATCCTGAAGCATCATCCTTTATCCTAGTTGGAAAATAATCACCTAAACTGGGTGGGGCCCACACAAGTGATTTTTGGCGCAAAGTCTATTTTTAGACTATGTCTATTTTTAGACATGTCGATCATATTCTATGAGTTGCAGGATGCTATTTGTGGATGGTTGGTCAAGTTGGAAAAATAGATGGACTTCTATTTTTAGACATATTGGGCGGAATCTATTTTTAGATTGCCAGTCTAAAAATAGACATGTCGAATATTATTAGCTCTTAATAATATTTGGACTATAAACATTATCTTATTCTCTTGGAGCACTTCAGTTAAGTGCACAGATGTGGCACAGGAGCTGACAAAAGGAATTATGCTATTCCTGAGGGTTAAGTGGAGCTATTGCATGGAGACTTCAGTTAGAACTCATGTGACAGAGTTTGGTGGAGTTGTAGAAGTAGTTGGTGGAGTTGTGTTCAGTTTAACTCAGTTAGACACAGTTGAGCTAGTTGTATCTAGTCTAACCGATTGATACACTAGTGAGAGTGGTGTGAATTAATTAATAATTAATTCACTAAATATTAACTCATTAATCAACTGAAGAATACATCAGTTAACTACAGTGCATGGACAGTTTCAGTGGAGACCAGTGGAGAGGTAGGTGAAAGAGCAAGTGTGACTATCAATTGTGACTATAGTGACAAAACATCGTATCCAAAACTCGCGGAGATGCTCAAGAGATTGCGTGTGAGCAAGGATATACAATGAGTCCATCCGTGAGCTATTCTTTCACGGGATTGTTAAAGAGAGTGTGCCAGCGTACAAAGATTGGCATGGATTTGCAAGATCGGGCCTGATTAGTGTGTAGCGATTGTATTGTACCGAGAACTTGATATGATCAGATTTGTATGAGGATTGTTACATGATCTCTATGACATATATTATATAAAGATAGTTGGGGTTTTTAGCTTCAGGCTTTCCCGTTAAACAACTTTGTTAATGTGTGTGAATTTTTTATTGCTTCATGTGTGCATTGCTATCTTGATTTTATTTCCGCAAATGATCAATGGTGGAATAGATTATGGCTGCACAGTTAAATAGCATATTAGGAGAATCTTGGAAGCATATAATACATAAGTTACATAATTTTCACATGGTATCATGTAGCAATGATCATTGGAGATCGCAACTATTGAAGCGGTTTAGTTTTAAAGGTGGGAATTCGACTTACCATGAGCTGGTAAGTCGAAAACAGAGCATTCATTGAAATGTCTTTCAATGGATTGCGATTGGAGTATGCCCTTGATGGGAGCTCGAATTATATTGCATGGAAGGATAGGATGGAGGCAGTGATGGATGATAATGGGTTGAATGAGTTCATCGATAGCGATGTTCCTAAGCCGGGTTCTAGCGATGCAGCTGCACTTGACGCATGGCAAAATAAGGTAGCAAAGTGTTGAAGGATTCTGTTAGAAGATGTGAAGGATCACATTGTGTCCAGCCTTCACAGTAAATCCACTCCATTCTTAATGTGGAAGGCTTTGACAAACTTGTTCCAAAGCAGAAGTGACCAGAGGAAGTTGGCGCTTAAAAACAAGCTCAGAAAAATAAAAATGGAGCATAATGACACTATTCCGGTATACTTGAAAAAGTTTGTCCACTTCAGGGATGAGCTTGGGAGTGTAGGAGTCAGTGTGGATGAAAAAAAATTCGTGAGCTTGGCTCTCCTTGGGCTTCCGAAGAGTTGGCATAGCTACGAAAACTCTGTCAATGGACGGGAGAAACTGCCAGGACGGGAGCGACTTTGGTCGAATCTTGTGCAGGAGGAGATAAGGCGGAGTACTAGGGATGGATCTTCATCAAACCATGATGATGAAGAGGATTGCGCTTTGGTTGCCAAGGAAAAGAAGAAGAAGGGGAAGAAACTCCATTATATATCTAAGGCCAGTGAAGATGGCAAAGAGCATGACATGTCCAAAGTGAAGTGTTTTCACTGTCACGAACATGGGCATTTCACCACAAATTGTCCACAGAAGAAGAAGAACAAGCAGGCTGCTGGAGCTACAGCTGGTGAGGCTCTTGCCTCACATTTTGAGCTTGACTTCTCATTGATCGCATGCATGGTGTTTAGTGCATTGGGATCGGGGTGGTACTTTGATAGTGGTGCTTCCTTTCACATGACGGGAGATGTGAACCTTTTCAGTGACTTGGTGGAGAAAGATCTCCAGTTGCATGTTGAGTTGGGTGACAATGGACGATACAGTGCGACCGGCATTAGTACCATTACCTTTCAGAGGGAGTCAAGTAAACTCATTCTTTTACAAGATGTAGTGCATGTTCCAGGTTTAAAGAAGAATTTAATCTCAGTCACAATGTTAGAGGATAAAGGGTATGATGTTGTCTTTAGTGAAGGAAATTTTTTCCTTTGGTACAAAGCAACAGGATAATTCAAGAAGGTTTGGATTCGAGTGAAGATCTCTACAGACTTGAAGTAGATGGGATTTCTACGGAGCTTCCTACTCTTGGGAAGTACAAGAGGGAGTTGGATTTGCATGCAGGTAAGAGTGAACCTCGGGATGTGGAGCAGCCACAAGATGAGGATCATGGAGTGGGAGCAACCACTCATGCAGAGAAATTTCGTGCCATATGGGCAGAGGGAGTGCATGCAGCTATACCACCAGGTGAGAGGTGGGGCGAAATGCATGAGTAATCCCAAGAGGAGATTTCTAGGCAGGATTCATGGAGATGGTGTGGATCTCATGAATTGAACCTGGCTATAAGGTGCCCATAGAGCAGCAGTAGCATGATCAGTTGGATTTATGTGGACAAATCAAAGTGACAGTGTCAGATACTGGAGCACGGTTCAGAGTTGACAGCAAGTGTAGAGTGCATGGGTGCAGATTTCAACATTGCAGTGGTTCCTGAAGACATGTGCAGTTGGTACCAGCAGAAGTCGAAGACTTTGATGATAGATGCATCAAACTGATTGAGTTGTTTGGAGCCTTTCAGTTTCGGAAGAGTTGCAGAGCGTATGCACGGAGTTGCAGAGCGCTTGCAAAGGTTGCAGGGCGAATGCATGGAGTTGCATGTCACATGCAAAGACAATATTTTCTTGTTGAGAGGGAGTGTTGAAGATTGCAACAAGAAACAGTGAAGGAGGCATCCTGAAACATCATCCTTGATCCTAGTTGGAAAATAATCACCTAAACTAGGTGGGGCCCACATAGGTGATTTTTGGCGCAAATTCTATTTTTAGACTATGTCTATTTTTAGACATGTCGATCATATTCTATGAGTTGTAGGATGCTATTTGTGGATGGTTGTTCAAGTTGGAAAAATAGATGGACTTCAATTTTTAGACATATTGGGCGGAGTCTATTTTTAGACAACCAATCTAAAAATAGATATGTCGAATATTATTAGCTCTTAATAATATTTGGACTCTAAACATTATCTTATTCTCTTGGAGCACTTCAGTTAAGTGCACAGATGTGGCACAACAACTGACAGAAGGAATTACGCTATTCCTGAGGGTTTAATGGAGCTATTACATGGAGGACTTCAGTTAGAACTGATGTGACAGAGTTTGGTGGAGTTGGAGAAGTAGTTGGTGGAGTTGTATTTAGTTTAACTCAGTTAGACTCAGTTGAGCTAGTTGTATCTAGTCTAACTAATTGATACACTAGTGAGAGTGGTGTGAATTAATTAGTTAATTAATTCACTAAATAATAACTCATTAATCAACTCAAGAATACATCAGTTAACTACAAGGCATGGCAATTTTGAAGGAGACCATGGAGAGATATGAGAGAAAGTGTGACTACCGCCTACATTTAGGATGTGCATTGATTACATCCAACACCTGCCAGAGATGCTCGCAGATCATGTGAGCAAGGCTGGAGCAATTCGAGTTCATCTAGAGCCATTATTTAGTATGGATTGCGCAGTAGAGGCAGGCTAGCAGGTGGCAAAAATTGGTGCATGGATTTGCAAGATCGGGCCTGATTAGTGTGTAGCGATTGTATTGTACTGAGAGCTTGATATGATCAGCTTTGTATGAGGATTGTTACATGATATCTATGACATATATTATATACAGATAGTTTGGGTTTTCAGCTTCAGGCTTTCCCGTTAAACAACTGTGTTAATGTGTGTGAATTTTTTGTTGTTTCATATGTGCATTGAAATCTTGATTTAATTTCCGCAAATGATCAATGGTGGAATAGATTCTGTATTTTGCATGAAGTTAAAATAGTGTGAGATTAGGATAATCTTGGACATATAACACATAAGTTATATAATTTCTACAATGACCTCAATGAGGGGGGTGTGACACATCTATTAGGCATGTGAGCCTATATTACAAATTTGGATGACCTTGCACATGTGGAAAATAAATTCAAAATAAATGTTCTGCTCATTCGATCAAGATGATCTTTAGATCAATATTGCACCTCTCCAAAAGAGGAATCCAACAAAAAAATGACCATTTTCATATGAGCAGTGCAACATGGATTTTAGACCTAGTTGTCCAAAATTAACACTCCCTCTCAACTAGGGAGAACTCCATTTGTCCAAAAGTGACATCCACCACTACCATCATGTACTTTCACCAAACATCGTGCGTCATCCTGCCGTAACTTGCTTTTTTGTCTCTTTCTTTCAGATAGAAAAAAAGGTGAGTCACAAATACATCATACACAGCTGACCCAAAGTTAGCTTAGAGTTAAAAACCTCTCTTGGACTCAAAAGAGTCTCCTACTAACCCGAAATTATTTTACTAACCCGAAGTCAGTTTAGAGGTAAAAACCTCATCATAATTGATCCCAGATCAAGGTGTTGGACACGTTCCATCCTAGACATAGAGAGTACGACAATCTCTGATGCGTCCATCGGTCTTACTATTGGTCTTTATCTACATTTCCCATCTCATTAGCCAAATGAGAGGTACTTCCCATGAGTCTGAAACTCCATGGGTAGGATGTGGGGCACATATCAGAGAGAGGCGAACCAACTCAATATCATAAAAATGGGGTAAAAGCATAATAAGGTTTAGCAAGCCTAGCCCCATATGTGCTTATAGCTCCAAGAAGTTATCCCCAAGCCCCCTAGAGCTCCTAGAGCTCATAGTCCAACTCAATTAGGACCCTCAGAATAGGGTATTTCCACGATTTCATGCTTCTCGCGGAAGGTTAGGAACTTAACCTTCCCTAGGGGCTTCATGAGAATATACGTGACCTGCTCATCATTTCCTATATGATCGAGCCTTACGATGCCTTGCTGTACCATATCCCGAATAAAGTGGTACTTGATATCAATATGCTTGGATCGATCGTGGAACACGAGATTCTCAGAAAGACAAATTCCACTCTAGTTATTACAAAGGATAATGGTGGTATCTAGTACATGCCCAAACATCTCACTGAAGAGCTTTCGCAACCAAACAGTTTCACAACAGGCCATACTCGCTGTAATGTATTCGACCTCAGTGGTGCTCAAATCCACTGAATTTTGCTTCCTGCTCATCCAAGATATCGAAGCAGAACCCAAGGTGAAGAAACATCCAGATGTGCTCTTGCGATCCACCACACTACCGGCCTAATCGGCATCAGTATATCCATGGAGTCTCAAATTCCCAACAGTATATCTCATCACATGGTTGATTATTCCCCGAAGATATATCAATATACTCTTGGCACCAATCCAGTGAATGTGATGAGGATCAACCATATGTTGACTCAAAGTGTTCACTACAAAACATACGTCCAGATGGTAGTTCACTAAGAACATCAGGGCCCCCACGAGTTTTTGATACTCGGTAGGATTTGCTAGCACAAGCCCAACAGTGTTTCCACTCAACTTCTTAAAGTTGAGTTCCATCGATGTCGACACAGACTTACAGTCCACCATATCAAATCTCTCCAGCAGCTTCACGACATATTTTCCTTAAGAAAGGAAAATCTTGCTTGGTCGCTAGACCTCCAAGCCTAGGAAGTAGTGCATCAGTCCTAAGTCTTTCATCTCAAACTCGGAAGCTAGCACCCTCTTACATTGATGAATGATAGGGTCAGCACCTGTCAGGAAGATATTGTCCACATAGAGAACCAAAATGAGACTCATTTCTCTATCAACATTAAAATAAAGGTTCGAATAAACATTACTTCGAGTGAATCCCAACTTCATCAAGTAGCTATCTATCCTCTCATACCAAGCCCTGGGGGCTTGCTTCAACTCATAGAGGGATTTCTTCAACCTGCATACATGGGTGTCTCTATCTCGGACTTTGAACCCCAAAGGTTGCTTCACATACACCTCTTCCTTTATAGATCCATGCAGAAAAGTGGTCTTCACATCCATCTGATGTAGACTCCATCCTTGCGTAGCAACAAGGGAAATAATAGATCGAACGGTGGTATAGCGGGCCACAAGTGCAAATATATCATCATAATATATGCCTTCCTTTTGAGAGAAGCCTCGGGCAACAAATCTTACCTTGTGCTTTTCAGCACTTCCATCAGATCCATGCTTTATCTCATAAGGTGATAATAAATTTGTCCTCCAGTCTCAGGACCACTTCCCAGACATCATTTTTCATAATGGGCTCATATTCTTCGTGCATATAATCCTTCCAAAATTGATGCTTTACGGCTTCTTCAAATGATCCAAGCTCAGATTTTACTATCGTACTCATGGATGCTAGATACCCTTGGTATCTCTTCGGCTTCTTTCTTTCACAGAATGTCCCCCATGGGGTAATATGTCTCTCGGCATCTTCGAGAGTATCCCTAAGCCATGAGGGTCTTTTCTTAGACCTTTCTAACGATGTATCATTCCGAACGTTGTGGTCCTCGGATAGAGCTTTCTAATGATGTATCATGTGCGTCAAACGGAGATCGGATGCCAAAGTTACGACCCCGGGAAGTTGAACCACCAATTTACCCAAACGGGCGCCCACAGTTTTGGCGCCTCATCTCCTATGGTTAGGTTTTTGGACGTTTCAGATTCTACATTGTTTCTCAACAATAAATAGGCCCTCGAGCCTCATTGTAACACAGTTCAGAGGTCTGTAGCCACCACATCTCTTCTCAGAGATTCGCTACCAGCACCCTAGCTATTTTATTTCCATTATGTCTGTAAGCATATTTCTGTTATTTGATATTAATGTAATGACGCATTATTTCCGCTCCATCTCTATGTTTATGGTTATTTCTATATTCCGTTGCATTCTCGCATAAATCCTGGATTGGGTTACATCGTATGTCTGCTTCTTTCTTTGATTTTTTCTTTTGTGATGTCCTCAACGAGGCCGTGGTATAAGGAGTTAGGCTCGGGACTGGTTGAACCTCATAAGATCACCAGAAATCTCGAATACCTCATGGCGAAGAAAAGAAAGATGAGGGACAGGAGATCCCTCATCGTTACTCACTCGAGGAGGCACTCGAGAAACAAAGGAACACGATGATGGATAACTTTGCTCAAATCCTTCAACGACTGCCCACATATGGCGCATCTGCATCCAACAGCCACTCTGGAGGCACCACTCCCTTCAAGGTACAAGTAAAATTTGACATTCCTATATTTGAAGGAAAAATAGATGCAGACACTGTAGACAGATGGTTAAATTTGCTGGAAGGTTATTTCTCGGTCCATGACTTCAAAGCCACCCCCCATGTCAAAGACTGGTGGGAAACCTACCATGAGCAAGAGGGCAAAGGGGAAACCTCTCTGTTCTCGGCCACACCCACTTGGAATTCATTCCGAGACGGCATCAAGGAACAATATTACCCCGTGGGGAGCTATGAGGACAAATACATCCAATGGACCACGCTGCGGCAACAAAAGGATCAAGATGTGCACGAACTGACGAATCTGTTCCATACCCTACGCACAAAGTTGGGTATTAAAGATTCGGAGAGACATTTGGTGCTCAAGTACCGCGGCTGTCTGCACAAACACATTCAGGAGGAAATGGAGTTCCTCGACATTACATCGCTTGGCACGGCATATCGTTATGCCGCCAAGATCGAGCAGAAATTTAAGCAGAAGAAGCGAGACTTTGGATCTGCGAATCCGAAAGGTGCCCCCGAATCGAAGAACAAGGGGCAAGGCCAAAGCAATGCGACTCATAACAACACCACAAATCCAAAGAAGGACACAGGGAAGTGGTGTGAATTTCATAACAGCCCCACTCACAGCACAAACGAGTGTCGGGCCAAACAGTCTTTGGTGGCCGAACTAAAGGCACCCGAATCAGATGCATTTTCTGATCCTGAGTTAGAACCAGACAAAGGTAATGACAAAGGGAAGTATATCATTGATGCGGATCCTAGTGCCATTGTTGCCACCACCAAGATCAAGAAGGAGGGTCCAGAGGATCCAGAGGAGGGGGAGCGCCTCTTCCAGTCGCAGATGTGGGTAAAGGGTTCTCCGCTACAATTTCTCGTCGATAGCGGAAGCCGTCGAACATTAAAAAAGGGGGGGGGATCCGAAATGGGCGGTATTCAATTCCGCCAAGAAGGTTATGTGTCGTGCCAATAAGAGTTTGCACCCCCCCCCCCACCTACCACCCTCAACCCCTCCAAAAACGGTTTTGTTGTTTAACAATACCATCGCGCCTATTGATCATTATTTGTGCCATCAGCGCCACGTCCACCGTCATCTATCCACTCTACCCTATCACACCTCTTCCCGCCAGTTGCCTGTTGTGCCATAAATGGTCGGGTCGTTATCCAATGGAACCGTGCCAACTCCACGACCACCTAATCGTTGTTTTAAAGCTAAAATGCGGCATAGCTATAGAGTTCACTCTGTTTGTTATTGTCAAATTGTTGTAGGTTTTGAATTCATAGGTATTATCAGAGAAAGTGAAAATTGTTGCTGAAGATCCATTTGTTTATCAAAGAAGATTTTTCAACTCTCTGTGAACCGGATTACAGTTCTCCTTTAGATTTTTTAATCCTGGTCATGATCCCCCTCTGTCACATCCCTTCCCCAGTGTTGATCCATAGCAATTTTCCTTCCTCTTTTCCCCCTTCTGTCATCCCATTCTTCATTGCAGGTTGAGAAAGAAGATACATTGAAGAAGCATGCCTCCCAAGAAAGTCAAGGAGCCCTTTAACCCCATGATCTACCCTCAAGTAGATTTAGACCACATACCCCTAGCTGGAAGAGATTACAAGATCCACGAGATAGAGTCTGACTTTGACTTGTTCGATGTCTAGGGTTGGCTTGAGGACAAATTCCTTGAAAATTTTGATGATATAGGCCTCTGGGAAACCAATTTTCCTTATTAAATTTTTCCTAGAACCCGTAGCTGCCCTGAGCTAATCAGAAAATGTCAATCATGCTATGACATAAACCAGAGAGCCACAGTGAACCATCTAGAAGAAATTTTATTTTACATCAATGCACCATCCATTAAAGAGATGATGCAAGCCCCCATTGTTGAGAACATTATCCCTTTTTCATATGATGCCATGATAGATTTATACCAAAATCTAGATTTAACCAGTAAGGCCAAAACCTTAGAATTATTCATGGCCACTGATGCACCAATGCCTACCAAAAATCCTCGTATCCATCATCTAGCTTTCTTGATAGGACCCAACACATCATCTCTATTTCATCTTACTTGTTAGGATACCAAAATGATCAGTGGGTAGATGAAGCCATGATTGGTTTCTTATCTATCCTCTCCTCAGATGTTAAGCCCACCGTGATGTTCAACTATGCTCAGTTTATGGCTGATGCAATTCATGATCAGTTCCTGAAATTCCAAACAGAAGGGGTATTCAAATACACCTCTGTGTTGGTGTACATGTTTGCTTACTTTCAATCCAGCAAGTTTCAATTTGATATGATGATGCAGAATGCTGACTCTCAATCCCAATTTGTAATTTTCTGGACAGCTTTATTGATGAAGGAGCATAAAATTTATTCCTACAAGAGTTTTGTAGACCTATTTGTTCATCCAACAGTCATTGCACTCAGCAGTACCACAGAGCCAAGGATCAGTGAGGAAATCAAGAAGGTGATGTAGTTGATAGATAAGATTAGGACATCTGATTGGTACCTCTACCAAAACTACACAGAGATCAGAGTTTATGGAAGTGAATTGGCTCCATACAAACTACCCAAGTACCTCTCTATGAGAATATTGGCACTTGAATATATCAGAAAAATGATAAATGTAGATGAGTTGCACTTTGTCTCTGCCAAGAAGAAGTCACAATTCAGGATCAAATCACAGATTTGTCCATTTATTTGCAACATCAGTGAAGCAGGGGATGAGGCAGATAAAATGTTGAAGGGGATGAAGTTCCCACATAGCTTCACTTGGTCCTATGATCCAATGGGGATCATCTCCGAGAAGAGGGTGGAAAACAAGTCCACACCCTACATTCATACCCATAGATTGGAGATAGAAAATTACATGAACCAAGAAGAATGGGTGGTAGACGCACTCCAGGAGGCAGAAGAGTAGGTCATCTCTACTTCAGGAATTCAAACACCAACTCCACAAGAAAGTAAAGTTTTGGGATTTCAATATGACAAAGGAAAGGAGCTTGGAAAGGAGATAGGAATCAAGAGGACCAGGGAGGGTCAAACAGACATGGATATTGATCCCTCCATCAAATAATTCAAAATGAAATACAGGAAGAGGGCCCTAATCCACATGGAATTTGACCAAGGCAGTGAAAAGGATCAGCAAATTGTCATCACAATCAGAGATTCACCTAGTTCATCTCGAGCAGGCAGCGAAACAATTTTCTGGACATCCTCTTCCATTGTGCCTTTCCAACAGTAGAATGTGTAGACTCCCACATCCATTGCAGGACAGGAAGAGGGATATATATATGAAACGTTCAAAGAAATCAAAATAAGGAACGAGGTTCTCAAGAGCAACACATATAACCAATTTTAGAAACAAACAAGCAGCTCCCAGGGTAGACTTCTATCAGCATTTGATTCTAAGAAGGGAAGAATGAGGATGGAATTCTTGGAAGCAAAAATTCCTCAGCCCAAAGGCACAATAGACTACAAGAAGACCTCTTTTGAGTTTGATACAAAGAGCATTCATCCAATTGACCAAATGGAGATGCATAAGCAGACAAGAGAAATGATCTCCTCCACTTTGACTAGTACAACTATGAGTCTCTCAAAGTTGCAGGTCACATTATCCAACACACAATCACGGTTGAAGGTGGAAAAGATCTCCTCCATGGCCAAAGACTCAAGGATAAAGTCCTAGGAGGATTTAGTGATTCAACTCAGGTACATCCATCAAACATAGAAATGGCAGAAGCACTTGTGAAGAAGAAGAATGTAGGCATAGCTGCTCTGAGGAGGTAGCTCAAGATGCCAGTGACAGAAGATCCTATGGCCAAGGAGATAGAAGCCAATGAAACACAAAAGGCGGAGATGCTACAATTTATCGTTGAACAGGCAGAACAAATTAAGAAAATGGAGGGTGATATGGAGAAAATGATAAAAGAAAGGTAGAAAGCAATCAGAGATGCAGTGAAGGGAGCAGCAAAAGAAGCAACTAAGGCCATGATTCCACTACAGGCAATCCCTCTTACAGTGATTCCAACACCTACAAAAACAAAAGTTACACTAGGTGAAGGCCCTAAGAAATTAGCTAAAGCTATGGATAACATGTCCTTACAGACTGCAAAGATTAAAAAGCTACAAGATCAAGTTGATGACCTACAAGAGAAGCTGAAAAGGAAAGATTCAACACATGCCTTAGAGTTACATATCAGTAAAAAGTTAAATGAAAGTTTGCAGAGGTCCCTTCAGAAGTCCTCAATTGGAAGCATGGTAGGAAGAGTCAAACAAATTATTTTGTTGGATATAATTGAATATGTGAATGATATATGGCCATCAATTCAAATATTTTTTTAACAGAGGGATTTAATTGTGTTGGTGAAATTTGCTATTGAAAAGGAAAATGATGAACTTGGGGGTAAGCCCAAAACTGGCAACAACATCATGATATTTCTGAATTCTAAAAGCAGTCAGGAATTGGAAAAACTGGAAGTGGTAGACAGAACAACCACTATACTTGAGGTAAAAAAGGTGTTGATCAAAAAGAGTCTAGTTACACAACTAGAAGAAAGATGCCATCAACTGGAGATTGGGGTAAGTCAAATTTTCAATAGGATTGAGCCACTGAACAAAAATGGATTGCCTTCCTTATTTTTTATCAATGATAAGTTGATGCCTGCGACAGATTATGTAAAAAGGCTCACAGAGATTCTGAAAGACACATCCAAGCATACAAACATGAAGAACAATATGACAGGGAAAGCATTTTATGAAGTTATCAGCAATGATGTCTTCATATAGCATGAGATTAAGCACATTTTTCAGTTGAGGCCAACGTTTGTGAAGTACACCGAGACTGATGAAGTTTACAAAAAGTTGAATAGAACTAAGATTCTGACTCCAGAGAATTGGGAAAATCTATGTAGGCTCCAGGGAGGATGACAACTCATCATGGTGACAAAACGGGCAGCTCAGTGAACTATCCATGTTAGCAGATCTAGTGTATCAGACCAGCTTAGCAAGGTAAGATTTTCCAGCATAGTAGGCCGCTATAGCACAAATTAACGGCTTTATGATGACTTCAGACATCTGTTACAAAGACATTTCATTGAGTGACGGTCCATAGTTACTTTGGACAACTGTTGAAGGGTTCATTCCAAAGTGTTCAGGCATGAGACACTCATGTCAGATTTCAGTTACTTTGTAATAAATGAACTTAGTGCCTTTTGATAACAGAAATTAGTTCCAAATAGTTTAATTACAGCATTTTATTCATTATTAGCGATTTGACCCTGGTTTTGTAAGCACTTTTCATTGCAATTACTTGTAATTTTTCAAGCTAGAGCATCAATAAAGAGATCAGTCTGCAAGATTCATGTGTTGTGTTGTCCTGGTGATGTTCTTCCTTATTCACGTTTAATGTTTTCCCACTATTATCTTTTCATGTGTGTCATCTAAATTCTAATTGTAAATCAGTAAAGTTAGATTGAGATTTACTGTTCAAAGTACCTTAATTCTGACTGTCTTTAAAATTTCAATGTTTTCTTGTGACGTATGGTTTAAGAATTCTTAATTTCTCTTAAGTCATTATGAAATCACCTCTCTCCATTTCATAATTCACTCAGTTATAAGCACTAGTATTCACAGCTAGCTTTCCTTTCATTTTCTCTGGAATTTGATGCATATACCCAGCCTATTTTGACTCCATAGCCCAATGGAAACTGTTTAAAGAAACCCCTTAAATCCAACCACAAACAATCAAACAAAACAACTCTCGCACTTAATTTAACTAGCCTAAGATCAGTAAGCTCAAAACAAATCTAAATCTTATAGAGAGATCCCTCTCTGAGTCTAAGAGGGTTAGATCCTATGGCTTCAAGTGGTTTGATGTTTTTCTTTATAATTTAGTCTTGCCAATCTTATAAATTATAGAGTGATAACATATGGTAGAGAAGATAACAAACTAATGCACTTATCTTCATCTGATATTTTAATATCAATAAATGAAAATTGACTTACCACAGTATTGAAGGTGTTCAGATGCTCTGTCACCGAGTCTCCATCCTTCATCCTTAGGTTATACAACTTTTTCCGCAAGAACAATTCATTCACCAGAGACTTAGATTGGTACAAAGTCCCTAACTTGACCCACAAAGTCCTCGTTGTAGCTTCCATAGATACATTCAACAATACTAAATCTGAGATACACAACCGTATTGTGCTCTTTGCCTTCCTATTCAACTTCGTCTAATCTTCATCTAACATTGTCATTGGTTTAGTACCTGGATCTATCGTGATCCACTGATCTTTATCCACCATCAAATCCTCCATCTTGATCTTCCACAACTCAAAACTCTGACTATTAAATTTCTCAATCTCTATCTTTCCATTGCTCGCCATCTCCTTTCACTGCAAGAATCGATCCTGCAGATCTCCCACTAAACAAGGTCTACCACAGGCCCGAGCAAAAAACCCCTCAGCAGCAAAGGCGTCCCCTTGAAGCCAAAACAACTCTGATACCAAATGTAGGTTTTAACCATGTACATAAATTGTCTGCAAACGGATTCTTAAAAATGGAAAATAAACAATAGTGAGAGCAAAAAACATAAAACATATATACAAGAGATTTTCCTCTGGATCCCAAACCAGGACTACTAGCTTGATTTTTCATTACATTCCTTTTAGTGTTACAACACATACATATACATGTTGAAGCATTCATAAACCCCTTTCCATTAACTCTGGATTAGAACATAACCGTAGTTCCCTTGACCAAATATACAAAATATCATGAGCAGAAAACCATCATGCCCAAAACCATGTGCAAACCCATGCACAAAACCATAGGCAGTTTCGCCCACCTAATATAGGGTCTAAAAGAAATTTCCCGAGGTATTGTGCCCAACGCAAGCATAGGGGGGCTGCCATCCCCCTCTTTCCCCCTGCTTTGCGCCTGCTTCTAATCATGGAAATAATATAACACACATCCACCTTAGACAACCCTGCTTCTATTACTTCAAATGACTAGCATGGTTACATGTGTTTTACTTGATTTTTGTGTTTTATGGTGTTTTTGGCCTCCTAAGTTGTGGACTGTGTCTTTAGTTGTATTTTTTTTCTTTGCCATATGTTGGTCGCGGTAGTCAACAAACCTGGTCGAGTGAGACTACCTGCATTTTGGTACTGATGTACCTCCCTTTTTATAAATGAATAGAATCTTGAATTACAAAAAAAAAAAATAATAATAGTAACTAATAGAAAATGGAAGTTGCTAAACAACACCCATAATAAGACCTCAACCAATCAACTTACAAATAAATAAATTTAAATAATAATAACAAAATAACAAAATTTGAATTATCAATGTTAAACTATAGATAAGTAGTAGAAATTTTTGATCAAAAACAAATTAATACACACTCAAAAGAAAAAATGAATGCATAATATCATGCCTCAAGAGGTATAATAATTTAAATTTTCTAAAATAAAATTCTTGTTTTTAATTAATTAAATTATTTTTTTACTTAAAATATTTAAAAACATATTAAAATATTATTATAAATATTTATAACTAAATATTAAAAAATATATTAAAATATTATTATATATTGAATAATTTCAAAACTTAAATGGATAAAAATAATATTATTATTTTCAAATCTAAATGGAAGTTTCCATACATGCGTTAACTTTTTCCATTTGGAAGTATTAAAACAACTCAAAAATAGGGAAATTATCAAACACAACATATAAGAGGCTCAACAGAGATTTATCAAGTTTTAGAGATTTTCAGTGTCTAAATGCTTCTTCAAACTTTGATTTATAATTTTTTTCCAAGGAAAAAAGTTGTAATTTTATTACTGAAAACAAAATTACATGTTACATGTGCTGGTATTTGTCAATCAAGACAGGCTAGTATGTTGCAAGTAAAAAATAAAATACAAGGGGAGAAAATTAAGATTTTCTCCCTTTTTTTCTTTCCAACCTTTCACCAAGCACCTTGTGTTGGCATGGCCGAGAAAAGGGCGAGCTATTTTTCTTCGGTGAGTGCTCCATTGTCCTTATTAGAGTCCAAAGTATCTGAAATGTGTTGTCTTTTATTTCCCCCGCTATCTGGTGCCCCTGGATTCATTGTCGGCTGTGCCGAGGTGGTAATGTCAAAAGGATCTTGCATTTCCATTCTTGTGTACCCTAAGAGGTTTTTGTATGCTTACTCTTGTTTGGGATGGAGTCTTCCTCTTCTTCGTTTGTCTCTTGCACTGGTTCATCTGAAGGAAATTTCCATCCTTTGGTTTCTTTCCTTGTCTTCTTCTTTTTTCTTTTTTCTCGTTTTGCTTCTGGGCATTTGTTTTGTAAGTGTGGTATTTCTGCATATTCTGCATCTGAATGTTGTGTTTTCATATTTTAAATGTTGCGTCCATATTTTTTGTTTGTGAATCAGCTGAATGCTCTCTGGCAGACCTTTGCTAAGGTCCACTTCCACATATATTCATGTGAATGTATAGATGCGCTCCTCCAAATGTTGGGTATCTGTTTTTATATATCTCTCGAGGATGTTTCCAATGCCTCCTAGAACATTTTCATTCCAAAAATGAAGCAAGAGGTTGTATAGTTTGACCCAAACCAGCATTCTGGTAACCTCCATTGTGTTTGCGTCAAAATCTGGAAATCATGTGTGATGAAGAGTCCAGTGGATCCCTAGAACCATGGTCCTTCCCTTAGTATTATATCTATGTCTTCCAGTGATGGGAACTTGACTATGAAGAAACCCTTAGAGCATAGATGGATTTCACAGTCCATGGTCCAATTGGTGAAGATCCAGTGAAAAAGCTCCATTGGTTTGGGCCAAAAGAAGTTGAATCTACATATTATTGCTTCAGATTCAAATGTAGATCGATGCTCGTCTATCTCTAGAGTATCTATAGTCAGTTCGGGCACATCGTTTTTTTGCTCCACAATGTATGGCTTGGGGGAACTCTCTGCTGGTGCAGTTGATGTTGTTGTTATGTTTTTCCCCTACAGAATATTCCAAATTCATCAAGTTTTGCAGATTTTGAGTGCGAGAATAATTGTTTAAACTTTAATATATGGTCAAACAATTTTAAAAATAGTATATATATATATAATTAAAGTATCAAGTTTCAAAATTTAAGTTGTACCTTTTTACATATTGTAAATCTATATCATTTACCGACCCACGTGAAAATAAAAACATTATAGAAAAACAACCCTATAATATAATTGACATAATTGACATAAGTGATGTTCAATCGTGATCCCCTTCACGATGATCTTCATGAACTTGGATTGGGTTTTCATTAGCATATAATAGTATGAAAATTGAAATTGACCCTTTAACATGATGATATTAGGAATCAAAATTGTTATAACTTGGGATGCAATGGGCATGTGAGAACACATATAAGGTATGCATTTGGTGAGTTTGTAGCAAGTATGATATTAAAACATCCATTTTAATATGTAAATAAATTTTAACATTTAATTTAATATAATTGTTTTAGTGAATAAAAATTATAATTTAAATGGAAAATTTAAGGTATTTAAGACGTTGAAAATTGCATTAATTTGTCAATTTGAAAATTGTATTAATTTGTTTATATATATATAGTCAATTGTGTTTATCTTGGTTGGTTGTTAGGAATGATTATTATCCTCCTCACCTAGATTCAATTCCTACAAGTGACATGTTGAGCTCATTGTAGGTTTTAACAATGTACAATTAATTCTGGCAAATAGATTCTTAATAAAATATAAAAGATGCAATGGCAAACAAACACACATTAACACATACATACATCTATATATGTATCATGTGGCATCCATAAATGTTCAATCCATTTTCCATAGATTAGAATACAACCATAGCTCTTTAACCAAAACTACAAAACCACCATGCCCCACAAAAATGCCAACAAAAACCGTGTACCGAAAACTGCCAAAACGGATGAAAAAAATTATGCATTTTTTTTTCAATGGTGTTGCCCCCAAACCCCCTCCTAATGGAATGTAAGTCAAGGAAATAATATAATACATGCCCAACATTCTCCCACTTATTGTTTTCTTTTCACATAGGGGGTCGTAAGAGTATATGATTAGCAATCCTAGGAAATAATGTCTATTGTTTCTCTACACCAAGAAAACTTCCCAATGCTCACATTTTTTGTTAATTAATAGACAACATTCTTCAAAGTGTCCACCTTCACCAGCAACATCTTCTTTTATTCAACCATGTCTATTATAAAGTGATTGAACATCAATATGTTTTTTCTTAGAATGATACATTGGACTACTCGCTAGAAATATTGCACTTTGACTGTCACAATCTATCCTTACAACTCATTGTACCAACCCAATACATGAAAAAAAATATTTGTAGCCATGCTACTTCCTTGCTTGCATCAGTGGTTATCATGTATTTAGGTTATGTAATTGAGAATTCCACTACCATAATTGTCTCTTTCTCATCCAACTAATTGTTGCTCCAAATAGGTTAAACACAAACCTAATTGTAGATCTTCTATGATCCATATCTCCAAGGAAGTGAACATTAACAATGCCATGTATGTCCAAAACTCTATCCAACTCTGGTCTTCCTTGGAAGCAGAATAAATAACCAATAGTGTCACGTAAATATCTAAAAACCCTTTCTATTGTTGTTCAATGCTCCTTCACTAGTTTTGACATATACTTGCTCAACATTCCCACTGCATCCGCAATATATGGTCTAGTACAAACCATTTCATACATCAAACGTCCAACCGCACTTGCATATGGAACATGGGACATATCCTCTTCCTCTTCTTATGTATTGGGACACTATTTTGCCAATACATTTACACCTACATCAATGGGGATCTTTAATGGTTTACATTCTTGCATATTAAACCTCTACCAAATTGTCTTGACATGCTTCCTCTGATTTAACCATAGTTTCCTCTTTACTTAATCTCTTTAATTTCCATGCCCGAAAGAAAAATCCGCAGAACCAAGATCCTTCATGTCAAAATTAGAGGACAACTAGGTTTTCACTTCCTAGGCGATTTCCTTGTCAAAGTTCCAATCAGCAAAATATCTTCCACATACAACATTAAATAAATAAGGAAAACACCAACTAACTTGAAATACACACAATGATTTTCTTTATTCCTTGTGAAGCCAAGTCCCAATATATAATTATCAAAATTTTGATACCACATCCTTGGTGATTTTTTTAACCCACAAAAGGACATTTTCACTCTGCATACCAACTCTTTATTTCTTTTAACAACAAAATTTTATGGTCGCTTCATGTAGAATTCTTCTTCTAAATCCCCATGTACGAATGGTGCCTTCACATCCATCTGTACTAATTCAAAATAAATGGAAACAGAAACCAATAAAATAAATCTAATAGAGTTTAACTTGGAAACAAGAGAAAAAAACTCGCCAAAGTCAATTCCCTCTACCTAGGAATAACCTTTTGTTACTAATCAAACTTTGTATTTCTCCACTTGCCTTTTGTGTTCAACTTATTTTTAGATACCCATTTTCTACCAATGGCCTTTCTTCGAACTGACAACTCCACAAGATCCCAAGCCTCATTCTTGTTTAAGAATGTCATTTCTTCAACACTGGTAATTTTCTAAAGTTTACCATCCTCTAAATCAACTGCATTCCTAATAGTTCTAGGATTATTCTCAGTAATAAATAAAGAAAAATTGGAATGGAAAATAGGTGGAGTATACCTTTCCAACTTCCTTATTTCTCCAATTGATCTCCTCAATACTAGAGTATGTGGTTATTCTTCTTCTTATACAAGTTCTTCTATAGTGTCTAATTCATCATCCTACAATTCAAGTTTTATCTTCTCAAGTTATTTTTCCCTTGGTAGGACTTCCTATTTTACAACATCTTTTATTTATCTTAATACCACAACTCTATTATACACAATGTTCTTAGTTTCTGGGTTCCAATGCTTATAACCTTTCAGACCATATTTAAATCCAAGAAAGATACACTTTTCAACTTTCTTATCTAATTTACTCATATTCCCCTTTGGAATGTCTACATAAGCATCACAACCAAATACCCTGAGTTGTTTAAGAGAAGGTTTATTACTATTCAATGCATCATGTGGGGTATTATCATCCAACACTTGTGTGGATGATATAATTACCAGGAAATACACAATGTCCACTACCTCTGCCCAAAATTCCTATCCCACCCAGCACTGTTAAGTGTGATCCTTAATTTCTCCATCAACATCATATTTATCCTTTATGCAACTCCATTATATGTAGGTGTGCATGGAGTAGTCTTTTTCCTTGCTATACCATACTTCTTACAAAATTCTTCAAATTTATTCTTGTATAATTATCCACCATTATTTGTCCTTAACACCTCAATTTTCTTCTCTATTTGATTTTCCACAAGAACCTTAAACTCTTTGAATTTGTCAAATAATTTAGATTTCTTCCCATGGAAATAAATCCATGTATTCTTCAAGTAGTCATTTATAAATGAGACATAATACATAGATTTACCCAACGATGAATCTAACATAGGTCCAAACACATCATTGTGCACCAAATGTAATCTTCCCTTTGACCTCATAGAACCAAAGGATAATCTTACCCGATTCTTTGTCCCATATAAACAATGTTTGCAGAAATCAAAATACGAAGAGAAATTATACATACCTTCTACCATACCATTACCATTTATCACTCTAACGCACTTCTCTTTGAATCTATGTTCCAGTCTTTGATGTCACAACATAATATTTTCTCTAAAGGTTGTAGGAGTTTTTCCATCTTTTGCTCCACTCTCAAGAATAATAGAACTATTTCACCCATCATTGATAGTGCTTCCCAATAGCTTATACAGAGTTCCAATCCAAACTCCCCTTAGCAATAATATTTCCCTTCAAACCATCTTGCATGTATCATTTCAAACATTTTTTTTAACCTGCAACACTCATTGTGCTTACAACATTCAATTTTTTCGTCAATCTTGCAATGTGCAAAACACCACGAGTGTTCTAATCCTTACTCCCATGATATTAAACTTGAATTTTCCTCATCCTATGATTCTAGTTGTCAATTCATCTCCTAAGAAAACACTCCTATGAGGATTTATATGAAAAGAAGTGTCTGAGTCGACCAACCATGCCTCCTAAAATACATGTATACTTGAAGAAGCCAAGTACACACACCCTCCTTCATCTGAGGAGGTTTTTTCTTATGTAGAATAAATGTCATCATATCCTTTCCCTTTCTCAATAATTGTGGAGTTTACAGTCTTTCTTGTAATGCCTTTCTTTTCCACATCTCTAGCAAACCTTTATGAATTTTCCTGGAGATTTAGATATCACACTTGGGGACTTATTTTTATTTATATTCGTAGAGAATATTCTTATAGAAAATGAAATTTTGTTATGAATTTCCATGTTTTTCCATCTCATCTCCTCCAATACCGAGGATGATACTATATCGTCAAAAATTAAAGTAGTTGAATTACTACTTATGGTAATAATAAAATTATCCTACAAGTACAGTAAAGAACACAACAAATTGATACATTTATCTTCATTCTAAATATTAATATCAGTATATAATAGTTTACTTATCATAGTACTGAAGGTATTTAGATGCTTTTTCGGTGAGTCTCAATCCTTCATCCTCAAGTTATACAACTTTTTACATCATAATAGTTTGTTCGCCAGGGAATTAGTGTTTGTTGTGTTAAATTCCAATTCAGAATATAAACAAAGTGCTTGAAAATTATGAGGTAAATTGCAAGGTAACCATGAGTTTTTATGTGTTTTTATGTGAATTTCTTGAGCAAATTAACATAAACAAAACATTGAACAACAACATCTACAGACATGAACATCACCATAAACAGTAACACAACAACACATGATGAAGGAGTTCACCCCGCTTGGGCTATGTCTACTTGGTCTAGCTTCCAATGGCTTGGCCCTCTTCCATTATGCTCAAAAGTGTGATTATATATGTTTACAATGCTCAAAAAGCTCTGAAACTTGTTCCAATGGCTCCAGAATGCCCAAAAAAAATGCTTGCGTAGCCTCTTTTTGCCTCAAATTTGGTAAAAAACTAAGTAAGTAATGGCTTCCCCAAGTTTTTTCACTAACTACTTCACAAATTCCTCCAAATCCGATACCATCCTAAATTTTGCCCTAAATTCCGCTAACCGAGTGCTAAATTTCTCAATTTCTGGGCAAAATTGTCGAGGCATTAATTTTCCTAATAATGTATAAAGTTTGGAAAATCAGTTTATATGGTTTTGGCACATAATATTTTTTTTATTAAAATATCCCGTTGGGTTGTTAACTAACCGCCAACGGTTAACATCGAGGTGATCACATTGCAACTCCCCGCGGCTTGGTGGAGCGGTTCAGGTGGCGATTACAGTGGTGGTCTCATGGCGGTTGAATGTAGTGATCACATGCACTCTGGTTGGCATTAACATTTAACGGCTTAACATAACCACGGTTTATGTGGTGGTGGAAACATGGCACCGCCATTTTATATGTCACAATTAGTGTAGTGGAGGGGGTGTGGGGCTAGCCTCCCACCCATGGTCCTGCCCCCAGGCGTGGTGACCATGGTTGGGGCTAGACCCCGGGCCCAACCCCAAAATACCAAACCATTACAACATAAATATAACCCGAAACATTATATGGTCAAGACTTAATGCAATGGCTTTTTGGTAAGGGCTTGTGATGTGGACTGTGAGGTTGCGAGTTCAACCCTTGTTGTTGCTGCTCGAACAATGACCCAATTTTGGTGGCCCTTAGACTGCCACGTGGCGGACCCTGGCTGGACCATGTGGAAACCTGTGATTGGCCACCATGAAACCCAATAAAACACACCAAATAAAACCAATGACGCAGTGCCACTTGGCATAATCTGATTTGCTGAGGAATATTCCCTTTGACTAGTCAACCTGCCACATGGGCATGCCCAGTCAGTTGTATGGACTATTGATTGGGTTGTCCTGAATTTTTTTCTTTCTAATTTACATGTTTGATAAAGTGGACAGAACGCGTTTCTGGGAGGATACGATGTCGTTTTTCCATGAAACGAGTTGCACCGAATTCAGAACAACGAGATCTACACGGTCGTTCAAGTTCCACACCATTCCAACAACTTTCATTTTTTAGCATAATTTTGAGCACTTGATCAATGATCAAAACCTAATACAAGGACGTTAGGTTGCATCAAAAAGATAGAAGAGATCATTTAAGTGGACTTCTCTTCGTTCCAATGTGTTATTTTTAGGTGCAAGTGGTGGGACACCTTTGATTAGAATAATGTAAAGGAATATCGCGATAGTGGGTTGATATCTATTAACTCTAGAAAGATGTGGCATGAAGCTATGGAGTTGTGTGTTTTCCCCAAACACTGCAACCAAGTGTTTTTTTTACCTAGATGTGTTGGATAGGGATTGGTGGTTTGTCTTAAGACACAGTCGTAGAACAGAACATATTTTTTAGAGAAATAATGTTATCATGCCAACTGAGGTAATAATCATGGTGATGACAACGAAGAGTGATATGTGCTTGTGTTTTCATCATTTATATTGTTGATGTATGTTTTTATCTTCATAATTTCGCTAATTATATTGTTTTTTTATTCGTCTTGTTGACATTTTATATAATTAGTAAGCTTCACAAATGTTTTTACAAATTTTTTTTTGCAGTGGAAACATTTTTACACTTAAAACTAAGTATTTCCAATTATAACATATTTTTTTAATGTGTTTAAATCTAATTTACAATAGTCTTCTTCTATAGGCTTTGGATAAACATAACGATGGATCAAAAGATTGCAATTCTAAGCATGAGTTATCAATTTATAACTATATTTTATTAAGATATCAATCTAAATATACTCATATTATCTCCTTTCTCAACTGACATTGTGATTATCAATCTAAAATAACTCACAAAGTGATAGAAAATGGAGAAGGAAAATCATATATGTGTTAATATGTGACTAAAATGCCTACTACAACCATCGTTAATGTTTTTCAATATAGTAAAATAACCTCCCTTATTTTCACTATGCAACATATCTCCATAAATATAAATGCAATTTAAAACATGGCGTACAATATCTGTGATAATAGGGATTTAAGGTCACAATCATTCTCAAATAGGAAAATGAGAAGAATATAACCAAAATGAGAAAATAGGGAATTTGGAAACAACATTAAAGATTTATTCTAGATTTAGATACTTATTGGTTTATTAACTAGTTCACATGTTTTTTCTTCTTATTTATTTCAAAATCAATATAAATCATGTAGTGATAAATCTATGAGGACTTTAACAATGAAAAAAATGTGTATAAATATGTAAGATTAAATTTTTGACATGAGACGTAAAGTCATGTTTACTATATTTAAATTCGAGTTTTTGCAACATTATGTAAACTAAAAGTAGGTCTTATGTATGTATAAAATGTTGATTTCATATTTTTATGGGCCATAAGGGAAACAAATGGGCGAGGTTTTAATTTTTTTCTTTATGGATAATGGAAGAGTTTTGACTTTTCTTTTCAATGGTAATTATAAATAAAGGTTGAGTCAATAAATATTTTATGGCTAAGAATTAAATGATAAATAATGTGATGGTGATTAAGAGGCATTTGTTTGACTTTCTAATAGACTTGGTGATGCATTTTACTTTCATATTTAGATTATGTAAAATAAATATTTATTTTTATATATTTATAAGTAAATTTTTTAAAGTAGACATGTCTCTATCATTGTGAACATGGTGTAATATTAGCTAGGAGA
The DNA here is from genome assembly GCA_034641835.2 of Pinus albicaulis. Classification (NCBI taxonomy): domain Eukaryota; kingdom Viridiplantae; phylum Streptophyta; class Pinopsida; order Pinales; family Pinaceae; genus Pinus; species Pinus albicaulis. Next base: position 556,463,565 of record CM076574.1, read on the forward strand.
AATGTGCAAACATGAATTTTAGTGATTAACTAGTGATATGTGAAAAAAAAAAAAAAATCTTGAGTTATTCATTAAGAAATAATCAAATATATTATTTGTGAAAAATGTTAAATCTAATATAGTATGATTTTGTATTATTTAACTTATATTTATTATTAAAAATAAAAATAAAAATGTAAACCACAATAGCAAATAAATAACCAAAATGATGTACATGTCAAAAGATTTAATCCCTTTTAGTGATTGATAAATAAGATGGATCTATAGTGGTTTTCTAGCTCTATATATAGATCGACCATAGTGTAATTTTTCGTTGTTTGAATTGTAGTTTTTAATAATTTATTATTATTATTATTATTTTATTTAAAAAAAAATTGAATGAGCTAGACATTTTAGTCTTATTAAGAACTAACTAAAACATTTAACCTTTAATTGTTTTTTCCTTGTAAGTATTGAAATATTTTACTAATTAGGTTAGAATTAATATGAATGAACTATCTAAGCAATAAAAAAATATTTATGGTAATTTTATAATTATAGTTTCAACCATAGTAAACTTTGTAATTTATAAAAAAACTTTGCATTTTTTTAAAGTCGTTTTGCATGTAACTTCATATATACAATTTTGATATAAGTTCACCAATACATAGTCTATAATAAATATTATTTCATAAAAATAAACACCATGATGATAACCATCTAACAAACATAAACATCATCTAAGATACACATTCAAATTCACAATCATAATCTAATTATATACACCTCTAGCACATATAAAACGTTATTAGCTAACACACAAATATAATAATCTAACAGGGCATCATCATCATGATCACATCTAACAAAACAGAAGCATTGTAATATAACATCATCACCACATATATCCTCAAATTAATATACATCTCATGTCAAATAACTACTATCACATACACATCTATCTGCAAGCGCATTAAATGAACATATCTAACATTACCTAACAATATACACATCAATGCCAACATATAAACTAAGTACATAAATCTGAACAAAAAAATGCACCATATATATATATATATATATATATATATATATATATATATATATATATATATATATATAAGAATCAAATGACTAGATCAAGTCAAATAATTGCTATAAAATATAAAATTACAGCGTGTAGTAGTGGCATCTGGTTTGTAGCGACGATAGATGGTTAAGTACTACCTCAACGAATTGACTATCGGAGTGGAGAGAAGGCGGGGTTAGTTCTCTCGAGAGAGCTTATGAGAGGTACCTCCATGATACTAGGACGTGATCATCAGGAAAAAGATGAGGAGGTGTACTACCAGAAGGATCACAGACACCTTGACCATGATTTGATGGGGTAGTACTACCAGAAGGATCACCAAAACCATGGCCATGATTTGATGGGGTAGTTGTTGAGGAGGTAAATCCCCTCTGCGGATAGAGGCGATCCCTACTAGCCCAGTAGGGGTCTAGCAACAATCAAAAATGTTACGATGCAAGTTCCTAGTTACGAATGAAAAGACTAAAGATAGAAGCCTACCTGGAATCCAATGCTACGATCTGAAGAAGAGAGCGTTCCTGTTCCTCAGCCTCGGTAGATCACGATCCTCCACGATCTCCACGGGTGGACACCTGCACATGCAAGAAACAAACAGATACAAGCATAAAATCCGGCATACATAACTCAATATCAGTCAGAAAGGATATTACTCATATTAACATCATTGAAAACAGAGTGGAACGATAAATCATTCATTAAATAACGATCGAAAGAGATTACAACCAAAGTTCTGACGTCGTGGTCTCCTTCGGATGGGTCTCCAGTCGTTCACGTCTCGCAAAGCTCGCCAGGGAAAGGGCAAACCTCTCCTGAGTCTCTCGACAATAGTCTCCTTACTTGAGTCGGCCTTAAGGGAAGGAAGAGGGCTCTTATAGCACAAAGGCTCTTGGGAATTTGGACATTCAAAGCTTAGGCACTTCAAGACTAGCTTGACATGGAATTAAGCAGGATTTTATAGATGGGGAAGGAGGGAGTTGGGATCCCTATTATTGTGGGATTGGCCCTATCAACAAGGAAGGTTCCATGGGAGGTGGCAAAACCACTCCCCTTCCATAGAACTCCCGCAGCCAAACCTCCCAACTCAAGATAGGCAATGGTTTCTGAGTTTGTTGAAACTCAACTTCCGCCATCTTTTATTTAAAAAACACTCCTTAAATTGGCTGGCGCGACTACTACTCTAGGACAGAGCGCCAGTTGGCGCGGCCTCTTTGCAGGATTTTCCCCATTGGCGCGAGTGCTGAACTGTCTGCCCGCGCCAATGCAAAAAGGGATGTTTTTCATGATTTTTGCAAGGAGATGTCTTTAGGGAAAATGACGCTCATGCTTAGAGGAATGCATTGATGATGTTTTCAAGGCATGACAATGTTCACAGGTCACAAAATAGGTCCTCCATTGTGTGGGACGGGGAATGGTAGGGATGGTGACAAATTACTGTGTAACAGATGCCCCCTAAAGTATGAGGCCCGAGAGAGAGAGGGGTGAAATGCTTTGCGAGAACATGTTCAGGCGAAGGCCCGCCGTCGGAAAACACAACGAGAAAAATACAAGCGATATCTCCAAGTACATGATGTATATGTGGTAAGGGCGCGACCATCCAGGAAAGCAGTACAACAATGCGGATCCGAAATTGTAGGCGCGGCCATCCGAAGGATCAGAATAAATAGACTCGGTATGGTCACAGCCATCCGATCAGCCAGGCTATACATGATAATAATCCTGATAAACGGCACGGATTACTTACAACAGACACAATCCAGGGTCTTGCGCTCCATCTCGACCCAAACAAAGTACGAGTTCGAGCATGCGAATATGTGAGCTGAAGTCGAACATGCAGGAACATCGTCTAATTACCAGCCAATGATGAAAGTTGTTAACAGACGCGAGAGGAACCACCAATAATGACAATGGTCCTCAAGGTACTACAGGTACAATCTACGGCGTGTGAATCAATGAGTTGGCGTCGAACACCCGCAGAATCACTCGATCGGAGGCCAATGATGAAAACCCCACGTCGAATGCGACGAACCTGCCATTGAGGCATGCAGGCTCCAAGGTACCATAAAGGAGTCTCTAGATCGGCTTCCTGGATAATGAGCTGAAGTCGACAGGAAGTGACCTTGATCGAAGGTGGGCCATAATGTTTCCCACATCATCGACACGAGACAGAGGAACATGATGTTTTGTTGTGAATCAGGATCGTATGAGAATCAGAGGAAGGTTGATACTTGTAGAGGCCAACTTCTCTTGAACATATAAACGGCACGACAGTGGACTTGGCAGTATTTGACATCAACAGATCAGAGGTCATGGTGACGAGGCAATGAACAGAGGAGCGGTCAAAAGGGATTATCCAAACCCACGGAGGCAAAGCGAAGAAACGAGATGAGATGTCCCCAACCCGACACGAATGCAGACAAGTGCCATGTTCAAGAGCGACATACTGCCGACGACAACGACGATGGTTCCATTTTTCCCCCACCATTTCTGGCGAGTACCCCAATTATTTGTGATAACAAGCTTGAAGGGGATAGCATATGCTTGTGATATAAGTCCGCCCTTCGGGCGAATCCATCCTAGTGCATTTAACGAGTCCTAGGAAGGAGAAACTCGGAGAACGTCATTTCGACGAAATCCAATGTCATCAGGGTTTAACGAGTCTGACGAAGGAAGAACTCGGCGTCTTTTCATGTTTAGAGAGTTTGAAAAGACAGCGGAAAAGAAAACTCCACAGGTCCCTTTTCGTAAATAGTTCCCCAGATCCGAAAAGGTAGAAAACAATATCCGGGAAAACCTTCTAGTCGCGATAGGCTAGGGTATTCCTTTTTCGTAATCAATCCCTCCCAGCCCGAAAAAGGGTTAAAATTATACTGGGTGGATGTCGATTCGTGTCCATTTTAACGAGATCGAAACGACAAGGGCCTCGGAAATCTTTTCATATTTAGAGAGTCAGAAAAGAGCTGAAAGATGACTCCAGAGTGACTTTTTCGTGTATTTACCGAGTCCGAAAAAGTATAAAATACAACTCGTTTCCATCGTTTAAGTCGCAAAAACCTGCTGCTGCACATACCAAGCAAGCGTAAAATCCATTTTCGACATAACATATAAAAATATTCGATAAAAATGACTTTTTACAACTCATTTCATGTCAAAAAGTTATAAATATGTCAAATTGGTAAAAATAAAATTACATTTACTATTTACCTTGGTAAAAAGCAACAGTGGTCCATTTGGAGCAGAAACTTCTGACGGTGATTGCGATGAATCCAGTTGACCATTCGGCTTCTCGTCTGCTACAGGTAAGAGGCGCTCCCTTGCTCTTCATTTTCATCCAATTTTTAATAGTTTTACCCTATAAATCAGTTTTCTAGAGCCATTTTTGAAAATTTAGGGCCGCGCTCATTGGCGCGGGTATCAGGCACGGACCCGCGCCAATGAGCTCTTTTATACAAGGGCTCGCGCCAGCGGCCGAACCTAAAAATCCGCCTAAAATTTCGACATTTAGACCAAATTGCATGGAATTTGAGACTCATCAGAGATCTAACTAAGGGTTCATGGCCATATGAATGCAGGTAATCAATCAAAATGGCAATTGAATGGAAAGAATGAGAGCATGGAGAAGAGGATGAACAAGCCATGAAAAGTCAAGCTTGCATGAATGCCCTTAGAAACTGTGGGCTGAAAAAATTCTTCCTCACACCGTGTCTACGAGCTCAGCACGAGCTTCTCCAGTATTTAATCAGTATCTGGGACGAACATGAACAGGTGTTCAGGTTACAAGACCAGGTATTAGAGCTGGAGGTTTCTGATGTTTATTTTATCACTGGATTGTCCCGCAGAGGCCCGATCCCTCTGTTGACTGGAAGCAGACCATCTGGGGAGAAGATGGAAGAAGTGATGGCACGAGTGTGCCAAGGAGCTCAAACAGGATCAGGAACTAAGAAGGTGGATATCCACACTATCCCTGATCTAGCATTGAGAGTGGTCCTCCATACCATCACGCGGGCTGCTGGGTCGCAGGCACCGCACGAGGCCATAAAGGCCCAACTCCTGCTGGCCTCAGAATGCATGAGTCCCCTGCTGTTCGACTGGGCAACAGCAGTAACAATCAATATGAAAAGGCAGCTCACGAAATGCAAACAGGGTAAACTGAAACAGTTCGGTTATGGTTCCATCTTGGTATCGTTCATTCTGGAATGCTTACCAATCTTCCAGGGCCAAGGGGCCACAGTAGCAGATCCGATACCACGAGAGCCAAGAATGGCTCGCTGGGCAGCATTGATGCCCAGAGCTGGAGGCGGCCAACAGATGTCCTGGAGGCCGGAATTCTTTAGGTGGTTACGGCGCCAGCTGATTGTCGTGGAAGACTGGCCCTATGCAGGAACTGACTTTACCGGAGACCCAGATCTCCCATTGCCAGAAGGAGATGACTGGGACGAGGAGTTGGGTAAGACCTCATGTTTTTTGATTTTATATTTTTATGTTTTTTTTGTTAATACACATTCGTCCTAACACATTTTATATATGCATGCAGATGTGGGACCTGAGAGACCAGCTGGGATGTCTCCAATCTCCCGGAGGACACAACTCGCCCCTGATCCTCAGGGAGAGGGCACCGGAGGAGAGGAGTTGATCCAGAATCTCGAGGGCATTGCCCATGGGATCCCAGACTATGCTCGGCTGGCAGATGTACCGATGGCATACCAGCGCCACACGGTGGGAGTTCCGAGTCGGATCCACCAAATCCTGAGACGCTTAGTGCGTGCAGTCACGTGCTATCATGAGCACCATGCGGATTAGCTCTTAGGATTTATACCACACCTATTTTTTGAGAGACATATCGTCTTCGGATGTACTTAAGACGACTTTGTATATTTTGACTTTTATGTGACACACTCTATGTAAACATTTCGATATCTATATATATGTGCATATCTATTTCTGGATGGATCTTTCTTTACATGTGATGATGATTTATAAATTGCGCAAATGTCTATCTAATACCAAATTTGCTACTACATCTGTTAGTGTATTCAAATGTCTGGGTATATGATGATATGTAATGTAGTCAAAATTTCTTTCCAGTAATCGAATACGCTGATACAGACGTAATATGGACGAGTTTCTTACTGAATAGTGTCCGTTCAGTTGTAACACCACAAGTTGTGAATCTAGATACACGAGCAATTCATGGATACCAAGGTTTACTGACTCGGTTAATAATTCTAACACAGCACTATATTCCGCGATGTTGTTCGTGGTACGTCCTAGACACACTCCTTGCAGGTTGATCAACTCACCAGCAGGATCATAGATTACCCAGGCTGCTGAAGACAGATTCCTGGTACTACGGGAGGCACCATCCGCGAAACCAACAAATGGATGAAAAGACATCTGCACAACTAGGAAGACCCGATCAGCAGAAAGATGTTTACAAAGCACACCACACAATACATGCACACAAATGAAAATCACACACCTATGTACACACACCACACCAAGAAATCACTTCAGGCATAGTACTTTTTAAGGTACAACCCATTTTTGGGCTGCGCCAGCGGAACTCCTTCATAATCTATAAGCTCGTAGGCCCCATTTTTCAAAACGCGTTTTACTATATAGGGCCCATGCCACATAGGCTGGAGCTTACCAGCTCCAAGCTTATATTGTGCTTGATTGTACAGGAGGACGAGGTCTCCTTCGATAAAAGAACGAGGAGAAACATATTGATCAAAATGAGTTTTGACCCTCTTCTTTTGTGCTTCGATAATCAAAGCAGCCAGACGACGGGTTTCATCTAACCGTTCCAGATACAGAAGACGTTCTTCCTCGGCAGAAGTACCAGGTAGAAGCTCCACAGCTAATTTTAATGAAGGGATTTCGCATTCAACCGGCAGAGTGGCTTCCAGACCGTACACCAATTGAAATGGTGTGAATCCAGTTGCACTCTTAGCAGATGTTCGGTATGCCCAGAGAGCTGAGAATAGTTGGAGATGCCAATTGGATTTATGAATACCAACTATTCGTTGAAGCATAGTGACCAAAACCTTGTTCACTGCTTCAACCTGACCATTCGCTTGAGGGTAGTATGGTGTTGAGCTGTCGTGACGCAAGCCCAACGTTGAAGTCAGCTCCGCCATCATGTAATCTCGGAAATGAGTACCGTGATCAGTGACGATGGCTTGAGGAACCCCGAACCGTGCGATAACGTGGTTGAATATAAATTGAGCAGCCGTTTTCCCATCAGCAGCTAGTGTAGGCATCGCCTCGGCCCACTTAGTGAAGTAGTCGACGGCGACAATGATATACGCATCCCCCCCGGCCGAGTGAGGGTTACACGTCAGAAAATCCACGCCCCATTTCGCAAAAGGGCCGATGGTAATAACGGGATGCAATGGCAACGGCGGCGCGCGCATCTTGCACTGAAATATCTGGCATGGATGACATTTACGGACTGCAGTGATACAGTCCTTGAATATGGAAGGCCAGAAATAACCTGCTCGCAGAATCTTCTGGGCAGTAGCATACCCGGACATATGTCCGCCACAGGCGCCACTGTGGCAGTCATTTAGGACCTTCTCAGCCTCTTCCAAGGTTAGGCATCGCCGGAGCACCGAATCTACTCCAACGCGATATAAAGTATCTCCTACTATATGGTAAGGTTGGGACTGGTGCCGAATCCGATGGCGGGCAGCTTTATCCAACTCAGACCGAAATGTCGAGGTCTGAAGATACACTATTATGTCACCGTACCAAGGGTCACGAGTATTGATGAGGAAAAGCGTTTCGTCCGGTATATGGTCTTCAGAGTGTGAGGGAGCAGAGTCTGTAGGGAGAGAACATATCAAATCCGCGAAGACCAGTGATTTAGTTGACTTGGCAGTAGTGAACTCCAAGTCAAACTCCTAACGTTCGTGTATCATCTTTAGAGTACTTGCCCCCCGGTGGTGTACGAAAAGAATATGCGTCCTTAGGGTTGGATACCGAAACCCTTGTTGTCGTGTGAGATGTAATGGCGAAAAGCGCTGTACAGCGTATTTCTTTGCTAATGTAACCTTCTTAAACACCGCCATAACGTTCCGGTCGAGAAGGGTTCGAGGGCAGGTAATAAACAACAATGTTCATCCCTTGTGATCGTCATCACCCGCACAAGACCAAGCTATGTCGTTATCAGAATATGACAATAGATATAAAGTGAAATCGCGGTGGTGGTCAGGGCAGAAACAGCGAGCATTGATAGCACGCGTCTTGGAAAATGTTGGGTAGAAGGTTTAGAACGGTACAGATATGTACCAAACGTTGCGGCAACAAACGAGTGAATCCTTTGGCCACCTCGGCATAATTCGGGATAAAGCGCCGAAGAAAATTCACTTTCCCTTGTAGACTCTGTAACTAATATAGGGAGGAGGGTGATGGGAGATTTACGATGGCCTCGACCTTTAGGGGGTCAAGGCGAATTCCGTCTTTCGAGACTATGAATCCTAAAAGACGGCCAGCGTCAACGCAGAAGACGCATTTATGAGGATTGAGCCTGATATTGTAGCGCCTGCAACGAAGAAAGATCTGGCGGAGATGCTCAGGATGGTCCTCTCGCTTACCCGAATGGGCTGGCAAGTCGTCCAGATAAGGCTGAACGATATGACGAATGTCATGAAAAGCGCAGGACATTGCACGCTGAAAAGTGGCTCCAGCGTTTTTCAAGCCGAACGGGAGTTTTTTGTACGCGAAAGTACCCCACGGACAGATGAATGTGGTCTTGTGTTGATCCTCAGGTGCAATATTGATTTGGTTATATCCTGAGAAACCGTCCATTAAAGAATAGATCTCACTCCCAGCACAGTCATCGATGATCTGGTCTATAAACGGAGTGGGATAATTATCCTTTGGACAGGCGCGATTGATGTCATGATAATCCCTGGAACTCGCGGTGTGCCACCAACGCCCTTTTGTCGACGGGGACAATGTTGGACTTACGTACGTAAAGAGGATGGGATACGACTAAAACCAGCATTCGGAAGTTTTCAACACGCGCCGATCTAGCCGGCGGATTTCCAAGGATGCATGGGACGTAAGCGTTGGCGCACGGGTTTCGCACCTGGATAGGTTGGAATCTCGTGCACTACAATACTAGGGTCAATCCCCGGCATTTCCTTGTAAGACCATGCGAAAACATCTCTGAATTATTTGAAAATCTCAGTATAGACTTGAATCTCATCGGGAGAACAAGTCACACCCACATGAATATTCTCAACAATCCCCGGTTTAATGGAGATGTTGATTGGAACAATTTGAGTAATGTTACTCAAATTACCCTCCGAAAAAACCTCATGCGTCAAGATCGGTGTTTGAAGAGGAGGGGAAGGAACCTGAGTAGCATAACGCTCCAGACAATCAGTCATTGCCCCCAAGCTAGGCATAAACGAGGAGCGATGATGTCCATCGCCCCAAGGCAGCTCCTCAAGAGACATAGTTTCAATGATAGCCTCATCGGAAGGAAAAGTCTCTCTGAGAGGATCGGGTGAATCAGCCTGACCAAGCCAGGGGGATTGCGAGTAGACGTCGAGAGCCATGCTCAAAGGAGCATGCTGAGGAGGTGGAGGATCCGATGCAGCAACAATCTCATAGTAGCTGATCTCTACTGGCGTTAAAGGCATGGATTCTCCAAACTCATATACCTGCTCAGGCGTAGGAATAAGCCAGGGGTCATCGGACCTGGACAACATGTTGACTTGAGCGGTATGCGGTGGTGGTGCGGGGAAAATACCCATGAGGACTGGGTCTTTGAAGAGACCAGGTCCTACACTGTCTGGGGGATTCAAAATTTGATCCACGTATGGCACGTTGTTCTCAGAGTTAGAGGTGAAAAATGACAACTGATCCACCGTGACAATCTTGCCCTCATGAGGGAACTTAATGAATCGAAAGACGGTAGACGGCACGCAGAGCATGGCATGGGTCCAGCTGTGGCCAAGAAGTATATTGTAGTTGAGTTTAGCGTCAACCACTTCCACTTCTACGTTGACAGTTTTTCCCTGTAATGTGATCGCGAGACTCTCGAGAATGCCCAGGGGTTTAGATTCCCGACCATCAAATGCCTCAAGGGCATTGGGAGATGACGACAAGGCTGGAGAGCCGATGGCCTTCCAACAAGCGGAGGACAAAACGCAGGTAGATGCACCCTCATCTATGACGGCCCTATGAATGTTCAGACCATTAATCCTGACTTGAATGACCAAAGCGATTTGATGTGGAAGCCGGGGAGTAAAATTCTCCAGATTGAAGGTGAGAAGACTCGAGTCGGTGGGATCAATGCCCCCGATCGCAGAAAGTAAAGCCTTCCGTTGTGAAGGACAAATTTGAAGAACCTTCAGTGCAGACATAGCACATGGCGCCTGTGCTAGATCCTCAACAATACTGTAATGTTGAGCGGCACGAGCGTTTGGATTATAAGAAGATCTTCGAAGGACACCTTTGGGGGGTGGCTTCACAACGGGTTCCAGAGAAGGCTTCTCGATTTCCAATGGACCGGAGACAGGTGGGGGAGGCGGCCCATCCGCAACTGCCTTCCCGGGTGCCTGCCGCGATTCATTGTAATCCTTCGACCGCGTAGCGACAGAGATAGGTGCAACACTCTTCACCATGAAAACCTGAGACCCAAACGGTGCAGATGGTGATGCTTGTTCGACCATCTGGGTCTGCTGAGATGGAAATGGCTCTTTCAAAACAGCCGGAGTCCCTTTAGGGCCTTTAATAAGTTGACTAACCTCGGATCGTCGTGGACAATCCTTAGTATAATGGTCCCCTTCACAGATGAGGCAAGGGTACTTCAGTTTACGCTGGGAGCCATCCTCAGTATGGGACTTAGATTCTCGTTTCGGGGCATCAGATTTAGATTTTCCTTTGCCCTTCTTCTTCCCTTTGGAGGATTTGTCAGCAGGATTGGCCTGAATGGCATTCACCTCTGTGGTTTTGCCAGAATCAGACGGGGCGGGATTAGCAGGAGCATTGTTGGAAGAATTAGACTTCTGCTTCCCATTCGAATTCAGGGTTCCGAGGAGACAAGAACTAAGGAGACTATCCACTCCAGAAAAAGGGGATGAGCCTTGCGGTCCTTGCCGTGGAGTACCGCCGAAGATGTCACAAAGTGCTGTGACCGTGAACAGACAAGATCCAGATATTGGGCACGCGCAATGGCTTGTTCCTCTGTCACACACGCTCCCATCGCAATATCCTGAGCGATTTTATTCACAAAGGAGGTGGTGAACCAGTGAGTCAGTATCTGATCAGGTATGTGAAACTTGATCAGTCTACGACAGCGCCACCACTCATGAATGTGATCAGAGATGTGAGTGGCTTTATCCTGCTTCAGGGAAGTCAGGAGGTGCGTCCCGGCTTCATACCGAACCGGTAACTGAAAATGCGTGAGGAAAGCCATGGCTAAAGAATTGAAATCTTGGAAAATGCCACGGGGTAACTCTATGTACCACTTAGCAGAAGCTCCAGTTAAATTATGCTGGAAGAGTCACAAACGGATTGAATCGTCGACCCAAGAGTTAGATGAACACCAAAGGTGATATGTCATCACATGCGCCTGGGGGTCCTCTCCAACTTTTCCCTCAAACTTGGGGAAATCACCTGGTATCTTGGTGGGAACCGGAGGCCAATACGGATTATGTAAAATTGGATCATTGGTCAACTTTGAAACATCCGGCAGCTCCAAGGTAGCCAGGAACGGCAATGGTGGATTAACCGTCATGCCAGGCCCAGGATGAGGTCCGGTACCCATACTCCATGATGGTTGTGAATATCCTTGCCCCCACGGGTTCTGTCCCGCAGGATTCTGACCGTAGGGGGCATAGGTCGTATAACCAGACTGATTTGGATGCTGGTAACCATAGTGTGGGGCTTGATAACCAGGGTACGGACCCTGATTATGCGTCGTTCCGTATACAGCTGTTGACCGTCGAGTGTAGGTAAAACCGGGTGGAGGAGGATAATACTGAGAGCCTCTGGGGTGGTTATAGTTCGGTTGAGATTGACCATGAGGATAATAACCACCCTAAGGATGGTCGAAAGTGTCCTGCGAAGCGACACGCAGTGCCATCATGATTTGCTGCGTACCAATGAACCTACCGTGCGGTTAATGAATGGCGGGCCGCCCCGAATGAACAGCCGACCCGATCGAGAGGGCCGACTCGAGGAACAAAGGACCCGGTGCAAGGGGTTGGACCGAATGACCACCGACCTTATAGACAAAGTGCGCCTTGCCAAGAGGTTGACCCCGGGTTGTGGGTGAGCCTTGTTGCACGATGGACCCGCTGGATCGGGAGGCGAATATCTGTCAGGACTTGGGATGAGCTTAGCCTCGGGTAGTGGAACAGACCTGTATTTGCCGGAAACCGCTAATCGGGTTAAACCACAGATGAACTCGGGCCGATATGCAACGTTAGAAACAACAGGACATCGCGGTTGCACCCAGAAGAAGGGACAGACTTGCCCCCGCAGACCACACCGGTCCTTGCCAAGGCCCCCGCCGAGGTTGGATATGTTGACCGAAAGGGCTGTAATACTGTCCTTGCGGACTGTACGATGGCCCTTGCTGGCCCGCAGGGTAGCCCTGGATGGGCTGCCTCTGTGGATCATAAAGATAGCCAGGTTGGCCCGCAGGTTGGCCTTGGAAAGGCTGTCCCTGCGGGTTATAAGCCTGGTTGTACGATAAACCTTGAGCATAAAGATAAGCCTCAGGAGTGGGTAGACGCAAAATCTCCCCGTGCTCGTCATACTGACCTGGGAAAGCATACACGGGAGTACCATCCTGTGCATAGTGCGAAAAGTAAGATCGGTAGGGATCTTGGGAGGACGGTCCAGCCTCGGCGTTCGGCTGTTGCAAAGACAACCGATACTCCTCCGGAGAGATGTTCTTCGGTATAGCAGTAGCTAGATAAACATCTTCAGGAGTTGGCCCAGCCCTGGTAGCAGATGCTGAGACAACAGGAGAAGAGGCGGCCACACAGACAGTGGGCCGGACGAGAACAGATGTGACAGGCGTCTGAGGAGACACCCTGGGTGTAGTAGCAGCTGGCCTCGAAGCAGGAGATGATATTCCCATAGAGGCTGCAGCCGAAATGATCTGACCCAGAGATCTGTATCCCTATGGTAAAGAAGGACTGGCTGTTGACATGTTAGCCAGCTCAGAGTTGTCTCCCTCAAACAATCTATGCGGGAAGAGCTGATATTCTTCACCGGACGTTGGGATTTCCTCACCAGAATCACTCATGGTTGATCCTACCATTAAATCACGCAAAAGACGGCGAGGACTAGGAGGAAATACAGCAGCAACAAAAGGCGAACCCGAGGTAAGAGAAAGGAAATCAGCTCCTAATCTCAATTCAGACACAGGGTCCAAAAAGGGCCAATTGAACTCAACTGGTCCTCCAAAGGGTTGCTCAGCGAGAACCGGTCCCCCGTCAGGAAACTCGGAAACAACAGGCTGATGCAGTTCGACAGAGGATTGGGAAGCCTCTAAAGAATCGTTCGTGTAAGGACTACCAGTCGACAAAACCGAAGGTTCCGCCACTGTGGCAAAAGACTAGAGAAAAAGAAGCAAACACACACACGGGCTGAAAACGAGTTAAGGGCACACGATCAAACGGTCAACAAGCAATATCTAAGCAGGCGTGTAATCGTGGGTGATTAATTTTTTACCACATTGAAAAGTAAGAAACTCTATCGTTTCATATTTTAAGAGTCGAGAAACAATAGAAAGATGACTCTATCTCTTTCAGATTTGACACAAGCGTGAAAGGACAAGCGCTTGACGGTCTTTTCAAATTTAGGGAGTCAGAAAAGACCAAATGACTGCTCAGGAATACTAGGCACAAAGGGTGTACCAAATAATCGTGAACTGCAATATACACCTTGGTTTCAATAATGAAAGAGAAATCAACCAAGGACTTTCCGTACGTGCAGGCAATCTCCCCGAATGCTGTGTTCGGTGTATCACGGGTATAGGGCGGCAGACTCGGCTTCCTACGGATAAAGGATTGAAACCTAGAGGGGTCTCCCTTTATATACGCGATGGTACGGGGAGCACAAGTCCGTACTAGCGCTGTCTAAAGCCAAAAGGCGAACGACAGCTGCTAGGTTTAAAGACGCCGGAACACGTCTCTAGCCTAGACCTCTAAAAATGTTTCATTAAGTTTCAATGCTGCCTTAGGTTAATTGAATAAATTTTAAAGTTGATCTTCGATTAATTTTCAATTTTCAGGCCCTATCGTATGTAGTGTTTTAAAAGACTCCTAAATACAAAGCTACATGCCACAGTCCAACATTTCGTTCGATGAAAACTAGTTACAGAAGAGTTGAGAGCTTTTACACAAACGAAATGATCGGAAGACAAACAATGAGATCTCTAATGCAACTAATGAAATTGAAAACTTTTCATTCAGATCACTAATTACTAGCAAAATCGAAAAGATTACAATTTGCACTAATTCAACCAAAAGCACAAGATATTTTTTTTGTAATTTTCAACGTTTGATAGCTAATATGCACTAAACAAACTGAAAACAAACGGAACAACTTGAGAAACGATATCCGAGAGAGCAAAACAAACAAATTTCACTCAACAACGCAAGCAATCAGATCCCAAATCGACCAAAGTCTCTCAAAACCAAGAAAAGACTCAAAGGCTCTAATGGGTTGTGTGATCTAGGCCCAATGCAAGACCAAACGAAATTTGAATGAAGGGATGAGCAATCACCCAAAAATCGCAACAAAACAATGAACAACTACTAAGAGGATGTGGAGAATCAATCAAGAAGTCGACCGGACAAACGAAACACCAAAACTCCCAAGGAGGGCTCGATACACTAAGCCACTAGATGCCCTAGGGCTCAAAATGTGAAATCGATAGATAAAATCAAACAACCAAAGGACAGAGGTGAATTCCCAGTCAAACAGGACTCCAACACACTCAGGCAGTCAGAAAATCAAGAAGAAAAACACTGACCAAACCCAGAGAGCTCAAAAATGAGGAAACTCAAAAACCTTACAGGAGTGGCGCGACTGTAAGGCTGAAACTGGAGCCAGAAAGCAATTGACGCGGGCTAAACAAAAGCAACATGTGCCAATTGGCGCGACTGTCGAGCTAAAAAGCGCGCCAGTCGAGTTTCTCAGCCAAAAACAAAAAGAACTACTCCAGAAGCAGATCAATGCATACTAAGCAAACCAAGAAGTAAAAAACAGCAAAAGAACCCAACCCAGAAGGCTCATCAAGCAAGGAAAAACATAAAATAATCAAAGCGAGACAATACAAACGAGACAGTGAAATCTAGATGATTCCCCAGTGGATTCGCCAAATTGTTGAGGAGGTAAATCCCCTCTTCGGACAGAGGCGATCCCTACTAGCCCAGCAGGGGTCTAGCAACAATCAAAGATGTTACGACGCAAGTTCCTAGTTAGGAATGAAAAGACCAAAGATAGAAGCCTACCTGGAATCCAATGCTACGATCTGAAGAAGAGAGCGTTCCCGTTCCTCAGCCTCGGCAGATCACGATCCTCCACGATCTCCGCGGGTGGACACCTGCACATGCAAGAAACAAACAGATACAAGCATAAAATCCGGCATACGTAACTCAATATCAGTCAGAAAGGATATTACTCATATTAACAACATTGAAAACAGAGTGGAACCATAATCGTAATCATTCATTAAATAACAATCAAAAGAGATTACAACCAAAGTTCTGACGTCGTGGTCTCCTTTGGATGGGTCTCCAGTCGTTCACGTCTCGCAAAGCTCGCCAGGGAAAGGGAAAACCTCTCCTGAGTCTCTCGACAATAGTCTCCTTACTTGAGTCGGCCTTAAGGGAAGGAAGAGGGCTCTTACAGCACAAAGGCTCTTGGGAATTTGGAGGTTCAAAGCTTAGGCACTTCAAGACTAGCTTGCCATGGAATTGAGCAGGCTTTTATAGATGGGGAAGGAGGGAGTTGGGATCCCTATTATTGTGGGATTAGCCCTATCAACAAGGAAGGTTCCATGGGAGGTGGCAAAACCACTTCCCTTCCATAGAACTCCCGCAGCCAAACCTCCCAACTCAAGATAGGCAATGGTTTTTGAGTTTGTTGAAACTCAACTTCCGCCATCTTTATTTAAAAAACACTCCTTAAATTGGTTGGCGCGACTACTGCTCTGGGACAGAGCGCCAGTTGGCGCGGCCTCTTTGCAGGATTTTCCCCATTGGCGCGAGTGCTGAAATGTCTGCCCGCGCCAATGCAAAAAGGGATGTTTTTCATGATTTTTGCAAGGAGATGTCTTTAGGGCAAATGAAGCTCATGCTTAGAGGAATGCATTGATGATGTTTTCAAGGCATGACAATGCTCACAGGTCACAAAATAGGTCCTCCATTGTGCGGGACGGGGAATGGTAGGGACGGTGACAAATTACTGTGTAACAGTAGTACTACCAGAAGCATGATCACCACCCTCATCATCATGATTTGACGAGCTATCACTACGTGAAGATTCATGTAATGTATTTTTTACATGCCCTGCATCCCTCCTCACTGTCAGTAGCCTGGAAACTCTAAAGATATGACGTATAATAGTCATAATATCTCATGGACAGTCCCTTAAGAGATCCAGGAGCCTAAGATCTACACTAATGTCTCGAGCCCCAGTAGTGCAGACTCCCTCCTCAACCAAAATTATAAACAATCGGTCATAGTAGTCCAATCATAAATCTGAGATTAGCCCTACGGGCCTAGATGCCCACGCCCCTTTGCATCTGAGGATGTGCCTCACCCTCTTGGGCCTTGTCCATCTCTGCATCCGATCCCTCTAGTGTCGACGAAGGCATGTCCCCAACGAACGTGTCAATGTGTACAAAATATATAATACATAACAATAATTAGACATTTTCAATTAACAATTTAATAAAACAAGTTAAATAACGTGCCAAAATAAATTTTATTCTAATTAATTAAGACAATAAAATAAAACTAGATTAATTTAAATAAAACACTAATATTACCTCTATCATCTCCAGGCTCATCTGATGTGAAGAGGGTGTTGGGACAATGCCTCCAATCCATCCTAGTGTGCGGACAAGACATTGAGATAAACATGTGGTCATCCTCACTGGATAGTAGTGCCAGTGCGTGGGCGGAAATCTTGTCCAGATGCTCCGAAAAACCCCTCTTGGGCATCATCTCACCCCACATGCGCATATGCAACTCAGTCATCATCCTAGGAGGGTGAAAGTCAAATGTAGGCCTCATCTATGGAAACCTATCTAAAAATAAACAAAATAGCTCAGAAGCGAAAGGGATGTTTTTCTTCCCATGTATCATCTCACAATATTTATCTAAATCCCTACAAAATTGCCGCAAAAAATGGTATGCCATCTTATACATCATGGCGCCTGCACAAAGAATTGACATAGAACAAAAGAGGGAAACTAATGTGCTACCCATCACTAGTATAGAGTGCAATGTTGGTCACTAATAATGAGAGGCACCTAACCTCTTATGCAGTAAAAGAAGCAATCCACAGTTGTCCACCACACACCAAAATATGAGTTGGAAGAACTACATGACCCCCAACATATCTCCAAGAGTAGACAATATTACTCTCTACTGCAAGTCCATGGAGGACATTAAGGAACTCAGGAAAATCCTCCCCTCTCCTGGATAGGCCAATGATAAAATATATGTCCTCCTCAAAGGGCTTATACCACATCTCAAGACTAACACAAAAAGATTGTTGGTGGACATCCCACCGATGGATCAGTTGTGCCAGCAAGCCAGAGTGCACCTTCAGGGATGTAGCCTCCTCATAGTACTTAAGGAGGCCTACACTCCTCAAGAGCACTTGGCTCGTGGCGCTAATAGGGTGAGGGTATAAATCTCTCTCCCTCTCTCGTACCTCCCATGGTCAGACCATATTATATTGGTCTGTTATTTCCTCCTGCTCCTGCTCCCTCTATTGACAACTCTACTACATGATTGACATATAAAATACATCCGGCTCATACATAAAACATAATTTTTTTTATTAAATGAAAAATGTATTTATAAATATGGACACATAACTTTCAATTAAAAAGGAAAAAAATCATCCTCAGTGTGCCCCAAAAATAGTAATGCACTGGCTCTAGTGCACTATCAAACAAAACAACACCGAAAAAAATGCTTACATACATATGACACACTGGTTTTGGTTCGCATACATACATTTTCAATGTGGTGCATTGAGAAAACCTTATGCATTGGTGTGTACGTATAACGTTTTCACACCGGCACGAAACATTCAGGTTATCGAACGCACCGCGCTATATTTTTTTAATATTATGTTTGGAGTGTGTTTGGGAAATATAAACACACTAAGAGTAACCTAAAAACATACACCCAAATGTAAAATTTATAGCTTTTCTTGGTGCATTGTAATTTATGAAGCATACTGACAATACTGCGGGCATTAGGTTCATGCATCGAATTGTGGTGCACCTTGTAAATTTACAGGGTGCAGTACTATCGATGTGAGCCGAACCTGTAGGGTGCACCACACATGAAAAAACAAAAACAAAAAAAGGGGATTTTTGGGCTTATTTTTCAATTATAATCCGCTAAAAAATACATTAGAGAGAAACATAAACATTTCCTGGACATTTGGTTGTCAGGGAGGCATAATTGGCACGTAAATGAGAAAACAAATTCACCACCGTTTGAGAAAATTGGAAAGCCACACACTGAACACGATAAAGAAGGATGGTGAGCAAGAGAAGCACCAATGACGGGGTGCTTGTGTGAGGCAAGAGTGCACCAGTGCTTCATATCTCTACAACACTACAAATGGTAAAAATGAAATTTATGGTCAATAGGTTTTTTTATTTAACCTTGTTTCAGTGTGTTATTATAATAGCATCGGTGCTTACTATATCCAAGAGCACTTAAAAAAAAAAAAATTTAAAACCCTATAGTGGTGCTCTTGTTAAGACACACGGGGGCATTTTAATACATGAACCGCACGATGCTTGATCGAAATACAACACAACATTTTTTTACAATTAAAAGCCCCCTAGCAGTGCTCTTTATAAGACACGCCGGGGTGTTTTAATACATGAATAACATCGGTGCTTCGTGAGAATATAACACCGCATTTTTTTTTTTTTAAATTAAAAACCATATTACGGTGGTTGTGTTAAGACACACTAGGGTATTTTAATACATGCACTGCACCAGTGCTTCATGGGAATATAGTACCACATTTAAAAAAAATTAAAAACCCCCTAGCAATGCTCTTTCTAAGATGCACCAGGGCATTTTAATACATGAATAGAATCGGTGGTTCGTGGGAATATAGCATCATATTTTTTTTTAAATTAAAAACCCTATAATGATGCTCTTTTTAAGTACACACCAGGGTGTTCTAATACAGGAACACAATCGATGCTTTGAGGGCTTATAACATCAATATGGTGAAAAGAATTTTAAGACCGACATTTTTTAAATTTAACCTTTGTTTGGTGTTATCAAGTATTGTAACCATCGGTGCGTTATATATAGGTGGTGCACCATTGTTTTAAATAATGCTTCAATGGTGTGCTATAGTGTGTATTCATAGGGGCGTTACATATTGGTTTAGCATCAAACTGGGTAAAACAAATTTTATGACTCACATTTTTGTAAATTCAACCCTTTACTAGTGTTATCGAGTAGAATACACACCGGTGTGTTTTTTATTTAGCACACCGAATTTTTTTAATTAAAAATAAATAAAAAATTTCTACCATGGTGCACCAAGACCTATTAGGCATTGATTATTATATGTATAGTAAAGCACTAGTGCATTTGTATATTATAGATGCATTGTTAAAAAAACATTTGCTCGCTCACCTCCGCTAGTGACCTCCACTACAAACAAATTTTTGGGCTATTTTTATAGTGGCTTCTACAAAAACTTCCGTTAGACGGTTGTTTCCTTGTAGTGATAGGATGAATACATTCTCTATTTTATCATTTAAGTACAATGTCATATCCCCAATTAAAATTTTGACATGGAAATTCCCAATTTTGCAATTTTGGCTATATATATATATATATATATATAGCTAAATAAAATTAGGAGAAATAAGTTGTGGAGATATTTAATAAATTTTGTAGAAAAGGCAATGGTTGGGACTTGGGAAAAGAAGAAAAATTAAAGTTAAGTTGTGGAGTTACCAAGCATGGAAATCGTACCATGGGAAGGATCAAACCATGGTATGAGGAAGTGAAAGAAAAAATAAAAGGAAGGCTAGGGCCTCATTTTGATCATTTTGGTTTTGGAAATTCATTTCTAAATTGGAGGTTTGCTTAAGTTGTTGATCTAAGTCAACCAGTGCTATTTAGCGTAGAGATTTCCAAGCGAAGAATCCCAACTCTCTTTTGGTCAACTTAGAGTGTCACCCTAAGAGAGAAAACTTGGAGTTGATTGGATATTTCTTTTCCTGCATTTTGTGAGCTATTTCATCTCTACAATAGGTACGACAAATTTTTCAGTGGGACATAGTAGCAAAAGTAGATTTTCTTGGAGGAATATATTGTCGGGGATATTTGTCTTGAGAATGTGCAATAATTTTGCTTAGAGCGGGACAAATTTCTTTGTGGAGTTTCGGAGTCCAGCATTGTTGCATTTGTGAGTTTCGTATTGTTCTTCCTCAAGGCTTGCACAGGGGTTTTCTGGGTCATTTTTTGCTGAGTAGTTGCTACAATATTGTGCCGGAAAATAAATGGAATTTCACTCTATCTTTTCAGTGATATGTTTCAGTGATTTCTCATTTATTTTGGTGGAGCATTTGTAGATTTGCAGTGGGACACAAATTTTGGAAGTGGGTAATTTCACTTGATTTTTGGTTAATTCCAGGAGGTTGGAATTAGCCCAAAATATTTTTGGGTTTTTTGGTCCAGGGTTGGAGATCATTGTCCTAACTTTTCAAAAAAATTCGAGCATATGAAATTGATATTTGAGGCCTCAAATATCAATTTGCTTCTAGTAGTAGCAACAATAAATTTCTAGGCAGAGTGTGCAGCTAGTGAGCCATTTCAGCAAGGAGTTTTCTTCATTCTCACCTGGGTTTTGCATGTTTTCTTTAGCAAGAACAAGTGCACACAATCCATTATTTTTTACTCAGCTTCTCATTGGATATTTAATAAAATGCCTCAAATCTATTATTTATTCTGAACTATTTTCTAAACATGTTGTTCTTATGGAGTTTTCAGATTTCATGTTTATTTATTTGTTGTAGCTAGTTCATGTTTTGATATTTCATTGTATTTATCTAGTTAGAACATTACAGTGGTATAAGAGCATGCTCTTGGCTAGCTATGGGCTCTAGATCATGTCATGACTGGACCATTTGGTGGAGTATTTCATCATCCTAGAGGTAAAGGCAAAGGGAGAGGAAGAGGTCGTGGTAGAGAGGACGAGCCTAAGCATTCTTCTGATAGAAAGTTTGAGAACACCAAAGACTACATGGGGGACAATGGTGAAGATCGTCCTAGGCAGGGTGGGCATGACTCACTACTGGAAGAGTTGGCAAGATCAAACCAGTAAATGATGGAGATGATGAGACAGATGTTGGCTTTGCAATTTCAGAATATGCAGGGAGGACCTCAAGGTGGTTGGGGAGGAAAAAATGAAGAAGGAGGTTCTGGAATAGGAGCATGGAGCCATGTAAATCCATGCACAAAACACACATATGGTTATACTCCTAGACCTACTATGCCTCGCTTCATAAAGGAAATAGAGTGATAGAGATTTTTTGATTCATTTGTGAAGTTAATTAGGTCATTAACTGATGGGATTGACGAGTATGAGGCCTTGGATCCCAGGATCACAAGGGAAATCTCCTTTTCATATTAATACCATCTAAAGGAGAAATATATGGGAGTTGAGCCCTCATTTCGAGGAGGATAGCAAAATCAGAATTTGGATAGATAGAATCTAGCTGGGAAGGTGACATTTCCAGGGTTTGATGGGTCAGCCAAGAATTTTGTGAGATCATGGGTTTAGAAACTAGACACTTACCTTAGTTTGAATCCCATGCAAGAGGTAGATGTCATCAGATTTTCTACATTGCATTTGGAGGGTGATGCACAAGAGTGGTCATATCATGGATTAGTTACACCTAGGCATGAGTCCATCACATACTATAGTGAGTTTACTCCCAAGCTGTTGGAGAGATTTGATAGGAGGGATCTAAAGTTACACTTCAGGGAGTTTTCTAACTTGAAGAAGATAGGAAACGTAGAGGCTTACATAGCAGAGTTTCCAAAATTTCTTAGGCGAGATTGATCATGTTATTTATTGAAGGTTTGACCGAGCTTCTGTGAGGTTGGGTGTGAGCTTATAGGCCAGTACCATTGTAGGACTCCATTAGCCGAGCGTGGGACATGCTAGATGTTGTTCCAAATATGAGGGTTCTAGCACTGCTAAACCCTCTTTCCCTCAGAAGGGAAAAGACATTAAACCATCTTAGAAGGAGTGGATAAGGAAGGGACAACTGGATGATGAGACTAGGAGGGACCTCCAACGGAGGAAATTATGATTTACTTGTCAGGAGCCATGAGCATCGTAGCATCGATGTACCAAGTTCAAGGCCCACTACATAGATGTATTTTCAAACAGTGAGCTAGAGGAGGAGGATGCAAACCAGGAGGTAGATGCAAGTGAGGGTGGAACTCAGAGCTCGGGAGGAGGTGACCCACCGCCCCCACCTAGTGGAGGATCTTTCTTTCCCACTAGTGTAGTTATTTATTCGCTTCAGGGAGTTTTGAATATTTGACATTGAGTATTAGAGGCACAGGGTAGGGATAGCATGTATCCATGTTGGTGGACAGTGGGGAAACCCACAAATTTATTGATCCACAGTTGGTGAAGCGTAGAGGCATTCAAACAAAGTATTTCAAGGGATTTTTCAATACTGGTGCCAAGAGATGGGACTAGGTAGTGTACCTGGTATGTTCCCAACATGACAATGAACATGTGGAACTATTCAGTGATAGACCATTTCTTCGTGGTGGAAGTTCCATACACCAATGTGGTGATGAGATTTCAGTGGTTGTATTCTCTTAGGAGTGTCACTACTAATTGGAGGAAATTTGAGATGGAATTCATAGGGTCGGATGGAAATATATTAGTGTTGAGGGGTATGCATTCATATCCACCCCAAACAATGTTTGCACACAGGATGGAGGTTGATTTGAGGTGCAGTGACATATAGTGGGTTGTAGAGTTTAGGATCTCAAATACTAGGGGGGCAAAGCAGTAGACACATCCAAACATATTGGCTCTCTTGGAGAGGCATCGAGCGGTATTTGGAGAGATTCCACTAGGAACGCAACCCGACAGAGAGTTCAATCACACCTTTGAGCTGGAGGAGGGGGTACTCATTGTCGTCACCACTCCCTACAGACATCCCAAGTCATATCGAGATGAGATTTAGAGGGCTATACAGGAGTTGTTGAGGTTAGGGCATATCAGGCCTACCTCGAGTCCTTTTACTTCTTCTGTAGTGTTGGTGAAGAATAAGGATGAGACCCTTAACATGTGAATAGACTACAGTGCCCTAAACAAGAGGATTTTGAAGAGTAGATATCCCATTCCACACATTTATGAGTTGATGGACAAGCTTATATGAGCCAATTACTTCTCTAAGATAGACTTGCACTCAGGGTACCACCAGATTCGGGTGAGGGAACAAGACATCCCCAAGACTTCTTTTCGCTCCCATTATGAACACTTTGAGTTCTTGGTGATGCCCTTTGGGCTAACCAATGCACCAACCACCTTTTAGTCTTTCATGGATCATGTGTTCCATAAGCAGTTGTGACGATGTGGCATTCTTTGATGATATCGTGATATGTAGCAGGATTTGGGAGGAGCACCTCCAACACTTAGAGGAGGTCTTACAAACAATAGAGGAGTAGCAGTTGTATACAAAAATGTCTAAGTGTGAGTTCAGATTGACGGAGAAGTTATATATTGGGCATGTGATTGGGGAGGATGGAGTATGGGTGCATCCAGAGAATATTAGGGCCATCCTTGATTGGCCTACACCCAGGAATGTGACAGAGTTGAGGGAATTCATGGGAATTTTCACATATTATACGAGGTTCATGAAGGGGTTTTCCCAATTAGCAGCACCCCTTATAGATTTTAAAAATAAAGGGGATTTTGAGTGGACTAATATGGCGTAGGAGGATTTTGAGCACCTTAAGAGGGTGATGAGTAGATGTCCTATTTTGGCCCTTCCATATTTTTCATGCCCATTTGTCTTGAAGTGTGATGCATCAGGGGAGGGAATTGGAGTATTTTTGTCACTAGGAGGCCATCCCATAGCACTTGAGAGCTGAAAAATTCAACCACGTGAGAGATTGTATCCCATATATGATAAAGAGATGTTAGTAGTCATGCATGTGTTGGTTAAGTTTCAGCAATACTTGGTGGGGAACAAGTTTAAGGTTAATACCGATCACAACAGTCTTCGATTTTTCTTGGAGCAGCAGAACCTGCAGGAGAGATAGCAAGAATGGGTCAATGAGATCCAAGCATATGATTTTGAGATTGAGTATGTTAAGGGCAAGTAGAACATAGTAGTTGATGCATTATCACGAAGGTCCGCAACACTCTCTTTGATGGATATCACACAGGATTGGAAGGCACAATTTTTAGTGGAGTACTCCAAGGATCGAGAGGCATGTGAGATCTTGGACAATACTCATGGGGATGATAGGTACTGAGTGATGGATGATGTTATCTATTACAAAGATAGGGTTTATTTGGCATCAGGATCACAGTTGAGGGAGAATATCCTACACATAGATAATGACTCACCTTTGGGAGTGCATCAGGGATTCTACAAGGCTTACAGGGAAATTAGGGAGAATTTCAATTGGTGGGGTCCTAAGGAGGATGTTCTGAGGCATGTCATGGAGTGTAATGCATGCTAAAGGAACAAGGGAGAGCACGCACATCACGTCGGGTTACTACAACCTCTTCCTATTCCTAAGAGGAAGTGGGAGAGTATATCAATGGAATTTAATACAAGATTATCGAGAGACTGCATTTATGTGATTGTTGATAGGTTGAATAAGTTTGCACAATTTTTTTCCATTCCAATTCAACATTCAACATCACAGGTGGTCGAGTTTTTTTTCCAGGAGTTGTTTAGGCTGCATGGATTTCCTAGATGATTGTCAGTGATAGGGATGCTAGATTTATGGGAGGATTTTGGTAGGAGTTATTTTTCCTTGTGGGCACATAGCTGACTCCCAGCACTAGCTATAACCCTCATATAAATGGGCAGACGAAGATAGTAAATAATTGGCTAGAGGGATAACTTAACAACTATGTGATTGGACAACAGAGAGCATGGGTGAAGTGGTTGCACCTTGGGGAGTATTGCTACAACATCACTTATCATATGTCCATACGTATGACACCCTTTCGTGCTTTATATGGTTATGATTCACTGATTTTTGCGATATGGTTTTTGGAGATAGAAGATCTCCATGAGCAAAATATCGGATATGTTAGTGTTAGTATTTACATACTTCCACCAGGGATCAAAACACATTTTGCATGTGCATCTTAGGTGTCCCACTCTAAGGAAATTTTCAATCATTCCATTAGGTCATGATTTAAAACTTTTCCACTGGTGTTTTCCCTTGTCAATAAAATTCACTCTCCCTCCGAGATTCACCATTGCTGACTCATTCTCATGTCTCCTTGAGCATAAAAACACCTATGGAAATGCTCTTTTCACCAGGAAGTCTTTTAAATCAATCTCATTCATGAAAGTCAGGTCTAAAGAAGTCCCATTAGGTCATTAGGTGTTTTATTTCTCAAGTTCACTCCTTCATTTCAGATGAGGTCAGCACATATATGAGAGGGACTAAATAAGAAATTTTGTCTTCATATATGGAAGATCATCATGATGTAATTTTCATATTTTTAGAGTTGTAATTTTTGAGTTTAATGATTTTTATATCAAAAGGTCATTTTGAAATAAAATTCAATATGTAATTTATTTATGTTTTTCCAAATGTAATTTTATGTTCTCATATGTAATAAATTCATCCCAAGCTGTCAAATGCAATAATTTCCGGCCTAAGTGGAGCAAAGAAAGCCAAACAACATGACTTGATCAAATTGCAAAATGCTAAAGAATCTAGAAAGATAAAGAGTGTAAGTGCCAAAGTCCAAAGGGAAAAGTGAACATACGAAAAGTGGGTTATTCAAATTAAAAATTCAAAACCACTAAAGCTATAAAGCCTTTCAAACACCTCAAAGCAAGTCATTGTTTCCATTCATCCATCAAGAGTTTCCAGCAAAGGAGAAATTTCAAATTTTCAAGCATTTTGAGTCAAATTTCAGGGTCGCTACGTGTTTGCCTTTTGGCGCTGCGCGTTTGCCCGAACGTTGCGTGTTTACCCTCAGGTGTTACGCGTTTGCCCGAAAATTGTTGAGTAAAGTACACAGGCACTGCGCGTTTACCCTTGGTTGTTGCGTGTTTGCTCGGGCGCTGCGCATTTGCTCAGGCAGGGTTTCAAAGAGTTTCACAACCTCCAGTAATCTTTCATTTCCTCACAAATTTCTTCAAAGGGATTTAAAATAGTAAGTGAATCCTAAGACACCTCTCCTCTAATATATTTGGTGTTTACTAAGAAATTTTAAATGCTTGTTGCTATGAAACCCTAGTTTTCATTTCCTTCCCATTTCCATGCATCATATCCATATTCATGTCCCTAAACACATATAAATATTAAAAATTGTTAAATCCTAGGGTTTTCATAGACCTAGGTCTTTATTTACATTCACTCCCTCCATTTTCCTAAGCTATTCATTTCATCTCTCACTCCATTCATCTCATTCCATTTACC
This sequence comes from Pinus albicaulis, assembly GCA_034641835.2. Taxonomy (NCBI): domain Eukaryota; kingdom Viridiplantae; phylum Streptophyta; class Pinopsida; order Pinales; family Pinaceae; genus Pinus; species Pinus albicaulis. Next base: position 556,490,556 of record CM076574.1, read on the forward strand.
CTAGGGTTTCCAAATCCTTCAAATTCAAAATGTTTGAAGAGGAAGAGAGAAGTGTCAATGGGGAACAAACACCAAAGAAGGGCAAGAAAGGAGGTAAAATCATCAAATATGAACCAGCAACCACAAAAGATCTCATGGCTTCTCCCCTCACTGTGTCATTTTTTAAACATGTTGGTTGTTTTGAGTTTTGTGAGAAAGTGCAGCAGATCTAGTATCACCCTATGTTGACAAGGTTGTTCATTACCAATATTCATGATAGGCAGGTCACTCCTATTGGGGTTACTTTTACCATGTCCACTAATGCCATTGCAGCAACTACAGGGATCCCTAATGTGTGAGAGAAATGGTTTAAACAAGGAAACCTTGATCAGAGCTACTATGAACCATATCTCAAACCTAGATACAAGGATGACAAAAAGAACATTTTCCCCTTCTCTCATCTTCTTGACTGATATGCCCCTATGATGAAAATAATCATGAAATACTTCACCTGTGAGGGGAGGTTTTCTCGACTCTATTCATATCATATCCGACTCCTCATGCACTTCACTAGAGTCAGAATGCTTCACATACCTTACTATCTCTCCTGCAACATTGACAAGATGGCATACATTGTACAAAAGAGGGACTATAATCATCAAATGCAGATTATTTTCCACCACTCCCTCATCACGATGATAGTCATGCATAAGCTTGAGAAAAAGAACATTCCATGGGACACATTCATAGCAAATGAAGTTTTCACTACCCCACCTATTCAACATGAGCAGAGTATCCCCTCATCATCTCATCCTTCCATATCGACTCCTCCATCTTATCCTACTACTCATACATCATCACCAGGTCAATTTCATTCACCCCATGTTGATCCTTCTTCTTCACCTTTCTATAACATTTCACCATTATCACATCATGATTCTGAGTCATCAATCAGTGAGGAGGACATTGAGGAAACTTGGGCTAATTTTACTGATGTTGAGACATTTCCCAAGATTTATCAGAGAGGCTATATGCATGTGTTTGATTCACTTGGTGTGAAAGGGGCCATGCCTTCTTTATCAACAAAACAGGTGGACAAAGGCAAGGAAAAGGCTAAAGAGCCAATCATTGATGAGCAGGAGGACAAACATGAAACCAACATGAATTTTAGCTAATTTACCTTGATGAGGAAGATGAGGTTAAAATCACAAGTGAAAAAATTAAAGGCAAAGAAGAAAGGATTATTTAACTTCAAACTAATCTTGACAGAGCAAAATATGTGATTGATTTTCTTGAGCAATAAAATCAGCAGCTGAAGACTAAGCATAACATTAATGAGGTGAGGACCATTAAAGCACAAAGAGAGGCAGAAAAGGCCAAGGCCTTGCTGGAGGAGACTTTGGAAAGATTTGGTGAGATTGATGATGAGGAGGATCAGACTTCAAGACAGAGACCAAAGACTATAGGGCTGAAGAGAGCTTTATCTCGGGAAAGAAAGAGAGAAGCTAAGTTGGCATAGAAACTCACACCAAGTGAGCTGCTTACCCTAGAGATTAGCAAGGATAGGGAATCATGGCTTGATAGAGAAAATATGAATTTATAAAGGTTGCTAGAGAAGGCCAACAAGGAAAATGACTTGTTGAGGACAAAAGTCAAAATTCATGCACAGAAAGAGAGAATTGCATTGGCCAAGCTCAAAAGAGCCAATGCTAAAATTGAAAGTTTGACTAAGAAAGGGGAGAAGGAGAGATTAGATATACTTGTTGAGGTGTCTCTTCATGCCTCAAGCACTTGATAAGCAAGTACCCTCACAATTTTGATAAATTATAGCACACTTGGCACTTCAATTCATTTTTGGTTTTTTGAGTCATTTTGGCACGCAGATTCTACCAAACGCGCAGCGACCTGGACGTTGCGCTCTTTTTTTGAGACTCCAAATGACAAATGACCACCACCATCATGTTCAAAATGATTAATACATCAACCCTAGCAATTTTTAGAAAATTTGGAGGAGAACTGGTCCCTTAAAAATGCAAAAAACTACCAAATTTTCATGTTTCTGCCTCCTTTTTGACCTGGTCGCTGCGCGTTTACCAATTTTTGGAGATTGAATTTTTGATAGGTCAAATGAGCACCATTTTGGAAAATGAAGGTATATTTGGAAACTAGACATAGAGAGCTATCCAATGAGCTATCATGGAGTTGATTTGGACACCGGGAAGGCACTCAAAATCAACCTTGAACAGAGGCCATTTTTTCTGCCCAGGAGCTACGCATTTGCCAGGAAAATGCATTTTTCACAATCTTTAGCAAATTTTGAAGTTTCACTCCAGTTTGAATTTTTAATTTGGAAAATGAAGAAAGTACTGATGTAAATGGTCATGGTGAATTTAAATTTCATGTTTTTACTCTCATGTAAGGTAGATACATTAGGTGAGTCCTCTAGAGGTCAAATGAATCAGTTTCCTCTCTTTTAGAGGCAAATTGTTGGGTCTTTTTAGTCTTCAGTTTCTTGTTTGGCATTAGGTGTAACTGATTCCCATCTCATGGATTCGACTCCCTGAGGCTAGGGAGAGTGGTTTTGAGGTCTATATGGTGTATTTTCTCAGTCATTGTAATGGTTGGACTCATTTGGAGGTTTGGCTTCTCAAGAGACATACTTTTGTATTAGTTTTAGCCTAGACATTAATCAAATTTGCAGCTATTTTTATGGAATCCATGTGGTATTGAGTTTAGTTTCAGTTTCTTATTTTGTGCTCAGATGTTAGAATGTTTTGTGTATTTCATCCATCATTTCATTTCTATTAAGTGAAAGTATGCAAGTTAGATAAGCAGAATCCATTCTCATATTCTTTGTTTTGGGTAGACATTCACATTCTGTTCAATTTCTTCAATTTAGAAAGAAACTATGATTTCACCATGCTCTTTCTAGCTCCTCACCTGTCTTGATCATCCCACCATCAAAACCCTAAAGTGCTAAACATTGTACCTACCTTGCCCCATAGAACACCCTGCAAATTTTGACCTAATTTCCTTGCCCTAACTGTTTGACTCCTCTTGATCCAAAAAAACCCTAAACAATCAAAATCAAAACCCTAAGCTACTATACCTACCCTAAAATCTTCTTTCCTCGGTCATCTTGGTTGTGATCTTTACGGAGAGAGCCCTCTCCTTGCCTAGTAGGGCTAGCTACTTGGCTAAGTGTGGTTTGAGGTTACCTCGGAATTCCTTTTAAGCCTGAGGTTCAATCCGAGTGATAACATTTTGGCAACTCCATTGGGGAAGAAAAGTGAGATCAAATCAACTCCAGTTAGTTTTCATTGAAATCCTTAAACTTGTGGATGATAATTTTAGAGTTTATTCAAAGGCTGAATTGAAAATTTTTTAAAATGAAAATTGGTTTTTGAAATTGGACATACTATCTTCCCAAAGATACACTAGATCCAATCCCGATCTGAATCCTCCCACCATTGTTCGTGATCCTTAGAATATAGGAAGAAAAGCCAAAACTATTGTAGAGGCATCTAGTTCAGTCGAAAATCAATCAGAGAAAAGTTCCATTCCCCGAGCTAATTAATTACCTGGAAAATTAGAAAACTTGAAAGATATTGAATTTGATTTCAGAGGGCAGCAACAACCTCAATTTAGAATCAAACAAAGAGAGCAGAAAGCACCTGACCAAACAGTACAACAACAATAGATTCAGACCTTGCTGCAACAGAATTATGTTCAAGGAGTGGAAGAGGAAGAAGATGAAGATCCAGTGGTTGAAACAAATCATTTCTTTACAGCAGATGGTCTGCCCATGTTTCTGGCTGAAGATGAAGAGTATACTGAAAAATTAGATACTCCAAAAGATGAGGACTATATCTTGGAAAATGATGATGATTTGGAAATTGAATCCGATGATTACCAGCGTGAGTATATGAATGCTTTGAGTGCACAAAAGAAAAAAATATTCTTTAAGGAGAAGAGATATACCTGTCAATCCTATTCAGAAAAGAAAATAAGTCCAGTCAAAGAATGATATTTCAAATAATCGGAGAAAGGGTAAAGAGCACGTGGATCAGAATCATAGCAACATCAACCAACCATTGATAAGCTTAGCTACCAAAGAGAAGGACACTCAGAAAAAGGAGAACATAACAAAGGATCAAAATGATAGAAGATATACTATTGTCAAAGAGGTAGATAAAGTCACAACTTTTAATTTAGAAAATGAAATAGCTAAATTGAAAGTGTCCATTCCTTTGACAGAATTAATAAAGAATAGTCGCTATAAACATCAGGTGTCTAAAATGTTGCTATTTTATCCTTTGTCCAATATGGTTAATGTTTAAGATGACCACCCTGAGCTCATTTTCGATCCAGCTATAGATGGTCAGTTAGAAGAGAGTGAAGTTCCCCCCTTTTATTTAATCCTTAGACTACATGAGTACATACTTCATAATGCTATGCTTGATTCTAGGGCTTCTCACAATTTAATGCCAAAGGATAGTATGGAAAAGATGTGCATGGATATCACCCGACCGTATCAAGATTTGTATTCGTTTGATTTTGGTAGAATTTGTTGCATTGGTTTCATTAAAGATTTAGTGGTTTCTTTAGACCAAATTCCAGCCAAGAATGTTTTAATGGATGTGGTGGTGGCTGATATACCGCCTTGATTCGGCATGCTGCTGTCTAGATCATGGGGAGCCAAACTTAAAGGTACTTTACAACTTGACTTCTCTTATGCTACTATTCCTGTTTTCGGGCAATTGAGGAAATTTTATCGAGAAAATAAAATGAAGTATATGATAACTAGTAAGGAGAAGCCCATAAATCATCCAATACAGGTTGTACATACAAATCTAGAAACTTTTATTTTGTATAATGATGATAGTTTGAATGATGTAAATAATCAGCTAGTAGTGGTAGAGGATGTATTAGAAGTTTCAGAGACTTTTAGAGTAGTTCTTGATAAAGAAAAAGAAATAGTGACTTCTTCCGAACAGCCTTCAGAAGAACAGAAAATCAGTGTAGATCAAAAAAATGAGGTGACAGTCAAGAGTAAATCAGAACCAATAGTTAAGTTTCAACATCTAGAAGACGAAGATGGCCTTTGGGGCATGGATTTCGATGGTGCTTTGGGTAAGAAAGGTGCAGGTATTGGTATTTGGATCTGAAGTCTTGTTTGTAAGTCAGGTGGAATTCCAAGTAATGTTAGAGAATGCTCTTATAAATTGGCTTTTGACTATTCTAACAACGAAGCGAAGTATGAAGCATTGATCACAGATCTCAAAATTTTGAAGAAATTTGGTGCAAAAAGAATTTATGTTTATGGTGATTCTGAGCTTTTCATAAAGCAGATGAAAGGAGAATATCAAGCAAAGCATCCACGAATGAGAGCCTATAGGAATGCAGTCTTGCATATCTTAAAAATGTTTCCTGAATATACATTAACAGTAGTACCAAGAAGTCAAAATATCATTGCAGATTCGCTTGCTACGGTAGCAAGTAATCTCAAAATTCCTATGAACTCAAGTAATAAATTTGAAATTCATGTCAAACATAGACCTAGTGTTCCTGATAACTTAAGGTACTGGGAATTTTTTTAGGATGACAAAGAAATTAATAGCTTTTTGCAGAATGAAGGAAAGTTCAAAGATGCTTTTATTGATTATGTTTGTGATTTTGATGATCAAAACATAGAGGCCAGTCAAATGAATATTTTGCAGTTGAAAGATAATATTATTCCTAGAGGTCTCATACCTTTATAAGAACTATTTGATCAGGATGATGTGGCGAGAAAACCAACATTGACTCCTACAAAAAAGGGTGTGGAAGACGTGAACATCGGAACAACAGATAAGCCCAAGATGGTTAAGCTGTCTAAGACATTATCTCCCGAAACAAAAGATAAGTACATCAAATTGTTATCTGAATTTTCTGATATTTTTGCATGGGATTATGCAGATTTGAAGGTCTATGACAAAAATATTATTCAGCACACTATTGCCATCAAGCCGGATCAAAAACCTTTCAGACATAAGTTGAGAATGATAAATCCAAAATTGTTGCCATCCATCGAGAAAGAGGTAAATTGATTGTATAAATCTAGTATCATTGTTCCAATTAGATTTTCTGATTGGATTTCAAATTTGGTTCCGGTAAGGAAAAATACCGGAGAGATAAGGTTGTGCATTGATTTCCGGAATTTGAATAAAGTGTCTTTAAAGGATAATTACCCCCTTCCTAAGATGGACCATGTTTTGCAAAGGGTAGTTGGAGCATCACGGATGTCTCTGCTTGATGGTTATTCAGGTTATAATCAAATTTTGGTACATGAAGAAGAACAAGGTAAAACTGCTTTCACAACACCCTGGGGGACCTTTCAGTATGTCAAAATTCCATTTGGACTCAAGAATGTAGGGGCTACTTTTCAGCGGGCGATGGATATAGCCTTTGCTAATGAGAAAGATGTTTTATTAGTGGTGTATTTAGATGATTTGATAGTATTTTATGGTTCTGATGATCAGCATTTATATCATCTGAGAATTGTTTTTCAGAAATGCAGGGAGTTCGAAATTTCTCTAAATCCGAAAAAGAGTATTTTTTCCATGGAGGAAGGCAAAATTCTCGGTCATATAATCTCGAAAGATGGCATTCGCATTGATCCTTCCAGAGTAGAAGCAATTCAGAAAATATATTTTCTGTGTAATAAAAAGGAGATACAAGCTTTCAATGGTAAGATGAATTTCTTACGCAGATTTGTTCCTAATTTGGCTCAGCATTTGCGTGAAATGACTAATATGTTGAAAAAGGATAGCAGTGTAAAATGGACCATTGATGCTATGAAGTCTTTCAATTTGGTAAAGCTTGCTTTAACTACAGCCCCTGTTTTGGTTAGTCCGGATTATATTAGTGATTTTATAATATTTTCATTTACATCTGAGCACACCTTGGCTGCAGTTTTGATGCAAAAGAAGGATCAAGTTGAACAGCCCATTGCTTTCTTTAGTCAAGCCATTAGAGATGTTGCTCTTTGCTATAATATCATTGAGAAGAAAGCTTTAGCCTTAATCAAAGCCTTGAAGTATTTCCGCATCTATATTCTACATTCACACACTTTATCTTATGTTCCAAATGCAGTTGTAAAAGAAGTTCTCACGCAGACCGATTCGAAAGGAAGGAGGGGTAAATGGATAGCAACAATGCTAGAATATGATCTCGAGATAAAGCCCACCAAGCTGATCAAGGGATAGGGGTTAGCCAAACTCATGGTTGAATCAAATTTGCATGCTCTAGACATAAACCTTATTGCAGCAATGTCAGATGATGAACAAGATGGCATTCTAATACAAGTAACAGAATTGTTTCTCACTTCACCATGGTATTCAGATATAGTGTATGTTCTTCAGCACTTATTTCCTCCTCCTAGAATGTCAAGAAGTAAGGGTAGGTTTTTGAAATTAAAATCTGCTAAATATTGTGTTCTAGGTAGTGCCCTTTATTGGAAAGATCCAGGAGGTATTCTTTTAAATTGTATGTTTGAAGATGAAGCTAAACAGGTAATGGATGATTTCCATAGGGGATATTGTGGAGGCCACTTGTTTTCGAAAAAAATAGCTAATAAAGTGTTGAGAGCGGGGTATTATTGGCCGACTCTATTTTCATATTTGTAAAAAACATTCACAAACTGTCATGAATGTCAAGTTTTTAGGGAAAAAGGGAAACCCTTCCTCTTCCGCTGAAGCCTATTGTAGTAAATGCTCCTCTTCAACAGTGGGGAATCGATTAGGGGAAATTCATCCCACATCATCAGCACAACATAAACAAATTCGAACAACCACCAACTACTTCACCAAATGGATCAAGGCTATTCCTACAAGGCAAGCTACGGACTTGGTAATTATTCAGTTTTTAGAATCCAACATTTTGTCTCGTTTTGGTTTTCCTCACAATATTATTACAGATAATGCAACAGCATTCAATTCAAAGAAGATGATTGAGTTTTGTCACAAGTATAATATTAGGTTGGGCCATTCCACCGCATATTATCCAAAGGGAAATGGATTAGCTGAGTCCTCTAATAAATCCTTGGTTAATATCATTAAGAAAATGTTAGAGGAGAACAAGAAAAATTGGCATAGGAAGCTTACCAATGCTTTGTGGGCAGATCGAGTGAGCACCAGGAAATCTATAGGTATGTCGCCCTTTGAACTGGTTTATGGTACAGATACATTGTTTCCTACATCACTTGCAATCCCGGTTATGAGATTATTGCAGGAAGCAGGTAGTGAGGTAGTGAGGAAGATGATATTCAACGTCGAATCAATCAAATGATTCACCTTTAGCAAACAAGGGAGGAATTTTCTCATACTACTTCTAAACTTCAGGAGAAAATCAAAAATATTTATGATCGCAAAACCAAGGCAGATAAGTTTCCGCTGGAATATGTAGTGCTGCAATGGGATGTAAGAAATGAAGAAAAAGGAAAGCACGGGAAGTTCGAAAATATATGGAAAGGACCCTACAAGATCTTAGCTTATCGAGGACAAAATGCCTATTTGCTAAAAGAGATGAATGGACAAGAATGTTCAGGAGGACCAGTCAATGGTAGGCTCTTGAAACATTAGTATTTCTGATGCAACTTCTGAAAGAATGTTCCACTTTCATTGTAAATACCAGTTTCAATTTTCTGCAAGGTTTGGAGTAGAAAATCATTTAGGGCTGGGGCCCGAAGTGAAGGTTATAAAGCTTGTTGATTTTCAGTCATTTTCAAAGATTTTGAGTCAGTTTTGTTAGTGTCAGGGTTAGTTTTTGAGTCATTTTTATAGTCTGTAGTCTTTTAAATTGTTTGACCATATTTGCCTAATGGTTAGGCACTTGGTCTACGGTGTTCTTGACACCTCCAAGGAGTTGCCATCCCCAATAAGAACAATGTTAGTGTCAATATTTGCATACTTGCACCAGGGATCAAAATACATTTTGCATGTGCATCTTAGGTGTCCCACTCTAAAGAAATTTTCAATCATTCCATTAGGTCATGATATAAAATTGTTCCACTGGTGGTTGCCCTTGTCAATAAACTTCACTCTCCCTCTGAGATTCACCATTTCCGACTCATTCTCATGTCTCCTTGAGCATTAAAACACCTATGGAAATGCTCTTTTCACCAAGAAGTCTTTTAAATCAAATCTCATTCATGAAAGTCAGGTCTAAAGAAGTCCCATTAGGTCATTAGGTTTTTTATTTCTCAAGGTCACTCCTTCATTTCAGATGAGGTTAGCACATATATGAGAGGGACTAAATAAGAAATTTTTTCTTCCTATATGGAAGATCATGATGATGTAATTTTCATATTTTCAGAGTTGTAATTTTTGAGTTTAATGATTTTTATATCAAAACGTCATTTTGATATAAAATTCAATATGTAATTTATTTATGTTTTTCCAAATGTAATTTTATGTTCTCATATGTAATAAATTCATCCCAAGCTATCAAATGCAATCATTTCTGGCCTAAGAGGAGCAAAGAAAGCCAAACTCCATGACTTTATCAAATTGCAAAATGCTAAAGAAGTCAGAAAGATAAAGAGTATAAGTGCCAAAGTCCAAAGGGAAAAGTGAACATAGGAAAAGTGGGTTATTCAAATTAAAAATTCAAAACCACTAAAGCTATAAAGCCTTTCAAACACCTCAAATCAAGTCATTGTTTCCATTCATCCATAAGGAGTTTCCAGCAAAGGAGAAATTTCAAATTTTCAAGCATTTTGAGTCAAATTTTAGGGTCGCTGCGTGTTTTCCCGGATGCTACTCGTTTACCCTCAGGCACTGTGCGTTTGCCTGATAACTTCTAACTAAATTACACAGGAACTGTGTGTTTACCCTTGGTCGTTGTGCTTTTTCCCAGGCGTTGCGCACGTTTGCTCAAGCATGGTTTCAAAGAGTTTCACAACCTCCAACAAGCTTTCATGTCCTCACAAATTTCTTCAAAGGGATTTAAAATAGTAAGTGAACCCTAAGACACCTCTCCTCTAATATATTTGGTGTTTCCTAAGAAATTTTAAATGCTTGTTGCTATGAAACCCTAGTTTTCATTTCCTTCCCATTTCCATGCATCATATCCATATTCATGTCCCTAAACACATATCAGTCTTAAAAACTGTTAAATCCTAGGTTTTTCATAGACCTAGGTCTTCATTTACATTCACTCCCTCCATTTTCCTAAGCTATTCATTTCATCTCTCACTGCCTTCATCTCATTCCATTTACCCTAGGGTTTCCAAAGCCTTCAAATTCAAAATGTCTGAAGAGGAAGACAGAAGTGTCAGTGGGGAACAAACACCAAAGAAGAGTAAGAAAGGAGGGAAAATCATCAAATATTAACCAACAACCACAAAGGAGCTCATGGCTTCTCCCCTCACTGTGTCATGTTTTAAAAATGTTGGTTGTTTTGAGTTTTGTGAGAAAGTGCAACAAATCCAGTATCACCCTATGTTGACAAGGTTGTTCATTACCAATATTCATGATCGGCAGGTCACTCTTGTTGGGGTTACTTTTACCATGTCCACTAATGCCATTGTAGCTGCTACAGGGATCCCTAATGTGGGAGAGAAATGGTTTAAACAAGGAAACCTTGATCAGAGCTACTATGAACCATACCTCAAACCTAGATACAAGGATGACAAAAAGACCATTTTCCCCTTCTCTCATCTTCTTGACTGATATGTCCCTATGATGAAAATAATCATGAAATACTTCACCTGTGAGGGGATGTTTTCTCGACTCTATTCATATCATATCCGACTCCTCATGCACTTCACTAGAGTCAGAATGCTGCACATACCTTACTATCTCGCCCGCAGCATTGACAAGATGGCATACATTGTACAAAAGAGGGACTATAATAATCAAATGTAGATTATTTTCCACCACTCCCTCATCAAGATGATATTCATGCATCAGCTTGAGCAAAAGAACATTCCATGGGACACATTCATAGCAAATGAAGTTTTCACTACCCCACCTATTCAGCATGAGCAGAGTATCCCCTCATCATTTCATCCTCCCATATCCATTCCTCCATCTCAGCCTACTGCTCATACATCATCACCAAGTCAGTTTCATTCACCCCATTTTGATCCTTCTTCTTCACCTTTCTATAACCTTTCACCATTATCACATCATGATTCTGAGTCATCAAGCAGTGAGGAGGACAATGAGGCAACTTGGGTTAATTTGACTGATGTTGAGCCATTTCCCAGGATTATCAGAGAGGCTACAAGCATGTGTTTGCTTCACTTGGTGTGAAAGGGGCCATGCCTTTTTCATCAAAAAAATAGGTGGACAAGGGCAAGGAAAAAGCTAAAGAGCCAATCATTGATGAGCAGGAGGACAAACATGAAACCAAACATGAATTTAAATTGATTGACCTTGATGAGGAAGATGAGGATAAAATCACAAGTGTAGCAATTAAAGGAAAAGAAGAAAGGATTAGTGAAATTCAAGCTAATCTTGACAGAGAAAAATATGTGATTGATTTTCTTGAGCAAGAAAATCAGCAGTTGAAGACTAAGCAAATCATTAATGAGGTGAGGACCATTAAAGCACAAAGAGAGGCAGAAAAGGCCAAGGCCTTACTGGAGGAGACTTTGGAAAGATTTGGTGAGATTTATGATGAGGAGGATCAGCCTCCAAGACAGAGACCAAATACTATAGGGCTGAAGAGAGCTTTAGCTCGAGAAAGACAGAGAGAAGTTGAGTTGGCATGACAGCTCACACCAAGTGAGATGTTTGCCCTAAAGATTAGCAAGGACAAGGAATCATGGCTTGATAGAGCCAATCTGCATTTAGAGAGGTTGCTAGAGAAGGCCAACAAGGACAATGAATTATTGAGGACAAAAGTCAAACTTCATGCACGGAAAGAGAGAATTGCATTGGCCAAGCTCAAAAGAGCTAATGCTAAAATTGAAAGTTTGACTAAGCAAGGGGAGAAGGAGAGATTAGATATACTTGTTGATGTTTCTCATCATGCCTCAAGCACTAGATAAGAAATTACCCTCACAATTTTGATAAATTTTGGCACACTTGGCACTTCAATTCATTTTTGGTTTTTTGAGTCTTTTTGGCACGCATAAATTCTGCCAAACGCGTAGTGACCTAGATGTTGCGCTCTTTTTTGGGGCCTCCAAATGACAAATGGCCACCACCATCATGTTAGGAAAGATGAAGACAGCAACCCTAACAAGTTTCAAAAAATTTGGAGTAGAACTGGTCCCTCAAAAGTGCAAAAAACTACCAAATTTTCATGTTTCTGCCTCCTTTTTGTCCTGGTCGCTGCGTGTTTACCAGTTTTGGGAGATTAACTTTTTGATAGGGAAAATGAGTATCATTTTAGAAAATTAAGGTATATTTGGAAACTAGACTCCTATAGCTTTCCAATGAGCTATCATGGAGTTAATTTGGACATCGCTAAGGCACTCAAAATCAGCCTTGAACAATGACCATTTTTTCTACCTAGGCGCTGCGCGTTTGCCAGGAAAATGCATTTTTCACAATCTTCAGCAAATTTTGAAGTTTCACTCTAGTTTGAATTTTTACTTTGGAAAATGAAGAAATTACTGATGTAATAGTCATGGTGAATGTAAATGTCATGTTGTTACTCTCATCTAAGGTAGATACATTAGGTGAGTCCTCTAGAGGTCAAATGAATCAGTTTCCTCTCTTTTAGGGGCAAATTGTTGGGTCTTCCTAGTCTTCAGTTTCTTGTTTGGCATTAGGTGTAACTGATTCCCATCTCATGGATTCGACTCCCTAAGAATAGGGAGAGTGGTTTTGAGGTCTATATGATGTATTTTCTCAGTCATTGTAATGGTTGGACTAATTTGGAGGTTTGGCTTCTCAAGAGACATACTTTTGTATCAGTTTTGGCTTGGACATTAATCAAATTTGTAGCTATTTTTATGGGATCCATGTGGTATTGTGTTTAGTTTCAGTTTATTCTTTTGTGCTAATATGTTAGAATGTTTTGTGTATTTCATCCATCATTTCATTTCTATTAAGTGAATGTATGCAAGTTACATGAGCAGAATCCATTCTCATATGCTTTGTTTTGGGTAGACATTCACATTTTGTTCAATTTCTTCAGTTTAGAAAGAAACCATGATTTCACCATGCTCTTTCTAGCTCCTCACATGTCTTGATCATCCCACCATCGAAAGCCTAAAGTGATCAACATTGTACCTACCTTTCCCCATAGAACACCCTACAAATTTTGACCTAATTTCCTTGCCCTGACTGTTTGACTCTTCCTGATCTAGCAAAACCCTATACAATCAAGATCAAAACCCTGAGCTACTATACCTAGCATAAGATATTTTTTCCTCGGTCATTTAGGCAGTGGTATTTACGAAGAGAGCCCTCTCCTTGCCTAGTAGGGTTAGCTACTTGGCTAAGCGTGGTTTGAGGTTACCTCGAAATTTCCTTTTCAGCCTGTGGTTCAATCCAAGTGATAACATGATACAAGAGAGCCAAGATATCCTTAGAGCACTCAAGAATAAATTACAGATGGCACATAACTAGCAGAAGTTATATGCAAATAGGGGCAGAGTAGAGCGACATTTTGAGGTAGGAGATTTGGTTTTCTTAAGATTGCATCTATACAAGCAATTTGCATTGAAGCAGAAGGGAGCTGAAAAAATTCAGCCTTGTTTTTATGGGCCATACAGGGTGATCAGACGAGCGGGAGAGGTAGCTTATGAGTTGGAGCTTCCACCAAGAAGAAAAGTGCATAATGTATTCCATGTCTCATTCCTAAAAAAGGCCTTGGGACAACGAGTGATGACTGCCACTAAGTTACCACTATTAGATGATGACGGGCATTTGATTTTGACACTAGAGGCCATATTACATGAAAGGGAAAGGAATATAAGGAGCAAAACCATTAGATAATTTCTTGTCAAGTGGAAGGATTTTCCTCAAGAAGATGGCACTTGGGAAGGAGAACAAATTTTTCACCATCTAACACTACAATTGCTTGATGATAAGCAACGTTTGGGAGGGGAGGATTGTCATATCCCAATTAAAAATTTTGACATGGAAATTCCCAATTTTGCAATTTTGGAAATTAATATATATATATTTAGCTAAATAAAATTAGGAGAAATAAGTTGTGGAGATCTTTAATAAATTTTGAAGAAAAGGCAATGGTTGGGACTCAGGAAAAGAAGAAAAAATAAAGTTAAATTGTGGAGTTACCAAGCATGGAAATCTAACTATGGGAAGGATCAAACCATGTTATGGGAAAACTCGAACCATGGTATGAGGAAGTGAAGACAAAAATAAAAGGAAGGTTAGGGCTTCATTTTGATCATTTTGGTTTTGACATTTCATTTCTAAATTGGAGGTTTGCTTAAGCTATTGAGCTAATTCAACCAGTATTATTTAGCACAGGGATTTCCAAACGAAGAATCCCAACTCTTTTTCGGTGAACTTAGAGTGTCACCCTAATAGAGAAAACTTGGAGCTGATTGGATATTTCTTTTCCTACATTTTGTGAGCCATTTCATCTCCACAACAACTAGGATGATTTTTTCAGTGGGACACAGTAGTAGACGTAGAATTACTTGGAGGAAGAGATTCTCGGGGATATTTGTCTTGAGAATTTTCAGGAACTTCGTTTGGAGGAGGATGAATTTCCTTGTGGAGTTTCATAGCCCAGGATTGTTGCATTTGTGAGGGTCGTATTGTTCTTCCTCGGAGCCCGCGCAGGGGTTTTATAAGGTCATTTTTGTTGGAGAAGTTGTTGCAATATTGTGCTGGGAAATAGATGGAATTTCACTCTATCTTTTCAGTGTTATTTTTCAATGATTTCTCAGTTATTTTTGTGGAGAATTTTTGGTGGAGCCACTGTAGATTTTCAGTGGGACACAAAGTAGGGCAGTGGGCGATTTCACTTGATTTTGGGTAATTCTGAGAGGTTAGAATTAGCCCAGAATATTTTTGGGTTTTGTTGGTCTGGGGTTGCAGATCATTATCCTAAATTTTCAGAATTTTTGGAGCATATTTGAGGCCTCAAATATCAATTTTTCTCTAGCAACAACAACAATGAATTTATGGGTTGAGCGTGCAACCAGTGAGCCATTTCAGAATGGATTTTTCTTCATTCTCATCTGGGTTTTGTGTGCTTGCTTTATCAAGCCTAGGTGCACACATTCCTCTATATTTTGTACTCAATTTCTCATTGGATATTTAATAAAATGGCTCAACTCTATTATTTATATTGAATAATGTTCTAAACTTGTTGTTCTTGTGGAGTTTTCAGATGGCCTGTTTATTTGATTGTTGTAGCTTGTTCATGTTTTGATATTTCACTATATATCTCTAGTTAGAACATTACATATCACATATATTATGTAGTGTTATTTTATACACATTTTAATTGACCTTGAACATTCAACTTGTATTATTATTTCAAAGGGGTTTCACAAAGAGTTATCATCAAGTTCATAACTTTTGTTAATTACGCCGAAGGTGTTCCTTAATGAGCTTTGCTAGGATGAACAGTGCTCCCAGCCAATCTCAGTGCTCCACCTATCGCCCTTCTGCCCTGTCAAAATTTGACACTTGGCCCACCTGCTGTCCAATCGCTCCCACCCTCTGCTCTCAGCTCCTTCCCGCGCGTCCGCTGCTTGGCGTCCGTGCTGCTGTCTCGTCATCAGCTCCTTCCCAAATACAATTCGAATGCATTCCAGATTTGCCAAATTTTTGTACCCGATTTTAGAGGGTTCCTATTCTCCATCGATTGGGCAGGCTCAATTTTCAAATTCATTTACCAGGTTGGATTTCATTTACAAATTGATGAGTACTCCATGGCCTCTGGTTCATCACATTCAAGTATCGTTCACAATTTCGTTTTGTCATCCAAGCCAGAGCTGCATCCTTTGAATCACAGTTATAACAGTCCAGAATGTGGCTATGGTTGGGTACAACGGCGATGACAAGGTGGCATTTGGGTTGGTTCTGGGTGGAAATTCGCAGGCAAAAGAGTTGACGTTCTCAGCCCTTGTGGGCATAGATCCAGTGGAAGGTAGGGTGCGTGGCCAACTTATAAACCCCTGGTGGCAGCTAATCGTGACGAGCAGGCCAAGGTATCGACTCCTCATGCTCCCAAAATCATCCTGGGTTCATTCTTGCCTTCGCAGGCCTTTTCAACTCTTCCTGGAACAGTGTAATGATGCCGCTACTGTCCTTACTGCGTGACACAAAGTCTTATCTGATGCGAAAGATCTACCCCTAAAATTTCCACATTCAGGGTAAGGACACCATGCCGCTGGACTATGTTCTCTTCCGACCGCTCCCGCCCAAGAAGGAGGCCATTGACCCCAAGCGTCTTCGATGCCATGGTAAGGCGGCCTACTATGGCAGGGTATTTCGAGCCACAGGGTGAAGACATTGGTCACATGCACAAGCGGGTGCAGCATCCAGAACCTCCTTCAGCAGGGCCCGACGAGACTGTGTTTCGAATTCTCTGCCTGGAGTCCAAAGCCGGATGAGTCATAGGAAAGGGGGGTAGCATTGTTTCGCAGATTAGGCAGGAGACAGGTGCCCGAGTCACCGCGCAGGAGACTGTCCAGGGTTGCGAAGAGAGGGTTATTGTTATTTCCGCGCCAAAAGATGCTGGGAACAATGGTGGAGATTTGGGGAAAGTTTTGTGGGCCCAAGAGGCTCTGTTTAGGGTTCATGGAAGAATTTTTGAGGATATTGTCGATGAAAATAACTCCAACAATCTTATTACTACTCGTCTGGTTGTGCCCAATAGTCAGGTAGGGTGTTTGCTGGGCAAGGGTGGGAAGATCATCCAGCAAATGAGGGAGGAGACTAAGGCGCATATTAGGATTTTTCCTTGAGAGATGACGCCGCCATGCGTTCTAACTACAGATGAGATTTCACAGGTGCACTATACGCCTTTGTTGTTTTCGTGCTCAAATCTTCATGTTTTCCCTTCATTTGTTCAATATGTTTTCTTCGTTTTTCCCCTTTTCGTTTGAGCAGATTTCCTTATACTTAGTTTCTTGATCGGTTACATTTCTGCCCAAGTTGTCCCTGACTTACACCCGGTTGAAGCTCATGACATTTGCGTGGGCAGACCAGGGTAAGAATAGGACCCTAGTTGACATTTTAGCAAACCATTGACCTGACCAATGAATCAACTCCTCGTTTGGCATGCATGCAAATTTTCCTATCATTTAGAGTTCTAGGAAGTGATCGGTATAGATTGCCAGGTAAGGGCTTGTTCTTTGTCACGAAGTACGGAAATCCTGTATGCTTTAGACGGCACTGGTCTCCATCTCTTAGGGTCCATTTTTTGTTCTTCACAGAAGTGTTTTTAGAAACAGTTTGAGCACGTTTTTGTTGGAAAGCAATGACCAGGGGTTGAATCTTAGCTTCTCTAGATAGTGTTTCTGAAGTTAAGAAAGTGTGTGCCTTGTTTCTTGTCATTTGCCACAAGATGGTTTGACTAATGTTATTTTAATATATTAATTCTGTGTTAGATCGTGGATATGTGCATGCGCTACTGTATTTCTGTCCAGCTATTGCCGAAATGTGTTTGCCAGTGCCAGTGAGCTACTATAATATCTCATAGGCTTGGGAATGCTTGGTTCATTTGTTAATGGAAGCCACTGACCAGTGGGTTGATAAAAAGGCTTCTCCCTGTGTTTAATTAGGGGTGCCTAACTGTTTATTATGTTGTAAAACTTGATTTCAGGTTCTTATGTATCGAGTTGAACAACAGTAAGTTGACAACTCGAAGAGTTAAAAGGTCTTCACCTGTGGTCATGTTGTCTTTTGAAAACTATCTGATAGCTCCTTTGTTGCTATTGTTGTGTCTTGCAGATTACATTTCTTGTATTTCTCAAGGCAGGTAAGGGAATAATGCATCCATCTTTCCACGTTATATGTCTTAGACTGTTGCTAAGTTAGCATCTATACATTCCCACATTCAAGATAACATGTCTATTTTGAGCCTACTGGCATCTCTTAGATTCATATTCGAAGATAAGTTGTGCATTGTAATATAACAGGGTGCTTTTTCCTAATATCAAGTATGTGTCCGGAAACTCTCTATTGTTGCTCCGTTTTCATTCCTCTTGCCTCCAATTCTTGCTTTGCTCTTGTTTCCTCTTCAGTTTCAGTGTTCTTATCTCTTGTAACATAAAATGTACCGTATTTTGGGTCCGTAGTTCATTTTCTTGGGTTTTGACAATGGTGAAAGCATGCATCTGATTCCCTTGTACTTTCTTAGCTCTCTTCTCATTAATTTCTGAGAGTATTACAATGAAATGTAGTGAGCTTATAACACACTGAAAGAAAATGATCCTACCCTTCATTTGAGATATCATGGTAGGTATCTATTCCCACTAAAATCACATGGGACTTGCATTTGGTCCCAACTACATATGGGACTTGCATTTGGTTGCATTTGGTCCCAACTACATGGTACAGACCATTGACCATTGGTTCAGGTAGAATGCCAATAAGATTGCAAGTTGAAAGCTTCCTCGCTACTAAAACATGAAACATGTCTTTGGGGATTTTGAACTTTAGTGCCATGTAACCAAAATCCCATTGAATTTGTTTATAATTTTGGCTGGAAATATATTTATGTTTATCCCAGCACAGTTACTAGATAAGCATATAACAAAAACAAATGCAAAAGTAGATTCTGCTTTAGTATCATTGGGCATATATGCCCCTATGAGCTTTGAAGCTTCAGAGCAAGTCCTTGATTCCCAGAAGAAATGCCTTTTGAAATTGGAATTTATTGTTTTTAACCAGTGCTCTGCATTCATATGTTTATTGTTACGACATGATTAGTTGTTTGTTCTTCTAGATGGATAACTACCGAAACTAGAAGACCTGTTTCTATAGAAAACTGAGCACAAATTATGAAAATACGATATGTCTTATTTGGATGTGATCTGCATTAGTTCACCTATCATTGCCTGGCCTTACTCTCTCAACCTGGAGGATATCTCAGTAGTTTAGTAAAATATTATTAAGTGAAATGTATTAGGGCATGTTTTTTGCCTAACTAACTTTGTCTACTAAAATATTATTAAGTGAAATGTATTAGGGCATGTTTTTTGCCTTACTAATTTTGTAAAATGAAACAGAGCATATTTTCTCCCTTTGTAATTTGGTACAATACTTCAGGGTAAATATGAGTACAAAATTTGTGGCAACGTATGTCTAGCTATTTTTTCATCTCCATATCTATGTTCTTGCTTGCTGATTTAGGGCTATCCTGGCATTTTGGGGGCTTAATAAGCCATAGAAGCAGGCTATTTTTCATCTCCATAACTATGTTCTTGCTTGTTGATTTATGGCTATCATAACACCTTGGGTGCTTAATAAGTCATATAGTTGTGTTCGAACCCTGAATCTGCTAACTCAAAATAGAGAAAATGTCAGATTCATAGTTCTAGCTTTTTGCCAGCTACTTACTTTCTTTATTGATGACTCCTTTGTAAGCCTTATATATTAGTTTTTCGTTATTTCTCCTTATTGCTGGGCTGGCATCATGAACTTGTGCATCTGTTTTTATAATTTAAATCAAGTGCATATTATACTGATAATGATCTTTACTCTTAAATTGTTGTGATCTAGATGCTGACCGTTTTAGTGTTATTTGTGGCAGTGTTGGTGCAAATGGGACTCTATAAATGGTACTCTCCTTGCCAATGTGTCATTTTCTTTGACGGAGACAAATGCCAGTTAAAGTAGCTCGACATCCCACCTTCAGTCACAAATTCATCTAATTCTTTTTTTGGTTGCCCTTTCCATCCTATTTTACAATTTGCCAATCTGCCAATTTTATAAGACAAAAGCACAATGTTATTGATTTATCTTTGAAACTAACAAAGGACACTTCTTTATTATTATTATTTAACAATGCAAGATGTAAATATAGAAAATGAATACATCTTTGGAGAGAAATCAACTGTCAGCTGTAATTTTGGGAAAGGGAAAGCTGAAAATGCATTTAATTTAAAAAAGAGTACACATTCATTGTTATAGGAAAAATCGAGTTATCATGATTTACTAGATATTCTGTATATGTATTATAATGTAATTTTGGGGAAGGAAAGCTGAAAATGCATTTTTTTAAAAAGAGTACACATTCATTGTTATAGGAAAAATCGAGTTATCATGGTTTACTCGATATTATGTATATGTATTATAATAAGTGTACAATTATCACTATCATTGGTTGATTATAGGATTGGTGAAAATGATACTCTTATTTGTTAGTTGTATGCCATTTTCTGGCAGCAGGTGAGACTGGGCCTTGTTATAAAATTAACTTTAATATGTATATATTAGTGAAAATGTTATTCTTTTATTTGTTAGTGGTATACTATCTTTTATTTGTTAGTGGTATCCTATTTACTGATGACTGAGAACGGGATTTTTATAAACTCAACTTTCTCATATATATAAACTTTTACATATATAAAATGAACGTTTAAAAGAAATTTAAATTGTCCCTTTTGAGCAGTGTCACTCTCTCCTTTGAGGCCTCGACTTATGATGCAGCATGTTGAACATTGGGGAAATTTAAAATATTTTCAAGTTCACAAAAATTCAAAAACCGTTCACAGTTATGTTTATGTCGATGTTTGATTGATGTATTGCTATTTATTATGTTTTCCAAAAGTTTTTTTATTTATCAAATATTTTGAATATTTTATATCTTTGTGCATATATTTCATCTCTGTAAATTTAATATTTTTAAAAAGCATATATATTTACGAGTCCATGTCATGTTTGAGGTTGTTTATATGTACTGTATCGGTCATGCATTCTCCTATGTCAAGTCGTTCAAGTTGACATGTTAAGCTGAGTTGGAACATTGATATTGTAGAGC
This sequence comes from Pinus albicaulis, assembly GCA_034641835.2. Classification (NCBI taxonomy): domain Eukaryota; kingdom Viridiplantae; phylum Streptophyta; class Pinopsida; order Pinales; family Pinaceae; genus Pinus; species Pinus albicaulis. The sequence goes on from CM076574.1 coordinate 556,511,451, forward strand.
TATTTTAGCTTATTGTAGAGCTATTTTAGCTTTTCACTTTAATTTAAATGAAAATATTAAAATCATTGAGAGAATGGGCGTGCTTCGACAGTTCCGGACCAGCATTAATGGAAGAATTGGTAAGGCATAACAACAGTAGAAGAGGTCTTTGAGGAAATGCATCATTAATAAACATCTCAGTGATGTGTCGTGCGTTCTCGCAAATATCTTTTATGAACGGGAAGCCGAGATGATCGAGCTAATGAGATCAAGATTGGGAGTGCCATTTAGCAGCATAGGCCCTTGCATTCCCTCCACTTTTCTCGATGGCCGTAATCCCCAAGATGCACGATTGGGCGCAGATCCGTGGAAGGCGACAGACAAGGTGCAGGAATGCCTGGACAGGAAGCCCCCCTCATCCGTTGTATACATTTCCTTCGGCAGCGTCACAGTCGTAAACCCGCAGCAAATCCATGAATTGGCCTTGGGAATTCAGAGCAGCCAACAACATTTCTTTTTGGGTCATCCGACTTCCTCTCGGCCACGACGACATTGCGGAATTCTTTCCGGCAGGCTTCGTGGAGAAAACCGAAGGGCGTTTCCCAAAAAACCACAAATGGATTGCGGGAGGGGTTCATAGCTGTAAATGGTTTTTAAGTGAGGGGTGCCACAATTTACCAAACGTTGCCACGTGGTTGTCGAGACGGGGTTGCGGACCCCTCCCTTCGTTAAAATTTAAATGGGCAAGGGGCCTCGCAATCCAACATGGACCTTCAATCTTTTAGCGTTCATCTCGACCATTCAAAAGTGCAAGAATTTTATTCCTGTGCATTTTTTGTTAACGCCTGGATAGTCAAAGGGATTGTTAAAAGTCATTAAATAATATATAAAATATGAATTTATATATTTATTTTATTTTTAATAATTACATGTTATGATAAGAAAAGATTTCAAAACCAACAAAAAAAAGAGAGAAAGAAAATAATAATAATAATAATAATTAAATAAATAAATAAATAGAAATAAAATAAATTAAAAATAAAATAGATAAAAAAAAATTCTTAATTACAAAAATAAGAATAAAATAGATAAATACATAAATAGACACAAAATAAAACAAAGATGAATAAATATATAAATAAAATGAAATAAAAATCAAATTACATAAATTACAACTTAATAATATTAAATTAAAAATTAATATTTTTATTAAAATAAATATAAATATTTAAAATTCAAATTAACTATTTGAAAAATATGTTTTGAGATATGGTCTGATGACTTGTACCGTTCTTGTTATGGTTTCAGCTCCTTCCTGCGCGCGTCAGCTCCTCCGCGTCCGTACTGTTGTCGTGTCGTCCCCAATCTATTTTCCACACTCAAGGAATTAACTCAAAATCTACATGTTTTGCCCCCCTTATATCATTGGGAGGTCTCCTTTTGGCGTTCCTTTTGCACCTCCCGGTGCAATTGCTAGTTCTAAGTTTAATTAAAGCATGGGATATTTAATGTGTATTTCCTCTTCATCCCTATGGAATTCATTGCATGAAATCAACTAAAGTTCTTTGCAAAGGACAATTGTCTAACTTTCTATTGTATGGTCTTTCTTTGACTATTAATTTATCTTAATGAATGGTCATGATGGAATGCATGAATTATTCTTCATTTTCTAGTTAAATCATTTTTCTATTGTTTAGGTCTTTCTTCCTGGTCCACTCTTAGGCATTGGTGACATGAATGGATAAATTTATTAGTTTGAATAAAAAAAATTGCATTACCTAAGTGGGATAAGAGGAGTACCACCTCTATAAATGTAGGAGGTTTTATATATTCCATGAAGCTTATTTTCTTAATTACTACTAAGAGTTTTAAGGGAACAACATGTGTATATCAATGTTCTTTCGTTCCTTTTTTATATATCACTTAATGAAATTTTTTTAGAATTAAAAATACGATAATTTTGGTTTTACTTCTAAGAAGGTTATTAGAATGTATTTTTATAGTAATATCCCATCCTTTAATATAATATTTTATTTGTGCTTCTATTAAGATTTAGTAAGACAATATTAATGGACCAAAACTTCTACAAAGATTTATTTTTTTATGGTATATGTATTCCTTGATGTAATATATAGTCAAGTCACTAAAAAGGGTGATATAAGTGATTGAAATGTACTCCAGTTTGATTCTTGTAAGAAATAAAAAGAGAGGATAAAGACAACAAAAAATTATGTCACCAGTGTCCAGGGCAATTATATTTCCCTCCCTATGTATGTGATCCTCAACTCATAATTTTTTGTTTTTCTCATTGAAAATCACTTGCATCAAGTTTTCAAAATAGTGTTGCTCGTAGTCTTTATTTCAACCCAAACAACGATGGAAATTCATGGTTGTGGTGGCTCAACAACTTTCACAAATTGATGATATTGTTGGGATGCTACAAGTTTGAATCATCATCAAGTTGAGACTATAGGAAACACTCCTTTACATAATTTCCAACAATTTTTTAGTAAAAATATTTAAAAAGTTGTGGGACAAGGTTCACATTACAAAATACTATCCTATACATTAACAAAACAATGTCTCAATGTTGTTTTCATCCCCAAGGTATTAATATAATGGCATCCTTAAAATGTCACATATATTGTAGCATTAACATTCTCGTTCTTACTATAAACAATATAGTTGTAGACAAATTCCATTTTAATAACATTCAATATGGTGTGTTATTAATGCCTTTAAAGAAATTAAGTGCTTGACAATGTCAACCTAATGACACGCTAAAATGTAGATATATGTTCCTAACCAAGCACATCAATATAACGACATTCACAAAATAATGTCAAGCCTAACATAAATAAAAATGGGGTGATTTTCTTGAGAATTTAATGACATTGTAAAAACAACAATTTTTTACCCCAAATTTAGTAGTGCACCTTCAGCCACATTACACCAGTATTTATCATCTACTACATGCCTTTTTCTTCTTCCCTTCATCGTTCACTTGATCCATGTCATTCCTTGAGAGTTGGTTGTTATCGCTTTCCTACTCGAGGCAAGTAGCTAAAATTTGTTTTATAGATACATAGCTACCAACCATATGATAATTCTGACCTCAAAATGAAAACCCTAGCCCTAAAAACCTATATTATTGTGTCAAAAACATCAAAATTAACTCCCGGTTGAAAAAGTAGTGCTCCAAGAATCATGTCTTTCAGAGAGTTAAAATTATAATGTTTTACAACCATGGCCTTAGCACCCTGTAATATTGTGAACCAAAACCTTAAAATAAACCCTTGACTTGAAAAGAGGTGCTAATGGTAGAACCTCTTTTTGGAGCAATTAAAATTACAACTTGTTTGAAACCATAGCCTTAACAAACAATACCTTTATAACTAAAATCTTAAAATTAACCCTTGAATTGAAAAATGGTGCCACAACATGCACATTTTGAATGGAAGGCTAAAATCACAACTTGTTTGGAATCATAGCTTTAATGACCAATACTATTGCAACGAAATGTTAAAACCAACTACCAAATTGAAAAAATGTGTTACCAACACCTCTCTTTTTTCTTTTTAATTTATGAAAATGCAACATCAATAAAACTAAGACCTAAAAACTATGTATTGTGGAACAAAAGAAAAAGGAATTTAAGAAAAAAAAAAAAAAAAACGAGGAAGGAATATACAAAAAGAAAAAGAAAAACCTAAATTTAAATTTAAAGGAAAACACATCTTAAAAGAAAGCATTTTTAATATTAATAAAAACATAAATTAAAAATAATTATAAAAATGGAAAAATTAAAATGCTTCATTTATACTTCTTTAATAATAATAATTTTAAAACGAGTTTTTAAAATTAGATAATAATAATAATAAAATGAAGCGAGGGGGTAATTGTTGGATTTAAGAACAAGCACAAGATTTAAGTGTGAAAAAATACTAAGTATCTACTTGAAAACAAGAGATAAGAGACAATAAAACCACCGAGAAAATTGATTGAGTAACCAAAGAGACCATTTAAATTACACATAAAACTTTAATACGATATTATTGTTGAACATGAATCCAATAAATAGCTTCTTCGAGAGAGGAAAGCAATTTGAACTAGGTTAGGGTTCCCTTGTGCATGCACTAAATTAACTAGTTAGCATTCCTAGAATAACTAGTAAGTCAAAAAATGAATGGGAGACCCTAAATTAAGAAAATATGTAATGTTAGGCTCAACTAAAAGTTAGTGGAGTTAAAATATAGTTAGGACTAAAATAAAACATCACATGCCATTCTTAACTCAGAAATAGTAAGAAAGCTCCAAAAATAGGATTGAAAGTCAAAGGATAAGGTTGATAGGTTAGTGAATAAGATTGTGGATAAAGTAGTCTCTCGAAAAAAGAAAGGGAATTTGTATCAGGGACCTTAAGGATGAAATAATAAAGAAGAAATCATTGTGTCACTACCACATGTCATCCTCAATGTCACCCCCACTAAAAATAAACTTACCAAAGATAGAAAATGTTAAAAATAGATGATGATCCCAAATAGTAGTGAATAAAAAGTGGTCATATATACTCCTAATATTGTATGAAATAAGATCAAAAAATGACCTAGATGAGGTCTTGATGAGGTCCTAATGAACTCTTGAGTGCTATGTACCCCAACAATTGATCCAGGTGGATATTGGTGGCCGCTCGCCTATTCCACTTGGACCCCACCATTGTTTCTTTCAGTTTCCTTATTTGTAGCACAATTACTATTTCTAACAGTTTTTTTTCGGGTCTTGAACTTCTGGAGCCATTTTAAGGCCCTAAATGACTCTTTCTAACAAGGTATCATATGCGTCAAATGGATATTATATGCCAAATTTACGACCTCAGGAAGTTGATGTACTGATTTACCCCAACAAGGCCCAGAAATTTTTGGCGCGTCATCTCATAGGGTTAGGTTTTTGGATGTTTAAGGTTTTCCATTATTTCTCAACAATAAATAGGCCTTCGAGCCTCATTGTAACACAGTTCATAAGGCATGTAGCCGCCACATCTCTTCTCATAGATAAGCTACCATTGCCTAAGCTAGTTTATTTCCATTTTGCATGTAAACAATTTTCAATACTTTGTTATTAATGAGTTGAAGTTTTATTTTCGTTATATCTTTGTATTTATGTTTATATCTATATTTCATTTCATTCATTCATAATATATGGATTAGTGGTATCAGAGAAATCTTCTCTTTCTCTGTTTTTTTGTGCATATCCCCAACGAGGTTGAGGTATAAGTAGTTAGGGCTCAAACTGGTTGAAACTTTACAATATTGGCCTCGTTGAGCCCGAAGACCTCCCATGGTGCAAGTAAAGAAATACGAGGCAACAAGAGATCCTTTCAAAATATTTTTCGAAGAAGCCCTCAAGCGAAAAAGGAACGCAATGATGGAAAACTTTGCCTAAACCATTCGGCGGATGCCCATAGGTGGCACATCTTCATCCAACATCCACCCTGGAGGTGCCACTCTCTTTAAGGTACAATTCAACTTTGACATTCCCATATTTGAAGCCCAGATAGATGTAGATGCTGTAGATAAATGATTAAATCAATTAGATGGATATTTTCGGTTCATGATTTTTACAATAGGGAAAGGATTACTTTTTCACTCCTCAAATTCGCCCCCCGTGTCAAGGACTAGTGGGAAACCTACTGTGAGTATAGGGCCAAGAGGGAATCGTCATTATTTTCAGCTGCACCCACATGGAATTCTTTCTGAGACTCCATCAAGGAAAAATTTTACACTCTTGGGAGCTATGAACATAAGTACATAAATTGGACCACACCGCGGCAGGGAAGGGACCAAGAAGTGTCGAAGTTCACAAATATTTTTCATACCCTTTGCACGAAGTTGGGTATCAAGGATTTTGGGCGGCATCTGGTATTCAAGTACCGTAACTGTATATGTAAATACATCTAGGATGAGATGGAGTTCTTGTACATATCATCGCTTGGTGTCGCCTACAGATACGTTGTCAAGATCAAGTAGAAATTTAAATAGAAGAAGTGATACTTTGGATCTGTGAACCTTAAGCAAAGGAAAGGCACCCCCAAACTATAGAACATAGGACAAAGCCAAGGCGGGGTGACCCAGGACACCCTGTCGAATCCACAAGAAAACAACACCACCAAAAAGACAAGGAAGGGCACAAGAAAGTGGTGTGTGTTCCATAAGAGCCCCACTCACAACACAAGTGAGTGTCGAGCCAAGCATTCACTGGTGGCTGAGCTAAATGCTTTAGATTCAAATGCATGTTCTTAATCTGAGTCAGCACCCAACAAGGGGAATGAAAAAGAGAATAATATTATTGATGCAGATCCCAGTGCAACCATTACCATCACTAAGATATAAAAGATTGAACTTGAAGATCCAAAGGGAAGGGAGCTCGCACATGTGGGTGAAAGGGTCTCCGTTGCAGTTCATTATCGACAACGAGAGCAAAAAGAATCTCATCTCAGTAGAGGTCATTGAGTGGTTTGTCCTACTAACCACACCACACCCGTAGCAATACACCATCATGTGGCTCCACCAAGGACAAGAACTTTGCATTAGATAACAATGTTGTCTTCCCTGCAACATCAAACCCTTCACGGATGAGGTATTGTGTGATGTTGTTCCTCTTGAATTTTGTGATGTATTATTAGGCCAAGCATACTTGTGGAAGCACCATGTTGTGTATGAGTCGAGGCCTCACTCTTTCATTATTACTTTGTTAAGTAAGTTATACAAAATATTGGAGGTAGCCTTGCCTACCACCATCTCTTTGATCTATACTAAGCAATGCATTAGTAAGATCATCTCCTAGACCGAGAAAATTCTTTTATTTTCTATTTTTTCTCAAAGTAAGGGGAAGATCATGGCCACATCCATGGCTCCCATGAAGGGTTCCATTTCACAACAGAAGCAGGTGGATAAGGTCGTGGAAGAATATTGGGACATATTCTCCTTAGCCACAGGGGTACCTTCGCACTGTCAGGTCAAGCATTCGATTGATATGAATCCCAAAGCACCTCTACCCAATGGGACAATATACCATGGTTCTATTCTATAAAATAAAGAAATCAAGCGGAAAATATAGGAATTGCTGCAAAAAGGGCACATCTGACCAAGTTCCTCACCTTGTAGGAGCCCAATTGTACTTGTACAAAATAAGGATGAGACCTGGAGAATCTACATTGATTATCAAACACTAAATAAAATCACTGTCAAGAATAGGCATCCAATCCCACGAATTGATGACCTTCTTGACCAACTCAAAGGGGACATGTATTTTAGCAAAAATGATTTAAATTTTGGTTATCACCAAGTTCCACTAGAACCCACAGATGTATGGAATATCGCCTTCAAATCCAAGGAGGGCCTTTTTGAGTTCTTGGTCATGCCTTTTGGGTTGACAAATGCCCCTACAACTTTTATGAGGTTTATGGATGACATCTTGTGGCACTTTACCAACTCGTTCATGGTTATATATCTGGACAACATCCTCATCTTCAACAAGAGTTGGGAAGAGCACTTGCAACACATTCGGTAGGTCCTTCAAACCCTATGACAACACAAACTATGTTCCAACTTGGATAAATTCCAATTTGACATGAGACAAGTCCAATATTTGGGTTACATCATTGATGAGAAAGGTGTGCATGTGGATCCGGCTAAGATCCAAGTCATTCGAGATTGGCCAACCCCACCACTCTAATAGAGCTTCGCAACCCTTTAGTACTTGCCAATTTTTATTGGAGGTTCGTGTTAATATTCTCTCATATCACTTGGCTTTTGAGTCAAGTTACAAAGGGTGGAGAAAAAGCAAAGTTATTCTAGTCTGAGTCCGAACAGAAGACGTTTGTTGAGCTGAAGCACCGCCTCTACTCTACTTAGTACTCACATTGATAGACCTACAAAAATGATCTGAATTTATGCAGGAACATAACTTAATACAAATATAAACATAGAGAAAGAGATGCAATAGAAATATAACTTCAATTCATTAATAACAAAGACTGAAATATGCTTACATATAGAATGGAAATAAACTAGCTCGGATGATGCCTCTAAACTGTGTTACAATCAGGTGAGAAGGCCTATTTATTATTGAGAAATAATGGAAAACCATAAACATCAAAATACCTAACCCTAGGAGATGAAGCACCAAAACTATGGGCCCCGTTTGGGTAAATTGGTACATCAACTTCCACGGGACGTAACTTTGGCACATGATATTTGTTTTACGCGCACAACACCTCGTTAGAAAGATCTATCTGAGGACTACAAAATTCTAGTGGCCAGCATCTTTTTAGGACCCATGTTGGTCACGATTTCCCAAAAAAACGTCGTTTAGGGCCTCAAAACGACTCCAAAAGTTTAGGACCCAAAAAACTGTCAAAAATAGTAAACAATGCTACAATTAAGGAAACTGAAAAAATGAAATAAATAATGGTGGGAGTCTAAGTGGAATAGGTGGGTGGCCACCAATATCCACCTGGATCAAACAACCATTTTAAATTGAGACAGACGCCTATGACTATGATATGGGTGCAGTTGTCACCTAAAAAGGGCATTCAATGGCTTATCACAGTGAGCCACTTTCCTACAGAATTTAGAAATACCCCACCTATGATATGGATATTTATTCCATCATGTAGGATTTCCAACAATGAAAACATTACATTCTAGGGAATGAGACAATCATCCACACTAATCACCGACCCCTGCAGTTTATACAAACCCAAGGGAAGTTGCAGAACGGTCGCCATCTGAAGTGGTCCACATATCTACAATGAATTCATTTAAATATCAAATACAAGAAGGGAAACACTAATCATGTTGCAAATTGCCTCATTTGGACACCAGTTGTAGCACTGACCATTGTTCCCAACTCTTGTGGCCATGATACATTTGGATGACCGCAACTACCTTTGTGTTCCTTCAAGTGAGTGTATCAATCTAATTTGGGAGGAGCACTACAATTGGGTAGCAGGACACTTTGGAGTGGAGAAAACTATGGTCATACTACAAAAGTATTTTTATTGGCCTAATCTCCGACAGGATGTTGGAAAATACATCAAATCTTGCACTGCCTGTGTCATCACTAAACCAACTATTAAGAAGCAAGACTCGTATACTCTCGGGCCTACTCCTAACCGGCCCTGGGAATCCATGTCCATGGACTATATGTTTGGACTTCCTTCTACCAAGCATGGAAATGACTGTGTATTTGTGGTCATCGACAAATTTTCTAAGATGGCCATATTGGTTGCCTACAAGAAGAGTATCACAACACGGGCCACTACCAAAGTATTTTTTGAACGAGTGTGAATACATTTTGGGATCCCACAAACCATTATATCATATCAGGATAGTGGGTTCCTAAGAATTTTAATCGATCTTTTGGTCATTGTTGGACACCAAGCTCACCAAGTCGACTGCATTTTTCCCCCAAACTGATGACCAGACATAAATTTTCAACAAGATGATTGTGCGCATACTACACATGTACAAATCGAAGCATCCACAAACATGGGATGAGAGTCTTCCCTTTGTGCAACAGAACTATGATCGAGCTCTCCATAACTCGACTGGACACAACGCCTTTGAAGTGGGCCCGAGATTTCAACCATTATGTCCCCTTAATGTTGCACTTCCTTTTTCAACTACACATAAAGAATTTTCCCTTGTTCAATCCAAAGCTGATAAATCCACTAGGTTTATTGAGTGCATTCAACAAATCTACCAGTAGGTTCATGACATCCTAGAGAAAACAAATGCCAAATACAAACAACGACAATGATTAGCATCGAGTGCCATATAAGTTTCAGGTGGGCGAAAAATTTTGGTTGCATTTGCAGAAAGAACGCCTTGTTGAAGCCCATCAGAAGCTCAAACTACTTATATATGGTCCTTACACCATCACGAAGGCCATGGGAGACAATGCTTTTGAGATCAAGATTCCCCCATTCCTCGGCCTGCACCCAATGTTCAATGTGGACCGAATTTGGTCATACTTTCCACCATTAATGGACACATCAGACATTGCTGAATAACTCACGCCAACAGAGCTAAACCCAAAGTGCATGGAATGTTGAAGTTCAACAAGAAATTTCAGCTCACACGCTAGTGTGGGACCAGGAGGTCCAAGAAGCACCTACACTAGTGTCGGACCACAGGTCTTAGCAGCACCTACACTCGTGTGGGCTAAATTTGGTGCATGTCTATTTTAGTTATCCCTTAATTAAGATGGACAATAAAATGTAATCTAATCTCAAAATAACTTGTAATAGTTAAATGAGTGTGATAAACTCAGTTAACTCATGAATTTCAAGTTGAGGGTAGTTAGTAAGGCATGCAGAGTAATTCTAGTTGTAACAGAGTTCGAAGTGCAGTGGTGCATTAGTTAATGCAGGTTGTAAACAGTTTAACTCAGTAAAGTGAGTTAAACTCAGTTGTGCTAGTTGTAACTGTTAGATACACTAGTGAGAGATCAAGTGAATTAAATATTAAATAATTCACAATCAATGATCTCACATGCAACTGAGGATTTACTATTATTAGCTACATCCATGTCAGTTCCAGTGGAGACCCAATTGAGATCTACGTGAAAGGGAAGTTGAATATCAATTGTAGGATTATTGGGTTGCACCCATGCAACCAAACACCCATTAGATTTCCCATGATCCTTGCGCAGTTTAGGAAGGCCAAAATTCCTATGGAATAGGGATTGCATTCCACACAAATTGTGCAAGAAAGGTAGGTCGTATGGAGGCAATAAATTGGCTAAGTATTGGTCAGTTTTATCCGAGACAGTGTGAGTACAGGAGGGCTCTTGTGAGAAGAGTTGTATGTAATTGTTTCATGTATCCATGCTCAATATACAATAGAATATAGTGGGGTTTTGAGCAGCAAGTTGTCCCCGGGAAATTATCTGTGTTGTGGTTTGATTGATTCTTCTTTGCTTCATGTGATTAGCGATTGTGTTTTTAATTCCTCAATTTATTTGTAGAAGTGATTCAATATTTAACTTTAGTACATTGTTAGGTGGGATTGAATCCATGATGTACATGCTTGTTGTATAATTTATACATGGTATCAGAGCACAGAAAATCACAGTAGTGACGAAGGAGCTGAGTTTGTGACTGGATAGAATTCGAATTTGCAGAAAGACTTTCTTGGTGCTACAACTGATTCAGGATTGAGATGGCTTTCAATGGCTTGAGGCTGGATTATGCACTCGAGGGCAGCTCAAACTATATTGTTTGGAAGGACGGGATGGAGGCAATACTCGAAGACAATGGCTTGAAGGAATTCATTAATAATGATGTTCCTAAACCCGTTGTGACAGATGCTGCAAATCTTGATGCATGGCAAAAGAAAGTGGCAAAGGCGAGGAGGATCATATTGGAGGGAGTACGAGACCACATTGTCTCAAGCCTCCATGGGAAAGCCACACCATATGCAATGTGGAAGGCTTTGACAGATCTATTTCAAAGTAGCAGTGACCATAGGAAATTGGCACTGAAACATAAACTCAGGAAGATCAAGATGGAGAAAGGCGACTCCATGCCAAAATATTTCAAAAAGTTTGTCCAATGTCAGGATGAACTGGGGAGTGTTGGCATAACTGTCGTTGATGATGATTTGGTGAGTTTAGCTCTCCTAAGACTTCCCAAGAATTGGCACAGTTGTCAAGACTCTATAAATGGAAGGGAAAAGCTGCCAGATTGAGAACGATTGTGGTCAGATTTGGTGCAGGAGGAGTTTAGACGGAACATTAGAGATGGATATTCATCTAAGAATGAAGATGAATAAGATTGTGCTTTGGCTGCCAAGGCGAAGAAAGGGAAGGGGAAGAAATTCCATTCCAAATCCGAGTCCAAAAATGGCAAGAAGAGGGACATGTCCAAGGTGAAGTGTTATCACTGTCACGGGCATGGGCATTATGCTACTAACTATCCAAAAAATAAGAAGAATAAGAAGGCTGGAGGATCTACCATTAGTGAGGCTTTGGCCTCGTAATTTGAGCTTTAATTTTCATTGATCGGATGCATGGTGCCAAGTGCATTGGGATCTTTGTGGTATTTGGATAGTGGTGCTTCCTTTCACATGATGAGAGACAAGGAACTTTTCAGTAGCTTGGAGGAGAAGGATCTCCAGATGCATATTGAAATGGGTGATGATGGGTAGTACAGTGCTACCAGGATTGGTACCATTACCTTCTAGAGATAGTCATGTAAACCCTTTCAATTAAAATATGTAATGCATGTACCAGGTTTGAAGAAAAATTTAGTCTCAGTTACGATGATGGAGGATAAAGGCTATGAAATTGTTTTTAGTGAAGGAAAAGCTTTCCTACGACACAAAACAACAGGTCAAGCCAAGAAGATAGGGATTCAAGTTAAGAATCTCTACAAGTTGGATGTAGATGGTTGCGCAACATTTATGGGTAAGGCGGAAAAAGTGGTGAACTGGGATGATGGCGAATTATGGCACATGAGATTGGGTCATCTTCACCATGGAGCCTTGAAAGTCACGCAACATATTTATACTGGTCTTCCCAAGGGTACACTTGCACAGTCAGACACATGCAAGGGATGTACTATGAGAAAATATGTAAAGTCCACCTTTCATGAGAAGGAGAACCGAGCCTCGAGGATCCTTGAGAGAGTTCACATAGACGTGTGTGGACCATTCTCTATTGCTTCGACAACAAAACATAAGTACTATGTGATATTTGTTGATGAATTTTCTCGTAAGTACTGGATCTTCTTCATGCAGAAGAAATATCAAACATTCTCAAAGTTTCTTGATTTTAAGGCACTGGTGGAGAAAGACACGGGGAAGCAAGTGAAGACTCTTAGGAGCAATAATGGTGTTGAATACATCTCTAACAAATTCAAGAACTTTTGCATCAAAGAAGGAATTCAAAGATAACCAATAGTGCCTCATAACCCACAGCAGAATGGGGTTGCTGGAAGAAAGAAAAGAACGATTATGGGTGCAGCAAGAGCGATGTTGCATGATCAAGGCCTATCAATGCATCTGTGGGTGGAAGCATGCAACACTACGGTATTTGTGTAGAACCATTGTCCTCATAGGATACTTGGCATCAGTACACCAGAAGAGACTTTCACTGGTAAGAAACTTGATGTTTCACATTTTAAGAATTTTAGCTCATCTATTTATGTACATGTAACCAAAGATGCCAGGAAGAAGCTGGAACCAACAACTGAGATTGGGATTTTTTTGGGGTACACTGAAACACCCCACAAATATCGAGTGTATTTTCCAAATAGTAGAATGGATGTTGTGTGACGGGTTATACAATTTGATGAGGAGAAAGTCATCTGGTCGTCCCTTGAGAGGGAGTTGGACTTACATGCAGAGGAGGAACTCTTGGTTTCCAAGGATGAGCCTCAAGATGTGGAGAAGCCACATGCGGAGGATCATGGAGTGGCAGAAAACACTCATGCATAGCCATCCATCAGAAATGGTAGAAGGCGCACCACGGAAGTTGATAGATTGAGACTTGATGCTACAGAGAATGTAGGAGCCCCTACTTCATAGCGCAGACCAAGACAGTCTCCAAACAACTTTACTGGATACATGGCTCTTATGAGAAAATGTATTGTGACTGAACCATCTTCCTTTCAGGAGGTAGTGCAACAACCAATTTGGGTTGATGCAATGGTGGAGGAGTATGACTCCATTGTTAAGAACAGTGCATGGGAGTTTGTCCCAAGACCGGTTGGCAAATCAGTGGTTGGATTTAGATGGATCTACAAGGTAAAGCAAGCTACTGATGGGAGTGTGGAGAAATAAAAGGCCAGATTTGTGGCCCAGGGGTTCTCACAAATTGAGGGGATCGATTATGATGAGACTTTTTCACCTGTTGCAAGGTACTCTTCCATTAGATCCATCCTTGCACTAGCGCATTCATCAGATGGATGTGAAAATTGTGTTTCTCAATGGAGTCATCAAGGAAGAAGTGTACATAGAGCAGCCAGAAGGTTTCGAGATCTTCGACAGTGAGTCGCATGTGTGTAGACTCAAGAGAGCACTGTATGGGATGAAGCAAGCACCTCGTGCTTGGTACACTCGGATAGATAACTATTTCACTGGAATGGGCTTCACCAAAAGTGAAGCTGATGCAAACCTGTACCAGATTGTGGTTGAGGGTAAGCTATTGATTATTGTTCTTTATGTTGATGATATAATTTTGACTAGTGATGAGTAACTGATACACTCATGCAAGGAGGATATTGCAAAGGAGTTCGAAATGAAGGACATGAGACTTCTTCATTATTTCCTTGGTTTGGAAATATGGCAGCGGGATGGTGAAATTTTTGTTTTTCAAGGCAAGTACGTCAAAGATATATTGGGTAAGTTTCACATGGAGAGATAAAAACCCATGGACACTCCTCTTCCAGGAAATTGGAGGAAAGAGGATGCTACTTCTGGAGAGGTAGTGGATGCTACTATCTACAGGCAGTTAGTTGGTTCACTGATGTATCTAGTGAACACCAGACCAGACATTTGCTACGCAGTTAACCAACTGAGTCAAGCTATGGTTAAGCCTACCAAGCTCTTTTGGAAGGCGGGGAGGCATGTCTTGAGATACCTGAGGGGCACATCAAATTATGGTCTATGGTACAGACAGACAGAGGGAGTGAAGCTTCAAGGCTTCACGAATGCAGATTGGGCAGACATTCCATCAGACAGAAAGAGCACATCAGGAGGGGTATTCAGCATAAGATCGACAACAGTTTCTTAGTACAACAGGAAGCAGTGATTTGTGGCACTTAGTTCAGTGGAATCAGAGTACATGGTAGCAAGTCAAGCTGCATGTGAGGCTATCTGGATGAGAAAGATCTTGGTTGGTTTGTTTGGTTCTCAGATGGATCTGACAGTGATACATTGTGATAATTAGAGTTGCATTAAACTCTCGATTAATCCTGTGTTTCATGATAGGTCTAAGCATATAGATATCTGGTACCACCATCTCAAAGATTTTTTGCAAAGGAGAATAATGTTACTTCAGTACATTCCCACGGAAGATTAGGATGCAAATATTCTGACGAAGGCGCTCACTAAGAGCAAATTCAAATACCATAGAGGCAGGATTGGGGTGAAGGATAATCCCTTTCTTGTTGAGAGGGAGCGTTGAAGTTCAACAATAAATTTTAGCACCCACGCTAGTGTGGGACCAGGAGGTCCAAGCAGCACCTACAGTAGTGTGGGACCACAAGTCTTAAAAGCACCTACACTGGTGTGGGATAAATTTGGTGCATGTCTATTTTAGTTATCCATTAATTAATATGGACAATAAAACGTAATCTAATCTCAAAATAACTTGTAATAGTTAACTGAGTGTGATAAACTTAGTTAACTCATTAATTTCAAGTTGAGGGTAGTTGGTGAGGCATGCAAAGTAATTCTAGTTGTAACAGAGTTCGAAGTGCAGTGATGCATTAGTTAACGCAGGTTTCAAACAGTTTAACTCAGTTAAGTGAGTTAAACTCAATTGTGCTAGTTGTAACTGTTAGATACACTAGTCAGAGATCAAGTGAACTAAATATTAATTAATTCACAATCAATGATCTCACATGCAATTGAGGATTTATTATTATTAGCTGCATGCATGTCAGTTCCAGTGGAGAACCAGTTGAGATCTAGGTGAAAGGGAAGTTGACTATCAGTTGTAGGATTATTGGGCTGCACCCATGGAACCAAACACCCATTGTATTTCCCATGATCCTTGCGCAGTTTAGGAAGGCCAAAATTCCTATGGAATAGGGATTTCATTCCACTCAAATTGTGCAAGCAAGGTAGGCTGCTTGGAGGCAATAAATTGGCTAAGTATTGGTCAGTTTTATCTGAGACAGTGTGAGACAATTAGCTGAGTACAAGAGGGCTCTTGTGAGAAGAGTTGTATGTAATTGTTTCATGTATCCATGTTGAATTAACAATAGAAAGTAGTGGGGGTTTGAGCAACAAGCTTTCGCCGGGAAATTATCTGTGTTGTGGTTTGATTGATTCTTCTTTGCTTCATGTGATTGGCGATTATGTTTTTAATTTCGCAATTGATTTGTAGAAGAGATTCAGTATTTAACTTTAGTACATTGTTAGATTGGATTGAATCCATGATATACATGCTTTTTGTATAGTTTCTACATGGAATAGGCCACAATTGATTGAATCATGGACATGCAAATCAATAATACTCACCAATAGAAGATCCAACTATATCAGGTTATCAAAGCTAGCCAACTCCTGCACCAAAGCAAGTGGTTCACTCGGAACCAAGTTCAATAGAAGTTTCCCCATCTCATGGAGGCACTCAATGCAATGGGGACCATTGCTTTCCTAAGGGGGGAGGACTAATCTAGGTGAATATTGGTGGCCACCCGTCTATTCAACTTGGACGCCCACCATTGTTTCTTCCAGTTTCCTTAGTTGTAGTGTAATTTAATATTTTTGGCAATTTTCCTCAGATAGATATTTATTACGAGTTATCGTATGCATCAAACAAAGTGTATGCCAAAGTTACAACCCTAGGAAGTTGATGTATTGATTTACCCCAACAGGGTCCATAGACTTTTGACACTTCATCTCCTAGGGTTAGGTTTTTGGATGTTTAGGGTTTTTCATTGTTTCTCAATAATAAATAGGCCTTCGAGCCTCATTGTAACATAGTTTAGAAGGTATGTATGTGTGACATCTCTTCTCAAAGATAAGCTACCATCACCTGAGCTAGTTTATTTCCATTCTGCATGTAAAAAAAATTCAGTTCTTTGTTATTAATGAATTGAAGTTTTGTTTTCATTGTATCATTGTATTTATATTTATACATGTATTTCATTTCATTCGTTCATGAAATCTAGATAAATAATATTTCCTTGAATTGCACCTTCCCCATTCCCCCTTATCACACTCCCTCATTTTCCATCCCTCCTCCCTCCCATAACCCCCTCGCTACTCCCCTATCAACATTAAGTTAAAAACTTGTTGCTTATTTGTGTGGAGTAGCAATTGTGCTATGTAAGGGCGAGGGAGTAAATTCATTATAAAACTTTTTTTTTTAGTATTTACAAAAATATGAGTGTGAAGAAGAACGAGATTAAGATTTTCTCTTTTTCTTTTCTCATTTCTCTCTCTCTCTCTCTCTCACACACACACACACACACACACACACACACACACACACACACACATATAGTTGGTTGACCCACAAGATTTGAACCCGAAACCTCTCAGGACTTAACTCCTCACTATCAAGGTGATCGTCGATCAAGCTGCTCCCAGAAAGAGAGAGAAAAAGAGAGCAACCTTGCTTTGCCTCACCATATTTTTTTAATAGTTTATTTATTTATTTATTTTGTTTCAAAGAAACATGTATGAGAGTTTTATTAAAAAAGAGAGTTGGGATCCAACCCAAAACCATTACATTTATTCAAAATTACCAATATTCCTTGCAGGATTGAAATTGAGCACGAAGGCTCAATCCGAACCCTCAAGTGATTACCTCATGATATGAAAATTTCAATCCCATTCCAACTAAATTTTTTCCAAAATACTCCCAAGATCCAAATACATTTACATTCCATTTTTCACTACTTTTTTATTTAATAATAGTTTTTATTAAATTTATTTTTAGAAAACTTGTTTTTTCCCCCTGGTTTGAGATTTTTTTCTCTCTTTGTGTTTGTATTCCTTTCATAGTTTTTCTCCTATTTTTATTTTATTTGTAACGATACTAAGTTTTCATGACATGAATATGTAAATATTGCAATTTTAATCTTTTAAAAAGGTGCTACCATAAGTAGCATATCTTTATGATTTGGGGGTTGATTTAAGATCTTAGTTGTAACCCTATAGGTTGTTAAGACCATGGTTTAAATATATTTTTAATTTTGACCTTGAAAAAAGGGGTGCTACTGGTAGTACCGTTTTTCTATTCATGGATTTATTATAAGATTTTAGTTAAATGATATAGATTGTTATGGTCATGGTTCCAAATAGGTAATAGTTTTAATCCTTAAAAGGATGATGCCATCGTTAGTACTACTCTTTAATTTGAGGCTTGATTTTAAAATTTTGATTTGGAACATTACGAGATGTTAAGTCCATGGTTGCAAAAGACTATAGTTTTAACCTCGAAGAAAAATATAAGTGGTTGGAAGCACCACTTTCCAATTTGGGGGTTGATTTTAAGGTTGTGGATTATACCATTTTTCAATTTGAGGATTGATTGCACAATTGTTGGCACCATTTTTCAATTTAAGGCTTGATTTTAAACTTTTGATTTGCAACGTTACAAGGTGTTAAGTCCATGGTTCCAAAAGGTTATAATTTAAAGTCATATAAAAATATAGGTGATTGGGAGAACCATTTTTCAAATTAGGGGTTGATCCTAAGGTTGTAGGTTGCAACATTGGTAGATGTTAAGGCCATGGTTGCAAAAGGTTGTAATTTCAACCTTGAAAAAGAGTGATTTTGTGAGTATCACCTTTCAATTTAGGGGTAAAACAACCACAAAATGAAGCCTTTAAAAAAAGAAAAAAAGAAAAAACTCTAAAGGGCTCTTGTCATGTAGGTAGCTATATTTGTTTGCTTGGATGTCAAGATCCTAATGTCTATATCTTAGCCAACTTCCATAATGATCATTCCAGAATATTAGTGTAGATATTTCACTCTTACTCTTGCTCTCTTTTTCTCCTTTTCTTGTCTCATTTATCATTTAGCTGTTATATTCTTTCATGATAGTTATATTTTATTGTACTCACTTTCATAGTCTAATTGCTATCTTTCTTTTATAGTAGGTAGACTTGCTTATGTTTCATGTCATATTGTAGTCGTGATTTTACTAACATAGTAGTTAAATTTGCTTATATTGTGTCTCATGGTTTAATTGATGTGCTCTCAATAAATAGACTTGCATGTTTCATGGTTTTGAACTAATTTGCTATAAGTAAATAGACTTGCATGTATCCCTTCATTCTTTTCTTTTCATGGATTCAGTCTCTTCTTGTTCTTTCATTTTCTCTTTCTCTTGTACATGCTTCATATCATTTTTTAATTTCTTTTTTAATGTATGGGTTTGAAGGGCTCACTTTTTGCATTCATTATTTGGGTAATGTGATCTACATGCAAAATTTGGGCACTTAGGTGAGGTCGAATAATGGAGACTATCCCCTTAGTGTGTTTGTACATTATCTCTAGCCAAAAACACTAGTATGATTTTCCCTATGCACCATTGATTTTCTTTTGTTACTCTCATTTTCACCCTATCTTATTTTATTCTTCTTGTTTCTCTCCTTAAAACTCAGTATTATTCCCATTTTATGGACAATGAACATTGCAAAGAGGGACATATGCAACATACACATTTTACACTTTAACACTCACATACACCTACTGAATAAGTAGGACATGGTGTGACCCTCTTATGTAATGTATTTGTGTGACCCACATAATGATGATAAAATATCTTTATACTTCCCATTTATGTTGGACCAACTTCCTCGAGTTCTTCTTATCTTAGCATATATAAATGACTTCTTAGGTATATCTGATACTCAGGTAGGGTCCTTTGTTGCCTCCCCTCTCTTAGGCTTTGACCTTTGGTTCTCAATTTGGCTCACTATGATCCTTGGGGCACTTGGTTGGGGCATTTCCTCACATTAGGGTCTAGTTTCGAGCACAAGCCTCTAATCACATCCATAGTTACTTGAGGCCTCACTGTAGGTCCATGACAACCAAAATCCATTTTGGGAGTAAAATATTCCTTAGCCCTCACTAATATTAGGGCAGTAAGTGTATCATGGAATCTCTAGTTGTACCACCATTGTTTATTGCAACTTGCAAAATGTAAAACCTCTTATAGGAGGAAAATCTATGAATACCTTTTTGTACAACTTGTTTGGATCACTCTTATATTCTCCTTCTCTCTCTCATTATCTTGCATGCACACACTAAAACTGGAATTAAATCTTTGATCTAACTTTCTAATTCTCCCACCAAGATCTATCATCACTTGCATTTATCTTCTCTAACAACTTAATGGGGATCTCTTGTTGTTATTTTAGCTCCAACATAATGCTTTTCATCTCATCCTAGGGTATCTAAAAAAGCTTAGTCCTCTCATACCTTAAACAATTCATCCATGTAACCTGAAGGGAGGTTCCCCACCTTTATCACTCCATTGCATGTGGTCTAGTGTGACTTGTATAGGGATCTCTTGTTGTTATTTTAGCTCTAACATACATGCTTTCCATATCATCCTAAGGTATCTCCAAAATCTTAGTGCTCTCATACCTTGAACAATTCATCCATGTAACCTCAAGGGAGGTTCCTCACCTCTATCACTCCATTGCACGTGGTCTAGTGTGACTTGTTCATGCACTACACTTCCCTTATTAATAATGTTTTGCATGGGTATTTGCTCCTTCTATTTATCCTATTCTATCAATGGAGGTTGTTCATTCTTATAGTCATTCACATAATGATCACTAATAATGATATTTATTGCATCCTTCTTATAGTCATTCACATAATGATAATTAATAATGATATTTATTGCAATAAAAGTGTAGTTATTCATAGTCAAATTTTGAGCTTTGAGTCCATCACTCTAGATAGAGTTGGATTTCCTTTGAAATACCTTTTTGAACCAACCTAGACACATATCCTAACCTATATATATTAATTTTCCTTAGTCCATCCAACATATTTTTTTAGACTATTTCCATGGTTGGAGGGGTTAGATTATCTTAGAGAACCATACAAAGATGAGGAGCCTTAACTACACTGACATTAAAGTTAGTATATCATCCTCCAAGTTGAAGTCATGAAACAAACAATTAAAATGCATTCATTGAGGCTACATAAAAGTATGGCCCACCTATGGAAACAATATCTCCATCCTCTTTTAGCTTGAATAAAAACTCATAATTTCTTTACCTACATACACAATACATAATTTTCCATTTCAAGAAAGAGAACATTGGAACATTGGTTGGCAACCTTAACTCTACAATGTTTAAATATGTTCAAAACCTTGTACCCTATCTTTTCAGGGCTCTCTTTGAAGTACAAGTGCTTTTGTTCCATCAAGTTTAAGCACTATATTTAAAGATTACAATTTAAACATAAGACAACGATGTTATTCTCATCCGGTAAAATGAGTAAAATGATAATGACATATTAAATTTGAAAGTCACATGATAAACATAAAACAATTATCACTAATATACAATTTTTAAGAACAATCAAGCTAGACATAGGTACCACAAAAGTGAAACATAACACTAGATGTCCAATTATATTTTATTGATATAACCACTTTATCGTTAAATCAAAATAATCATTATGATTTATACTATTTACCAAAATCATTAATAATTATCATAATACATACTATTTTTTTCTCTTTTTCACCTGAAACGTTGAGCATAACATAAATCCTAACACACAATTTTCTAGAAATCCTCATCATCAACAATAATTACGCCGAATGTGTCTCTATTATGAGCTTTGCTGGGATGAACAGTGCTCCCAGCCAATCTCAGTGCTCCACCTATCGCCATCCATCCCACCTACTGTCCAATCGCTCCCACCCTCCTGCTCCTCCTTCCCGCACGCGTCAGTCCGTGCTGCTGTCCCATCGTCAACTGCTTCGGCGTTCCGTCGGCTCATTTCAAATGAGCAAGTGCTAGTTTCAATGTTAAATGAAAAACAATTGGCTCGATGTAAAACATTGTCATTACGATTATACAAAGCTAAGTTAAACCTAAAAAAAAACTTGAGATTACGATATTTTGTTTAGTGTGAAATTTAAATCCCTTAGACCACTTGATCTCTTAAACGCCATTAATATATATATATATATATATATATATATATACACACCGAAAGTGATAAACATGGATTAAGAGAATCTTGTAGCCATCCATAGGAAAGGCAATGGCAGTTTGTACTACCTTTGGCAATAATTTTACAAATGACTTTTTAATAAAATACTTTAGTGGCCAGAGCACTTGTCCCTTGTGTCTAGAATTTATATAAAGTCGGTGGCGATAGAGACCATGCATTTTCTATGTGTCCAACCAAGAAAAGACGGGACGAGTCAATTCAAAGGTCCATGATTGAGTTG
This sequence comes from Pinus albicaulis, assembly GCA_034641835.2. NCBI lineage: Eukaryota > Viridiplantae > Streptophyta > Pinopsida > Pinales > Pinaceae > Pinus > Pinus albicaulis. Next base: position 556,533,609 of record CM076574.1, read on the forward strand.
TTGGGCAAAAGGTGGGGCCGTTCTCCCTTTAGGGCTCCTTATATTCTCAAAATCAGCATTGCCAATTATCCATATTAATTAATAAATAAGTATTATTTTTACGCTCCGACAATGTCGATGTGGCGTACGGTTCCGGTAAAGCCACGACAGCGTTAGCTGGCAGCCAACGGCTCCCAAGACTACGACACGGGTTAACTCGAGTTAAAGACAGCTGGCGTTTAGGGCACAACGGCTAGCTTTTTAACGGAGTAATCTCGAGTAGTCAGCCCAACGGCTACTTCCCAAACCCGAGTTACTAATCCGTGGGGCCCGCTTCCGACACGCCTTTTCACGTGAAGTTCCACGTCACCCGGGTCGTTTGGGCCTTTAATTAATTGTATTCAATGATTTTGAAGTCCGCTGGGAGCGCCACTGCAGAGGGCCTCTTTTCACGTCATTAAATGAGGGCGTTACTGAGACGTTGGTTTTGATTAATTGCAAATGAATTGTTGTTTGAGGTCCGATTGATTGATGGATGGGCCAGTATTTACAGGTTTAATGATGCACAGAGGACGGAAGTGTCTTTAATGGATTGAAATGTGTTCTGACGTTCAGGGAAGGCGTTAAAAGTTTTCAATCTATCGCCAGTGGGGTTCTTTTCTGGTGATTTTCAGTCAGCGGAGCATGTGGAAACGGCAGAAGCAATCATAGCGCAAGCTAAAACGGATCCGACGAATCTTGAGTGCTGAATCTTGTTTTGCAGCTCGCGAGGGTTTCAGGTATGGGGTTCGGTTCCTTTGCTGAACACTGAATCGGTTCTATCTGGGTCATTTTGGTCCTGGGTTCAAGTGGGCTAGGGTTTTATGTTGTGGGAATGGGTTAATTTTGTTGATTGAGGCTTTGAGCATTCAATTTAGTAAACGAGGTCTTTTTTAGAATGCTGCTTGGTCTGAAATTTGATCTAGTGAACGTCTACAAGAGAGATTCGTTTCTGATATCTTACGGGGGTTGTATCTAATTCAATTGCAAATATGTGCATTGAAATTTGCGTTCTGGGCTTTTATGAGTATGTGAATTTCTGGAATTGTCGATCATTCCTACGCACAAATATAAGTTTACATTCGTGGAGAAATCCGGGCAAGACAACTTGTGTTTGCAGAAATTCAGTTTATCTTTCTTTGGATTTCTCACAAGTAGAAGAATTCACAACTTCTTGTATTTCTTTTAAATTTTAATTGGTTCTGTTTTGGGGTTTCTATAAGGTCATGGTTTCGAGTCTTGTGGAATCATCGCCTGCATTACCTGGGTGGTCACAGGCTCGAAAACTCTTTCTTGCACCCACTTTGTTAAGTTGTACACATGAGTTAAAATTTTCTGGATTCATTCCTTGAAAAGACAATGCAGAGCCATGTGACAGGGTGTCACTGAAACTGACCCTACGAGAAAACTGGTAGTTCAGGCTTTCCTGATTTTGTTGGCTTTAATTCATGGTTCTTCTAAGAAAACAGAACTACAGAGGAGAAATGCATAAACTAGATGACTATCTGATTGTCATTAGTTGGGGGGAGCTTGTGCATGGACTCAAAATTTGACATTCTACCATGGATTCTGAAATATGCAGATATTGCCTTCCGTCGAAAATCAAGTGTGATTGGAAGAATCAACCGCTCGAAAGAGATCATTTATGTGAATGCTGAGACAGTTTTAGACAATTTTTGATCATCTTACTGGTACAGACAGCTGAAGACAGAGACAACCAAAGGTGTGGACAACCAATTTCAGGGTTTTCAGAAATTTGGACGAGCATTATATGCGCTGTAATAAACTATTTTGCTTCTGATTTCATGGTAAGTAAAATATGCCTTCTGTTTTCAAAGTGGAAAATTATTTTATTATAATCGACTTGCATTTGATTGCTCTGTCTGTTTTCTCGGTGCGTCTTGGTTCCATATTCTTTACTGAATTCTTTAATGATGAAACCTTAAAGTTAAGCAGGAATTGTTGTAACTGATTTTACCTGCAAGATTAGAGTTTTATTTTTCTTCGAAGATCAGTAGGTGGAAACTCAACCATTTTAACAAATCATAATATGGGCAATTATGTTACTGCTGTACACACTTTGCACCCTGATACATTTGGTCAATATGGACAAAAATGAATACCTGGCCCCTTTATCTTGTCATGGCGAGTGGTCTTTATTCCTTGACTATGTTATCTATTCTTTTCTTTCAACATTCCTTTACTGAAGTTGCCATTCTTACCTTACCTGCTAGATAGGGAGGTTCCCTCCGCCAAATCAGCAAGTGGATGTTTTCAGCCATTGCTACAAGTTGAATTCCAGGCAATGGTATCAGTGGGACATGGCAGAAATCATGACCCAACTGATGGATGATGAAACATTTTAGCTCATTATAGCTACTCCAATTATCTCTGGTAGACCTTTGCCTACAACTAAATTGGCATATTATGAATGTTTCTATCCCGTTTTCTCCTTATGCATAAATTTTTGGCATAAATTTGTTTATTTTTTTACTGCAAGAAAATCCCTTTTCCTTTCAAAAGTAAAATGCTTACAGCAGTAAATAGTTGGGGCCTTTCAGCTCTTGCTGGAGCTTGCTGTGCTTTCTATTACCATTTGCCTTGCCTTTACAATGTACATAAATAGCTATCAGTAATTGGCATGTTGCAAATGTTTCTGTTTTGTCTGACTCTACCAATAGTAAATACTAGATTTTCAGCATATTTTTGTTTCTTCAGCACTGCAAGAAAGTCCCTTTTCCTTTCATCTCCTCAATGCGTAAATTAAAGGTGCAGAGTGTTGATTACAGAATGTAAAACCCCAACATCCTGGACAATGGTGCACATTGCATGTAGGCTGTTATATTTCGAGTTGCTCATGATCAGTTAAAATTGTTGCTGTTAGGCTTAGATTTTTGTTATGCTTTCCGTTTTGAAGGAGATCTTCATACATAAATACAATGATAGTATGATACATATATATTTTGTGTTACAGGCTGAAAACGAGAACCTCCCACCCAGGGTGATAAAAGAAATTGCAAAGGAGCTGAAGAGTCTTGATGAATCACCTCCCGGAGGCATAAAAGTGGTGGTGAATGATGACAACTTTTCAACCATATTTGCGGACATTGAAGGACCAGGTACATTCTAAACGGATAATCCTGCACAATGTAACATATTTTGGATGTTCAATGCTTGAGAAAGGGATCATTTGTTCATATCACATTTAATGAAGCATCTGAATAGATTTTTGCATGGTTATTACTAGATTTTTGTAGCATAGCTATATTTATGTGTTGATGCTTTTTTCTGCAGCTGGCACTCCATATGAATCTGGTGTTTTTCGAATGAAACTGGTTCTAACTCCTGATTTTCCAAACTCTCCTCCAAAGGGTAATTGTTGATCCTTATAATGATGCATCATCCAATTTACATTCTTACTGCTTATCTAAATCAAGTATATAAGGGGGGATGCATGAAATGTAAAAACTGAGAAATAAGCCTGTGCATATTTTGATATTAATAATTGGCTTGGACTGCAGGATATTTTGTCACAAAAATCTTCCACCCTAATATTGCAAACAACGGAGAGATCTGTGTCAATACTCTGAAGAAGGATTGGAATCCAACCCTTGGATTGCGACACGTTCTTCTTGTATGTGTTAATCCTAGTATCGATTTAGGTTATTTATCATAATGTTTGTTAGGCATTGTAGTGTGTTACATTTGGCTGGACACAATTGTGCTTGTTGCATATTTTGCTTGAAAGATTTTTGGAAACTGAAGATGCACATGAGCTATTTGAATGGCATTGTGGTGTGTTAATTGCTTTGACTCAACGTGAGATTGTTGCATACTGCTTAAATGATATTTGAAAACTGAAGCTGCACATGAGGGCAGAACTCAATAGATTTTGTTCAACTCGTGGATCAGTTTTTAGTGGCCACTTTTAACTGCCTATAATTAATTGATAACTGAGAAACATAGTGATGAACTATTTGGGGTTTTCTAGGATTTATAAGTGAATTTAAAAAATGTATTTAAAATGTTACATTGACGTGATCTGTGAAAATTGACTGGACTCAATGTGAAGAAGAAGAAACTTTTGTTTGAAGGATTTTCATTGCTTTATTTGCATAGTTAACACGCTTTGTATTATTGCATGAAGTCCATTTTGTATCAACTCTGCAACAGTAAACTGGCATGGACAGTCATACAGTCAGTATGCATTCTTGGATCTTAGTTACAGGGGCCGGAGTAATTTCTTTCCCTTTCTAAACTTTGGATTACTGTTGTAGGTCATAAGATGCCTACTTGTAGAACCATTTCCGGAGTCTGCTTTGAATGAACAGGCTGGGAAGATGCTCATGGAAGACTATGAAGCATATGCAGCGCATGCCAGGTATGTTATATTTTGTTATCTGGAGAGGATTTACATTTACATTTATTCATATAATTTTGGGATATATATGGTTAACCCTAATTTTTCTCTCTGCCCTTTGAGTACCGATCTTCAAATCTCAATTTTGCAGTTATTGACATAATTCTGGACATTTCTCCATGTAAAGCTGACCATGCTTTAAGTATAATTTCTACCAACATTCCTAGTGACCAGAACTTTTTCACATTTTCCTTTCGTTACTGTCTTAAAAGTTTTGTCTACTCGTTAAATTTATCAGGTTCTGCAATGGTTCTGTTCTCTCTACATCTCCACACTATCTAATGCTGAGTAGTGCATCTCCCTTTTCTTGTTGTCTTCTTTCTCGTTTGCACTTGTATCCCATAGCTTGTAGTGTTGGCTTGTCATTCACTGGGTTTTCTAGCTTCGAGCCTCATTGACCTGTTTTCCTTGTGACAAATTCTGCTTTTATCAGTTTTTAATGGTCCTTGTGAAATAACAGTGTGAGTGTTCTTAATGGGTCAAGATCCACACACCTTTACATATGCCTTTGGTAATTTTCTACGTCGATCTTCTTACGTTGGTAGTATAATTCTATTGGATAACATGCTCTGGATCTAGTCAACTCCTCTGAAAAGGATAAAAAATGCAAACGAATTTGTGTGTCTGGTTAAAATTATGCAACCTGATTCATTTCTTTTCTGGTCAAATATTTGTTTCCAGGAGGTAGGATGTGCTTATGTTACAAACAAAATAATATTGATATGGGTTTCTTTTGCAGGATCTATACAAGCATCCACGCTTTGAAGCCCAAATTGAATAGTAAAGTAGCTATTTCAGAGTCTACTGCTTTAAATGAAGGGCCAAAAAATACCCTTGTGACCTCTCCTACCCCACTTGTACCATGCACAACAAATAAGGAGAATAATATTCAAGACCCAAGTATAATTGTCACTTCAACAGAAGCTATAGGAGTTGGTGCATCAACAGTTCATAAGAAGAAGGATCTGGCTTCTACGAAAGTGCTCGTTGATAAGAAAAAGCTCGATGCAAGGAAGAAAAGTCTTAAAAGATTATAGACCTTTAGGCCTTTTTATCAGTTATTTGAGTCTTTTAACTGGTCATGTTACAAAGGTGAGCTAATTTATTCTGTGAAATTAAAATGCATTGATCCTTTGAGGCCAGATTGAGTATGATGTATTTAGAAGCTGGAAAGATTTGGTCTCAGAATATTTGGGAGCCAAAAATTGGGTACCTGAGACATAATTAACGGAAGCTGCTACAAGTTTATCTGTTGGTATCTTATATAATTATTATTTTTGGTGCCCTCTTAAGTAATTTTGTCTTTTGCGTTCTTATGAGATTTTGTCCATGTAGATCTAATTATTTTGGTATGTATGCAGTTTTCGAAACAGTAGTTTTGTTGGGGCTAGGTTGTTACACGAACACCCAGACCCATAATGGAACCATTGAATTAGCCTGTTTCTTTGGCAATGTTGAAATTTTGTTCTTTTGCAGTAATTATTTTTAGTTGTTGAATAGTGTGGTTATTTTTCATTTCTGTGGGTATGATGTGTATTAAGAGGCTGGAAAGGCTTGGTCTCAGAACCTGCTCCAGTTATAAAACAGAATCACTACTCAGACAGGGATGATGTCTGACTTGATATAAAAAATGAGTTGTTCTCAGATTCAAAAAAAATTTCTCCCTCGAACTCAATCTATTTTATCCTTTGTCCTTTTTTTCACCTGATTCGATTCATCAAGAACCTGAGCCAGTACTTATTGCTCTTCCCTGTTGATAGGTGAGCTGTTCATCTGAAATGCATTGGATAAAACTCTATACACGTAGTAAATCTAGAATCACCTATGCAAAATCCTACACCAGGTTCACTGAGTATAGTAGGAGAACTTCTAAGCCCTTGTGTATGAATGAGTAGACTATTAAACTTTCCGTAGAGTCTTCAATAATAGCTCAATATGTTGGTTTAGAAGCCAAAGTAATATCGTGACACATTCCTAAGAGTAACCCCTTCTGTATCTGCAATTCCAAGGGTAACCCCTTCTGTATCTGCAATTCTAGCGGAAATTTCCTTCACGAGAGAGCTTATGATGTCTGTCTGCAAAGAGCGCTGTGCAGAGTGCTCCATTTGGAACTTTTAAGGAAAAGGTCAACATGGATTAATACTGTTACAATTAGAATTCCTTTTTCGTGACTGAGGCCCGTTCTAGAAGATCTCCAAAAGATTAACACATTTGAAATGATAATAATCACAAATGGGGAATGGATAACACATTTGAACTGATAAAAATCACAAATGGGGAAGGGAGCCAACATGGATTACGGTTTACCGAATCTGTCAATAAAAAGTAGATTAGCACCATTCTCCAGTGGGAACTCTTTTTTGCTCCCAGTAAAGAGTAGATTAACTCTAGTGGCCTGTTCTAGAAGATCTCCAAAAGATTGGATCAACATATTTACGCTGAATAGTTACAAATTGGGAGAATCAACAAGGATTATCAAACTTTCGATTAGTGCTCTGCGCCAGTAGGAATTATTTTTTAGCTCACTAAGGCATGTTCTAGAGAATCACCCAAAGATTGGATAACACATTTGAACTGATAAAAATCACAGATGGTGAATGGTAACACATTTGAACTAATAAAAATCACGAATGGGGAAGGGAGCCAACATGGAATACCGAATCTGTCAATAATAAGAATCCCCCAAAGATTGGATAACACATTTGAACTGAAAAATCGTGGAAAATTCACAGATGGGGAATGGATAACACATTTGAAATGATAAAAATCACAAATGGGGAAGGGAGCCAACATGGAATACCGAATCTGTCAATAATAAGTAGATTCCCACCATTCTCTGGTGGGAACTCCTTTTTGCTCCCAATAAAGAGTAGATTAGCTCTAATGGTAACTCTTTTTTGGTCAGTGAGGCCTCTGTTCTAGAGGATCCCTAAAAGGAACATCAAAAGAGAGAGCCGAACATGGATTACCAAATCTGTCAATAAAGAGTGAATTCTTCGATAAATTTACAAATAGGAGAGGAATAGAGAAAGGGAATATTAGAGGAGAGTCAAATTTTGGACAAATTTACAATAGGAGAGTAATAGGGAAGGGAACATTAGAGAAGAGAGTCAAATTTTGGACAAATTTACAATAGGAGAGCAATATGGAAGGGAACATTAGAGAAGAGAGTCAAAGTTGACAAATTTGCAGTAGGAGAGCAATATGGAAGGGAACATTAGAGAAGAGGGTCAAATTTTGGACAAATTTACAATAGGAGAGCAATATGGAAGGGAACATTAGAGAAGAGAGCCAAATATTGGACAAATTTACAAATAGGAGAGGAATAGGGAAGGGAACATGGATTACCAAATCTGTCAAGATTAGATTAGCTCCAGTGGGAATTCCTTTTCTGGTCACTGAGGCCTGTTCTAGAGGATCCCAAAAAGAGAACATTATATGAGAGGGTCGAACATGGTTTACCAAATCTGTCAATAAAGAGTAGATTAGCTCTAGTGGGTACTCTTTTTTCTTGTTTTCTACTTTTTCGTCACTGAGGCCTGTTCAGCAGGTTTATCAAATTTCTCAATAAAGAGTTAGATTAGAGTGCGAATTCCTGTTCACTGAACCTGTTCTAATGTTATATCCCAAACGATTGGATAAACGGGATAAAATTACAGATAGATAGGAGAGTAGGGAAGGGAACATTAGAGGAGAGAGAGTCAACATGGATTACGAAATCTCTAAAGAAAGAGTAGATCAGCTCTGCCATATCTTTCAATAAAGAGTAGATTAGGTCCAGTGACATAAAAAGATTTCCTAGTAGGTCGGTCTTACTCGGAATCGGCCTGGTTGACTTAGCCAATACCGCTTCCCGGACCAACTAGGTCAATAATCCAATTCAAAGGCCATAATGGACTGGCCGGGACCGATTGAACCCGTCTTAAACTGGTTGGTCTCGGCGGCAGGAGAAAAGGTGAGTTGGGCGGACTTGAATTACCAAATCTCTAAATTAAGAGTAGATTAGCTCCAGTGACATAAAAAGATTTCCTAGTAGGTCGGAGTCCGAGTCAGAGTTGACCCTTAGCTCCGGTGAGAATTTCTTTTTGGTCACTTGGGCAAAAGATTGGATAAACTTCGATAAAATTACAAGTGGGAGAGGAACATCAAGGCGAAAGCCTTGATTAGCACCTTTCTCCATTTAGAACTCCTTTTTGGTCACTCGGGCCTCTATGCTAAAGGAGGCCCATGCCAAAGGATCGCCAAAGATAGGGAAGGGAACATTAAAAGAGAGAACCAAATGGATTAACAAATCTATGATTCCAGTGGTGTGGCCTGGATTACCAAATCCATTATTTATCCCCAAACTGGCCTGTTGTTAATCCCCAAAGATTGGATAAACTGGATAATGTTTAATATAGGTGAGGGAACATTCAACGATAGAGTCCACAGTTAACACACATTACCCAAATCTGTCCAGCAAAAATAACAAAGAGCCTTGATTGGCACAACGATACAGTTTGTACTTTTCTTTTTCGTTCAGAAAGGCCTTTGTTGAACTTTAGGTCACCAGAGGGGATGTCCTTAAACTGGAGAAAATTAGAAATAGAAAAGGGAAATTTACCCAAAGTTAATAACCAGTGCCTTACGCAGGATGAAGGCATTGGAGAAATTTTCTATTTTTATTTCGATTATTGTCCATTGCATTAGAAATTTACAAGAATGTATATATAAACGAGTTTGAAGTGTTTATTTTCGATATATATATAATAGAAGATGACCTTATTACTTTTGTACCATGATTTTTTTATATGCAACTGAAGAGTTGAATTCCGTTAATTTCTTCTTTGATTTATTCATTATGTTTTCCTGTGGGTATTCATAATTTTGTAGAAATACAATGTTATTTATCATAGTAAAATTCCATTACTCTGGAGGCTGTCAAACCTGTTAGGATTTGAAATTAACAGGTTTGATATTTGGATTATTATTATGGTAATGCTTTGTCTTGATCACTGTAAAAGGCCAATAAACTTTTTCATCTTCCCATTAATTACTTTCCTATTCAATTATTCTAAATAATCGAAAATTTAATATTTTAAATTACATAAAATAGCTATGGTAAAGCTATAACCCCTCACCATGCATGCCATTTTAAAAATGCGTTTTACTTCATAGAGGCCAAATTAGTGAGCCTCTGGGACATAGCAATGCTTAGAACTTTAGTCTAACCCTAAAGTACCATCATACCAAATATTTGTTCTACAACCCAGTTATGATAATTTTGAAGTTAATGTTGGTTAAAAATGTGTTTTACTTCTTAGCCTCTAGGAGGAAGTTAATGTTGGTTAAAAATGCGTTTTACTTTTTTAGCCTCTAGGACAAATGCGTTTTACTTCTTAGTGAGCCTCTAGGACAGCCTATTTACGATACGAATTTAGGGACCAAAAAGACCCATAAAAATTACAGGAAGAAGGATGCTCCCAAGTACTACCAATCTTAATATTCGAACCCTAAAAACACGACAAGTGACCTATGCCAATGACCCTAAAAACACGAGAAGAGACCTATGCCAATGAGTAAAAGTTAATGTTGGTTGAAATGCGTTTTAAGTGCCCGTATATTATTTTGTTAAATTATATTTATATATTTTTTATTTCTTAGTCCTCATACATTATTTGTTAAATTATATTCATATTTTTCTTATTTTTTAATGATAAAATATTCATATTTATTTTCATTCTTACTAATAGTTTTAGTGTGTGCATATTTTTACTACACACTATACAATATTGTACTTTGTACTCAGATTGTTATGCCCAAGGTGGACAAGTGAAGCTTGTTTCAAAAAAAAAAAATCATTGGATACGTTTCGTAATGAGATTTGTTGAATAATATTAATCTTTATTATTGATAGTGGTGCATTTCATAAATGGTGAGTCTTGCTAATGGTAAAATAGCTAATGGTAAAATATTATTCAAGGCTCAAGGTCATTCAATAACAAAGCTAGAAGCAAACACAACAATATATTTAATAAGCTCAATTTCAGTGTTCTGATTCAATAACTAGATTGAAGTCATTATAATAATGTATTTAATATAACTTCAACATGTCATTAAGGGGAATTGAACCTTGTTGAGGAGGATAACAATCATTCCTTCCAACCATCTAAAATAAACCCAATTGACTAACCATATCTTGTTATGGTTGAATGTGATTAATTAGTAAAACCATTATTGATATCATTAATTTTTTTATGCTCATTGTAACATCTATATGATGTGAAATTTAAAGTTTGTAAATTTTTAAAACGTACCGAAGTTCCTAGTTTCTTGTGTTGAAGTTTCTATTCCCTTATTAGTTTTGCTAAGGTAGGATTCTATCAATCCATTTTCCAGTTGACCCTATTAGTTTAGCATTGACCAATGCAATTTTATTTTTCAAACATTTGATTGAATCAAGGTAGGTTTCTATCAATCCATTTTCCTGTTGAACCTATATTAGTTTGGCATTGACCATTGCAACTTTATTTTTCAAACATTTGATTGAACCAAAACTTGGATAGCTGCCTCACATATTTTATGCTATAATTTATGGATATGGTTGCAATATTCATGCATGATTTTTAGATACTATTTTATGCTATAATTTATGGATATGGTTGTAATATTCATGCATGATTTTTAGATACTTGTGCATGAAAACCATCAAAAAATAATATTCTTGAAAATAGCTCATACTTAACCATATATAGATTGGTATAATATGTAAATAAATATACTTATCATGAGTTACTTCCCACCATTATTTTCTTTTCCTTGGCACTAATGCATGAGTGAACTTACTAAGGGTTACTACCAACAAAAATTCACAAGACCTTGTTGCCCATGAGCAAGCAATTAAATTATCCACTTCAAATGTTAGTTTATTAGTTCCTACCAAAGCAAGAGCAGGTTTTTATTTTCCTATTAACCAATGTAGGTTATAAATTTTTATGCAATTTTTCTTAAAGAGTATAATTTTTAATCAAGTGGTAGAGACAAAGCTACTTTGCAAAACTCATTTACAATAATATTTGATGCTTGTAAATAATTTTATATGTGTGAATTACCATCACTCTTACATTTTTAAAATATAATAGAAAGCAATAATACGTCATAAAAATATGTTTAACAATAGTTAAATGGACAAACCACTATTAAAACTAGACAGTGGTCAATCACTGCGCTATAAAAAGAAAAAAGAAAATTGCTTATCCAAAACAAACCGGGATATCACTCTTAATAATATTTACATTGAAATTATAATAATTATTGATACGGATTGGATCATTGTATTGTTTGGCATCTAACTTGATGCTTTCATAGGGGAAAAAGTGGAGGAATCAACCCACAATATCATTTCTATTAGCAGGGCTCAATTTGACAAATCAAGGCTTGAAACCTTCTGGGAGCATTTTGAGTCATAGTGGAATGTACTCATTATTTAAAAAAAAAACATTGCTGATTTAACACCACTTTTTTTTCATATCCTACACATAAAGACTTTTCCAACAATGTAAGAATAAGAGTTTGTATGCAATAGTTATGCCACTTAGAAGTTTGTATGTAATAGTTATGCTACTTAGAAGTTGGCCTTCCTGTTTTCACCACCATAATTCAAGAAGATGCCACGCCAACCTCCATTATTCATGGAAAAAGGGCTAGACATGTGATTATGATGAAGAAGACTCAAGAAGAGTCCATATTGTAACTCTAGTTAAGAGTTGAGGTAGTCAAACTTAACAACTAGTAGGTTATTGGGTTGTGTTATAACCAGACCACCAAGGGGAAAACGGGTTCCATTCTTTTGACGAGTGCATGTGTTCCGTATATGAGAAAAATTCGCTGAGGGATATGAGATAAAGAAAATAAGGGGGATTTGTGCATTGTAGTAGCCCACAAGCCATAGACCATATTTCTTTGTATTCACAACCATTTTCTATTTAGAGAATGAGAGCATATTGACCTCGCCTTCCAGTTGAGTTTTCTCAAGTCATATCTTGTGTCAAATTGTGGTTTGTGAGAATTTTTTTTTTTTTTTATTGCATCATTTTAATTTGCATGCATGCACAATTAAAAATAATATACATATCCAGAAATCTGAACAGATAAAATCCTAATAATATAGATTTCATATCATATTTTTAAATATAATTTTATCAAATTTGTTGTGACAAAATTTCTAGTAAAATATCTACAATATTTTATAGATCAATTGTATAAATAAATAAAAAGCAATGTAATACATATTTAAAAGAATAGTTTACCACTGATTTAATCATTATATATTTGTGGTATGACTAAATTTTTGTTTTTAACACAAAATAGTAATTTTATTATATTAAATCCACGTTTGGATCGCAGGTAGAAATAAGAGATTACATTTGCAAGTTAGCGCCATCTGGAATGGAGGGAGAGGTTCGGCCTACTGAGCATGCCCTAGATATGATGGAATCTTCTAGGGCCATCTGGAATGGATCGCAGGTAGAAATAAGAGATTACATTTGCAAGTTGTGTCGAGTTTGGGTAGACTAATTTCATCCAACGCTGAGCTAGCCCATATGATTTCCAAAATTACAAAAAATAACGCCGATATTGCTGTTGATATTTTACATGCCGAGCAGAAACACACAGAGGTATTTACTCATAAAAAACTAAAGGATAGTTAATCATTTGGGTTGGTTGGATGGTTCAGGTTAATGCTACTCAACTCCTCCGAGGTGATGGTTTTTTTGGCCAACTGAATCTTTAATTCTTCAATTTGACTATGGAGTGCAAAGATTTCATCTTCCAGATGGAGGATCTTCCCGTTCTTCTCAGCCTCTCTCTCGCTTCGTTCCCATGCATCTTCTTACTGCAAATTAAATTTATTTCTTAACTCCTCCAAGCCTTCCCATAGTTTCAGGTGCTCACACTCATAGGGAGGACATAAATGAGGGGCAACTATTTTCAAAGGAGTAATACTTTCAATTTTCTTATCTCTTCTCCAGCTCCATTTCCACATTGTGGTCTGTTTCAATTTTATTATTTTTACTATTTGTTTGCCTTAAGTTCCCTTGCATTTATAAGCTTGCATCCTGAATGCCTCTCTCAGCGATCGCCTCAGGTGTTAACTCCCAGCGACAATCTCCCAAAGACCCACCCCAACCTGTCGTCCTAGAAAACCACACGGTTCCTAGAGGGGCTAGCATAGGCTGACCACAGTTCTCTTGGTCTAAAACAAAAACTTGATAACAAGGTTGTCCCTTAATTTTCTTCATACATAATCTATCACAACCCTTAGTCCCCCAACACAGTATTTCAAGTCAAGCACTGGTGCACTGAGAATTCACTACTCTTGCGCTATCCCTCTTCTAGTTATCGTATCTTCCCTCATAAATCCACATATTCAGACACCAATAGGCTGAGAGACGCTTGCCCTCATCTACAATATTGGCAGCCATTAGGACCACAATTCACCACCCTTGATCGGACCTCCAATTCTCTAAATCCCACCACAATTCTCTCATTAGGCAACACTGCCTACCACCTAGATGCAGAGCCTCGACTTTTTCACAGTCGTAAAAGTCTCTGTTACTTCTCAATTTATAGAGAAAATGGGCACAGATGGATAGAGTCTTACGTCCATAGTCCCTACAATTCCCCATGATTGCTTCTCTCCTTGAATCGACTGCGTACTAATACGAATTAATTGATGCTCACTTGAACCATCTGCTCCAATTCTTCGACATTAAATCCAGATCACATTCAGAGGGACTAAGCATTTGTGTAATACACTGGATCGTGTGACAAACATGTAGGTTTGGATGAAACTAGTTGCATCCCACGCTTCTCACCTTTTCAATGCCATATGTGCTTTTCATATTGTCACCATTGTCATGATCGACATTAAAGGTTTCACACAGTGTTTTCCATCCATCAACAATGTCAATACACAACCCCCTGCTCCTTTCTTGACAAGCCATCAGTGGGGAGTATGAGGAGGGACGAGAAATCATGAGGGTTGTGGGGAGAAGGAAAGGAAGGGGGGAATGAAGGGTTGAGGCAAGGATGGGGAAGGTATAAGAGGGGAGAAGGGGAAGAGGGTGGAAGGGGTTTAGCAAACAAGAGGGGAAAAGGAAATAGGAAGGAGAGCCAAAAAACTATCATGTATCCAGGACCTAAGATTACCTAAGTCCATATTATCCCTTCTGTTCATTTTGTATGAGATTTTTTCTTTGCAATTTGTTTGGGTCTTGTCCATATGTTCCTTCCTTTCAAACATAGCTACTAAGGGATGAGATGGTGTCCTTCCATTCCATTTATAAGACTCATTTTATCTTCAATTTGACAACCTATGTTCGCTTGAGTGTCTTAGGATGTGACAAAAGTTTACTTTTTCAAAGTGATTACAAATACCTTTGTTTCTTTTCATGACTTGGTTCAGTGTTGAGTTCTTGGCATCACTGTTGTTTACCATATTTTTAATTATAAGGAGGGAGTCAACTAGAATGTTCAAGACCACAATCCATTTTTGTTGCCACCACCATGAGGCCGAAGAGAAGGCCATATGCCTTTGCTTGAATTTTTTTTTCTTGCCTAGACCTAAACATACCAATCTACTATTTTTCCATCAGGGGCTATAAGAACCCCTACCCCTCCTGCCACCCCAGGATTTCCTTTGGAAGCTCCATCAAATTTTAGAGTCCATTTCTGTTCTTTGATGTTCCACTTTGCTAGATCTTCTTGAAATAGTCGAAGGAGCCAAGATGGTTTGGGGTTATGGTTAATTTTTGATCAAGAAGGGCTCTTAGGCAAGGCCCATGGGAAAATCCAAGCATGTTCCGAAGGGTCCCAAGAGTGCTCCACAGTGGGTTTATGGAATTCAAAATAGGAAGAAAGAGATTTCATAGCAGTATTATGTGGAGAAGGGTGGTTCATTTTGAAAATAACTTTGTTTCTTGCTAGCCAGATATGCCAACATATGTATTTGGAAAGTACCTTCTAGATGAATTTGAGTGAAGCTTTACCCTGAATGGAACCCACATAGAAATTTGCTCATGAGTCAAAAAATCGTAAAAGGTCAAAAGGCCATCTAGCCCTCCGGAAGAGAGGCCCACGTGCCACCGACCATAGCAACTTGGTAAAATTGTAGTGGATGAATATATGGGGAATGATTTCTTCCCAAGATTCGCACAAAGGGCACCTAGACGGCCCAATGTACCTGGGCCTTTATAGATTATCAGCGGTTAAAATGCATTTTTGAGCCAACAACCAAGAGAAAAAATTAAATTTAGGAAGGTGTCATTCTTCTACCCCCACGAATCCTTTTCTGATTGTGCTACCATAGCACAACCTCTGATTTTTCTCATACATATTTCATTTTCGTGAGTCATATTCTCTAGTATATTATCAATCTTCTAACCCACCCAGTTGCCAAGTGCATCCCACACTGATATTTGGGATAAAAATTCCACTCCATTTTGGGCCAGGAAATCATGCAGCAAAGAAACAACAGGGTCCTCCCCTAGGGGTGTGTTATCCAGAATATGATCCTTCCATATATTTACCGTGCCTCCATTTCCAATATTTTTTCTAAATGATTCTTGATAAGCTTGGAGGATGCCTTCAAAAGCTTCCATATAGAGGAGCCTTGAGAAGCCGCTGTAGGGTCGTCCCTGTCATCATGTCTGTCGATATAATTTTTTTGATAACTTGGACCCACCATTTGTCCCTGTTCGTTTCCATTATCCACCATAGTTTAGCTCCCATTTCCAAATTGGCTGGCGCCAGTTCCTGAATTCCCATACCCCCATGAAGCTTGGGATTTCTAATTGTTTTCCGATTTACAAGATGGACTTTTCTATTCTCTTTCTTTCCTCCTTTCCATAGGAATTTCTTGATATATATTCCAATCTGCTGCAGAACAAATTTTGGCGCCTGAAGCACCGAGAACTAATAAAGCAGGAGAGAAGACAACACTTACTATATCAATATCGTTCTCCTAGCTATACTTAACCAAATTCCCCTCTAGTTTATAATTTTTGTTTTTATTTTGTCAAGGATCTTCTGCTATGCACTTGACGTTGATCTTCTAAGGAAAATGGGGACCCCCAGGTAGTTAAAGTCTTTCCATTCACTTACCGCTTTAAAGCCCAAGATCTCTTCTATCCTTTTCGATTTTTGGGGAGAGATGTTTCAAGTATAAAGTTGACTCTTTTTGTCATTTGTGGCCCCTCTAAAGGCTTGTTGGAATTTATCTAAATTTATTTTGAAGCACGTGGCTATTACCTGGGAGGCGCCCCTAGAAAAACAGTGTCGTCTGCAAATTGACCATGGTTAATGCTTTTTACTTCTTCACTGAATCTGATCCCTAGGAGAAGCAGCGAGAGACGATTCATTTCCAAATGACAACTCAAAGCTTCCCCCATTATAATATACAAGAAGGGGGAGAAGGGGCACCCTTGATGCAACCCCCTAGAGGGCTTCAAAAACCTTTCTTCTCTACCGTTTATCAAAGAGATATCCAAGGGGAGGATATACAAAGATAAATCCATATTTTAAATTTCTGATCAAATCCAATTTTCCCCATAAATTTATAAAGGAAGCCATGGAGAACTCTATCAAAAGCATTTTCCATATCTAACTTCATTATCATTCCTTGGTCTCCTCTTCTCAAGCTTGATTCTATCGCTTCTTGAATTAGGATAATATTGTCAAATATTTGACAGTTCAACACAAAACCCCCTTGATTAATTGAGATAAACTTGGGAAGGAAGAATTTAAGTCTAGTGGCCAAAATTTTTGAGATGACCTTGTAGGACACATTGCAGAGCGAGATTAGTCTGTAACGAGCAAAAGAGGAAGGATTTGACTCTTTGGGAATAAGGGCTAGAAAGGAAGAGTTAATGCTACCACCTATAATGAAGTCATTAGGGGAATTTTGAGGTTTAAATAAGCCTCGTAAGAAAAATGTACAACCAAAATAAACTTTATAAGAACTAATAGGATTCAAGATGAGAAATACACGAGAAAGCGTGATTGCAATCACACTTTTCATGTATTTCTGATTTTTAGTGTAGAAGGGTCCATCAAAAGTATGCAACATGGCTACTCCTTGAATGAACCCATAGGGAGATACGTTGAAAATATGAGTTGAAAAATAGTTTTTTCTTTTTTCCCTCTAAAATTTGATGATGTAATATAATATTATTTTATATTTCGACCATTATTTTATAATTTCCTTACGAGGCCCATTTTAGACCTCAAAATCCCCCTAATGTTTTCAAGGAATTACCAATCATTCTACAAAAATCATGATGGATAACCTCACAATAGGATTAGTAGAAACTTGTTGAAAATCCAGCCGGGCCAGGGGATTTATCAGGGGAAAGTGAGAAAACTGTTTCATCTGGAACATTATGGGAGGTAAGGGTGTTTTCATATCCAGCAGGTGAAATACTCCAAACAATATTCGTGTAGGCACTCTGGCTAAATCCTAGTCACCCAACAACCAACTCACATAGTCCTTTAAAGTGATACAATAATCAGCATCTTTTATTTGTCAAAGATCAATATCATCTTTCCCTCTATGATGAATTTACTCTATATTGTTTTTTCTTCGTATTTTTTATCATTAAGAAAAACTATATTTCTTGACTTCACCTAACCTGGGCTGTTTCTAGATTTAAGACGCCAATATTCTTCCTCTCTTCTCAAATGGTTGTGAAGGGATTTAAAAATTTCAGCCTCTTTCAGCAGGTCCGAAGGACATATCTGAGTTGACTCCATTTGGCCTTGGAGGGATGCCAACTAGTTTTCTGTTTCAATGATATCCATTTGTCTTCTTGTATTATTCTCTTTTAACCAGGTGTTGATGTCAGTTTTAGCCTTTTAATTTTAGCTTCCTAGATGGTTGTTTCGCTGCCATCAATCCACCCAGCCCAGGAATTCGAGAAAATGGGAGAAAATTCACTAGATTCAAGCCAAATAGGGGAGAATTTAAAAGGAATAGGACCAAGGTTAATGGAAGAGGAAGCCTCAAGGAAAATGGGGCGATGATCAGAGGCGCACCATGGGAGAATGAAGGATTTAATGCAGAGTTTTTTCAATAATAATCCATCTGAGGCCATAAACCTATCAAGCCTCGTTGCAATATGACCAGGGCCAATGCGCTTATTGTTCCAGGTATAGAGGAATTTCAGAGGTTTTACATCGAAGAGGCAAAGATTCAGGATTAGGTCTTCCATGTCTTCTTGAGAGGCATCTCTTACTATGGAGCCTACTCTTTTCTCATTTTGCCCAAGAGTGGTATTGAAGTCTCCCCTAATTTAGCCTCATGGAGCATAGTAATGTCTGGTTTCTCCTTTTGAATTAATGACTTCACTTCCATTGTTCTTTTTATAGAACCAAGACCCCTACAATTCCAGGGGATGGCCTTCATTATTTACCTTTGGAGGTTGCTGCTCCTTTTGCCAGACCAACTATGTTCCCTTTATTTCCTCCTTTAATCCCTAGGTCAGCTAAATTTTTTGGGATTGTGTGATGGAAGCCCAATTCTTTGTCCCTTTCTGTGTTTTCCTTTCTTAGTTTTTCTCCTTGATCGTCTTGTATTTCTTTCTTTATTCCTTGCTCTTGCTCCATATGATTTTTATTCCGTCAAGATCGCTTATAGAGAGATTGCTGCTATTTATTTTGAGGAAACGAATCCTTCTTCAACATCCTCATCATCATAGGATTCCTCAGCATTGCTAGAGGACTCAGAACTCACATGTAGGGAAAAGGCATGAAGCTGCGATGAGGCAAGAAGGGAGGCCCCCACCTCGATCAATTTCTCACTAGCATCTTGCATCAAGGAGAGGGCAACAAACTGATTCTGGTTTGTTCCAACATTCAATCCCTTGGAGTCAAAGCCCAAGGGAGGAGGAGGAGGAGGAATTTCACTTTGATTCTGATGATCCATCATAGCGTTTGGGGTGTTTGTAGCTGTGTTGTTCTCTGTTCCCTTACTTGACTTATTGTTCCTTTTTTTCCTTTTGACATTTTGCCACTGTTCATTTGATTCTCCATGTTGCTCTGAAATTTCTTGTTGTTTGGGGCACCCTTTTGCAAAGCTCCCATACTCATGGCACATTTTACACTTGAAGGGTAGTTGGTCATATTCCACCTCTTGAACATTCGACTAGTTATCCATACAAAGGTTAATCACCGCGGGGTGTCCCTTTTCGAGGTAAACCTAAACACATATCTGTGCACATGAGAAGAGTTCTCTTTTGGTTCTGCACTGTCAATATATTTCCCGAGGGCATTCCCTATTAGCCGAAACGTAGCATCATTCCAATAATGAAGCAGAAGGAAGGGGAGTTTGAACCAAACCGAAACAGAGGTAGGAAAATCACATTCTGGATTAAAACTGGAGCTCCAACGATCAAGATACAATCCTTGAGCTCCCATTAAATAAGGGCCACTACGAAACACCAGATCTTTGTCTAGCCTATTTTCAAAAAAGAAAGTGTTGAAGCCTTTTCTGCAAAATGTAGACATAACCTCACCTTGAATGAGAGGCTTCCAGTTCTTATCCAGCCAAGTGTGCACAGAACGGGGCGAGGGACATAACCCCATGAACTGCCTAATAAGGCCACGATCCATGAGCTGTAGAGCTTGAGAGTGGGTCTACAGGGCACTGATAGTTATCCTTGGAAGAAATTCTGATTTCTTAACGAACCGAGAGGGTCCATTACACTAAAACTTTGGATCAGCCGCCACCCAGGTATTGAAAGCAACAATATCAACAACCAGGTCTTTGTTTCGGGTCGTCTCAGCCATTGGGTTGTTCGACCAAGCCTAAGAGGGGATTGAAGAAGGAAAAAAATAAACGTGAAGGAGGGGAGGAGAGACATAGTGGGGAGGAGGAAGGGGGAAGGCTTCAACGAGCAACGGAGTCGCGAGGGAGGTCCGCAGTGCAGAGCGCAGGTTCAACTAGGTCACACATCGCTTGCGTGAATAAAGCATGGTGGTATGAATATTTATAACCAAAATAGAGAAATATATATAATGAAATTCCCTTTATACATTAAAAACAAAATATTATATTATGAGCGAGATTGAAGTATGTTGAACTCTCATGTCACATTGGTGCTTCCTCTTACCTCCTGTACATATGGAAGAGGAAATTCAATTCAATATCCTTGTGGCTACAAAGATGGGAGATTTTAAACCTTCTTTTAAGGAGGGGTATTGACCAAAATTGATATGAAAGCTTCGTATAAGGATGGAGCCTTCATGAAAATGATTAAAAAAGTTATACACCTTTGTAAAAGCAATATATAACTTTATCAAAGGGATATATAATAACATTTATTTTATTTAAAAAAACATTATATTAATAATGAGTTTGAAGTATGTTGAGCTCTCATGTCATATTGGTGCAATATTCTTATAGCTACAAATATGGAAGATTTTAAATCTTCTTAAAAGAAGGTTGGATACTGACCAAAATTGATATGAAAGCTTTTTATAATGATGGAGTCTTGACTAAAGTGACGAAATATGTTATACAACTTTTAAAGATCTTGGATGATTATAGAAGATAATATAACAAGGAGGGATGCTAAGCAGCAAGCCCTTGCCGATGTCTGCAAAATTAGTTTTTGTGTTCGAATAAAGCCTTTTCCAATCACCGAGAATCATTTTACTCTGTGGAAAAAGATCAAGAGGATTTTTTGGCTTTAGATGGGGGCCTCATCCTCCTAAGCTGCTAGAAATCACTTTGACAGAATAGAATTAGATACGCTAATAAAAAAACTTCTTCCCCAACTTTAGCACTGTGCCAGTTGGCAGACTTGAATATTCAGATACACCGAGTTGAGTATATTTAATTACGTCAGCGAATCCTAAGAGGTGTATTCCAAAGGATGATTGGAATAGAGAACCGTTCTCCACAGTACCACGTGGGGCCACTAGTAGATGATCCTTAATTGCACACATCTATGGACAAACCCCAGATTGTATTACAAATGACAATAATCCATTATTTCAAATTAACTTTTCTAATCATTAGCTTCATTCAATATTGTGTTTGGCCGTGTATAATCAATCTTGAATGCAGAGGTTATGATATTTTTATCCTCATTCAGATTAGGTGTCCACAATGGAATCCTCTATTTCTGCAAACGTATTGATAAAGGCCTCAATTTTTTTTTTTTAAATGTTAAACCTAACTGGGTTTTATTTCAGAGATTTCAACATCAAGGAGGTGGATGAATAGTCTAGACAAATATTTATTACATGTCTTTAAGTTTGGCGTCCAAATCTTTCTCTATCACTGGTTTCATTTTTTTCAATGCCCAACTTCATAATAAAGAATTACATGCAAGTCTCAGAATTTTTCTTTGCATTCACAATGGCTGCACAAAGTCCAAAATATGCATTCTCTTCAGTCTAGACTAGCCCAAAATAATCTCCTTATCTCCATCATGAGGCCTTCATGCAACTTGCAACGTTTATATGCAACAACTGGGCACTAACTGAAGGTTGAATTCTTGACTCATAATCAAGGTGTCATAATGAACCAACAACAGAAACACACTCGACCTTACATCTTCATATTTACCAACTAACCACATTCATGTATTATATTCCTTTCATGCCTGCAAAAGAACGTGTGTTCCACTTGTACCAAGTCACCAACATGTATCATATGCCAATATACTTTGTAGATAAATGAGAAGTGAACAGAGCCAAGATTTCATCCTCATAAATAACCATGAGAAATCCTCCATTTGTTAAAACAACAACACCATAATATAAGAAAATAGAGAGATTTTTCTAATATCTTTGGCCCTCTATGAAGTTTAAAACAAGTGGGTTTGACTGTAGCTATTATATGGATTATCAATTATTCTGGAATCCAATTCTGCACTACCATTCAACGTAGTCTAGTCTTATTCAAATACCATTTGTTCTCATTATATATAGTAGACTAAACCCTTACGTATATATATATATATATATATATATATATATATATATATATATATATATATGTTCGTTTTTCCTTATGTATAGTAGACTAAACCCTTCGTTTTGAGATTGCCGATGGTTGATCAAACTAATTGTATTTCTGGGCTTGTCATTGTAAGTGTCGTTATGTTGAGTGGGGTTGCCTTCTAAGTTGCCTAATTACAAGAAAAAATAGAATATCTAGACAGTCCGGGTAATAAGAAGAAATATCTAGCTTGACGAGAAGGATTAGCTAGCGCCGGGTTGCCCCATTATTGGTTACTATCCCGTAGCCAAATTCTATAGAAATCAACGATCCACTTTACCCTATCTTTCCTTACTATGGATTATGGTACCACGTATCCACTTTACCCTATTCTTTCCAGACAGACCTAGTGTCGCTTGGCTTCACAGTTCAAAACATTCAACTTGTTTTAACGGGTGGTCAAGCAGTGCCAGTACATGCAGATAGCCACAACGCTCAACTTGTCTTGAAGGGTGGTCTGCATGCAGATATACACAGATAGCCATGTGGTGTGCCTCAAGCGAGAAGGGAACATATGCATTCCCAAACCATTCCCAAACCAAACAGTTTAAAAAAACCAAACATTTACTGTTAAGAGACTAATGCCAACATTACTTTTCGACAGAAAAATAGGAAGGACATAAATCCTTTGATATAAGAAATAATCCTTTGATATAAGAAATTACATGAAGAATATAGAGCAGTACCTAGAGGCCATCTGAGCAAAAGTCTTATTGGCTGGGAAAATTATTACATCTTTCTGATAGGTTGAGTGACAATATTTATCAAATATGAAATAAAAGCTTTGGTTAGTTGCTACATGAGCATTTATGAGCATGACTAATAAATTATTAACTATGAATATGAATATAAATATATAATATATGGTGCATTTTTTTAAGTGATTAGTTTTTTCAGTTATAAAAAAAAATCGGGATCAAAGTGAAAATAGATACATTATATGTTTAAACATTTATGTTTGATAAAAATAGATACATTATAGATAATTCTACTACCACTTGGAGTTGTCAATTTGTAATCTGAGTCTAAGAAAGATTCTCGCAAAATTTTATGAGAAAGAAGTGTTTGTTTGTTTTGATTTGGTGAAATTGCTTGTAATGAGGAATAATAATTTAAAAGGGCTAAATTGAGACACATTATTTTTGTAATTTTTTTTTGGTTATTTTGTCTTTTTTAAAACCAAATGAGAATTTTGTATTTATATGCAAGTTTGTGTTTGGATCACATCAAATCATTAAGCAAAAATATAATTTTTTTTAAGGTGCTTTAAATTTGACAAAAAATACAAGGTTTTGTAGGTACATAGCTTACAAAGCCGACCCACCCAAAAACAAAATTTACATGTCACATGTCATAATATAACCGATTGATAATGCAATCTTTCATAAACATGCAATGTCAATCCATTTAGCTCTAAGGAATAAGGGAGGGAAAGGTTTGTTCACTGATTTTTAAATATCCCCAATGCCATTGCAAATCTTATGTTGTTTTTGAAGGATCTCTTGATCCCCATTTTTTACTCCTCGTGTATGTAAACTAAGGGCCCTTCTTTTGTGATTAATGAATTCACCTTCATTCTTTTTTATAACCCTAATCCCCTGTGATTCCAAGAGAAAATATTCATTTCTTATTTCTTGTATGAGTTTTCCCTTATGGAGGGGAAAATTTTCCTCTTTTTATGGTGTTACTATATCATTTTATTTTTGGATCTAGAATTGAATGAGAGCCCATTTTTCCATTTTCTCCAATCTTACCTCTTTGTTTCGAATTTCTTCCATTGGATCCTATCTAGTTCTTTTTACTTCTTAGCATCTGATTTCTCATCTATCAAACTCGAAAAATACAACCCCATCCTGGTGTTTTTAGGGGATACTAATTCTCCCTCCTCCATAGTAGACTCCACGATATGTTGTGTTGGCATCAGATCTTCTCCTAACAGTGGCATATTTTCATCAATTCTTTCTAGTTCTGGATTTGATACCAATTTTATATCTCTCTTGTGAGGAGGGGTTATTTTGTGGAATTTCCCCTTCATTAACCATTATTATTTAATGCCTCATATTTTTTATTATTCTCATTCTCCCCAGTGTTATTTTTTTCGGGGGAGGTTGGTCCTTTCCCTGTATTCCCAGTATGATCTAGGTTCCTTGATTGATTATTCTGTTGTTTTATTGTGCTTCTTCTCCTTTTTTGTTGTTGTCATTGTTCTCCTTCCTCCCCTTGTTTTTGTTTATCCTCTTGTTTCTTTTTGAAACTTCTTGCAAAGTGGCCATATTCATAGCATATTTTGCATTTGAATGGAACTTGATCGTAGTCTACCTCTTGGATATGAGACCAACTATTCAGGTTGATATTTATGACTATTGGGAGTCCCTTATCCAGATCCACTTCCAGAAAGATCATAGTGTAGGAGAAAATCCCCTCTTGTGGCTCGGTATGATCAATATACTCAAAAGTGAATTGCCAATACTTCTGAAAGTGGTATCATTTCAATAATGCAATGTAAAAATGGAGAATTTCACAAATATTGGGACTTTAGATGGAATATCACTTTCTATGTTAATATCTAGTCTTCACCAATCCACATATAACCATTTAGCCCCTATGAAATAAGGCCCACTTCTAAATATCTGGTCTCGATCTGTAACACCTCTATTTTCATTTTTTTCAGGTTAGACATTTGAACTTAAGTCCAAAAGGGAAGTGGACCCCAATGGACAATTATTGTGTGGATGTGGTTAATTAATTATTTATGAAAAATAAATAAAATGTTTTGTGTGCATTATGACCAAATGAGATTTTTGAGATCACTTGCTTAATCCATGAGGTATGGAAAGAGGTTAAGACTTTCCCCAAAATCTTTCAAAAAGCCTTGAAATAATTTATTTCTAATTTAGATTTTTGAGGAAAAATTTAAATTTCCCCAATGATGAGGAGAGTATTTGGGAAGAGGTAAAAAGCTGGAAAAGCAGAAAACAGCTTTAAAGTCCCTAAATTAGGGAAGCCTAGGCAAACAGGAATAAAAGTATCCTGAAATTCTGGACGCAGAATTAGAAACATGCTTGGGGAGAGCACAAGCTTAAATAAGCTACTCCAGAACATATTGGGGTTGGTCTGTTCTGGGAGAAGATCTCAGCTCGGGGGTGAGTTCTGGAGACAAAGGAACTCTAAGGTTGGGAGGACTGGTCATCAAAAGAATTGGTATGCACACTATTTGTTTTGGAATGGTTAAAATAGATGCTATTGTATAATACTTACAATTGCTGTAGTTGAGATTTTGAATTAAATTTTTTGAGATTGTTTTCTTTTTTTTTAACAAGAATGGTTATGGTTTATATTAGAATTTGGCCAAAATGCCTTTCACCGGATACATTTGATCGGGCATAGCCCTTAACCTTTCTTTCACTAACTGATCACAGGCCCCTAAACTTGGAAAACCGCAAGATTTACTCGAGACTATCGAGTCTATCTCCGTTATTTTCCCTATCTTAAAGAGACAAACAAACTGTTTCAACAAAATGCAGAAAAACATGACAAAATTTATGGAATGGGGTCCCAATTCTCAATTCCATTTGCCAAGAGACAGCCAGTTGGAAGTGAAACTGCCATGTTGGCTTCCAAGTTAGCAGCTTTATTATTTTCCCTCAAAACATGAAGGAAGGAAGCAGTCCGGAAGGATTTCACCAAATTTCTGGTTCTTGAAATTACTCTTGCCAGTCTAATGTCTGCAGGAGAGGAATCCTCCACTAGAACTTGGATAATGGATTGAGAGTCTCCTATGATACTGATATCTGAAAGACCGAAAGCCTTTGCTTGCTTGAGACCTTGCAGAAGAGCCAAGGCTTCAGCTTGCATGCTGGTAGAATGCCCTAAACCCCAAGCGAACTTTGCCACAGTAATACCCTCTTTATTTTTAATAATTCCTCCTGCCCCAGCCAAACCAGGATTTCCTTTCGTTGCTCCATCGAAGAATAAAGAGAATCTGGAATGCCTGAGGAGCAGATCCGAGAGATCATTCTCCTTCCCTCTGAATTGCCACTCTTTTGTGGCCTTGTAATGCCTTATTTCACTAGAGAAATGGAGGTCCATCGAGGCACCCCATTCTAAGTCTTGCTAACTCAGATTTAGATATGGCAAATGATCCCCCAGACTTTCTTTCCAAAGGCATTTTATTTTGGTGATGATGAACTGAGCGTTTAGACTTTCATCTCTGAAAACTCTTCTGTTGCGCTCAAGCCAGATCTGCCAGCAAGCAAATTTCGGCAAAGAGAGCCATGCAGCTGTGAAACTCTCATTTTTTGGAAGAGATCCTGGGTAGGAATTCCGCCAGTTTGCAAAAAGATAAGATATGGACGTGGGTAAGGTGAATTCAGAATTCCAGAAGCTCAGAAGGCCGTGCCAGATATCTCCTGAAAAGTTGCAGTCCAAAATAATATGCTGAGCGTTCTCCTCACAATCACAGCATAAGTAGCATCGAGAGGGACCGTGAAATCCTTTCTTCTTCAATCTATCTGCAGTTAAAATCCCTCTGTGGCATAACAGTGAACAGAAAGAGTCGACCTTAGGCATGGTTTTGCGATTCCAGATCCCGTTCCAGGCTGCAGGATTAGGAGGGACGTTAGGGCAATCATGAAGGCATTTGTATCCCTGTGCAACCATGTAAAGCCCTGGGGCGGCTCCCCATCCTCGGGCATCCTTCTTACCCACGCGCAGAGGCGCCATACCATTTAATAAAGAAAGGAAAAGATCTCGATCTTGGGACATCGCAGGAGGGACGGGAGGGAGCCTCCATCGTTGCTAATGTCTGCCTTCCCATTGTGAAATGTCCCAAAGAGTGGTGCATTCAACGTTGTACAACCACAAACGTAGCGCTTGCAGAGAGCAGTGGGACGATAGAGGAGGGTGCATCATAATGCTGTCATCCCAAATTTTAATTTCTTTGCCGTTTCCAGGGATCCAATACGCTCTGTCTCTGATTAAAGGGGTAGCTTTATGGCAGAGCTTGATCAACTGCGAACCTGAGGAGGGTAGGAGGGCGTCTAGACATCTCTTGCTCTTTCTCATGAAATATTTCCTCCATAAGGCTTTTTGCGCCCAACCTGGATTTGGACCAATGATTCTCCAGAAGATCTTGGCTCCCATAGCTATGTTTTGGAGGCTAAGATCTTTGAAATTGAGGCCTCCTTCACTCTGGGGCTTGCAGATTTTCTCCCAACTAACTAATGGGATTTTCCTGTCATTGTGATTGCCCCCTTTCTAGAAGAACTTGCGAATGAAGGCTTCCATTTTTTTTATGATGCCTGAAGGGGCTAGAATTACAGAGAATTGAAAGATGGGGAGACTGCTAAGAACAGATTTGATGAGAACAGTTTTGCCGGCTAGATTTAACCAAGAGAATCCCCAAGCTTGAATTTTGGCCTTGAACTTGTCCAACAGAGGAATCCAATCTCTACTGTATGCCAATTTGCGAAAGATGGGAAGGCCCAAATATGAAAAGGAGGACCAGTTGAGAGTGGCAGTAAAGCCCAGAATTCTTGAGATGGCAGAAAGGGTGGGAGCCGAGATGTTCCAACAAAAATCTTTGCACTTACCATTGTTTAAACTGCTGCCAGTAGCTTCACTGTAGTCATCCAAGACCTCCTTGAATCTAAGAGCAGATCTGGCAGAGGCAGCCCCTAACAAGAGGGTATCATCCACAAAGAGGGTGTGATTAACATTTTTGACCCCTCTGGCTATATTGAGCCCCAAGATCTCTTGGTCAACCAGTTTCTGATCCAGGTAGAAACTCAGGACGGAAACATGAAGGACGAAGAGGAGCAGAGAGAGGGGGCAACCCTACCTAAGCCCTCTTGAAGCTTTAAAAAAACCAGCTGCTCTCCCATTCACCGCCTAAGCCCTCTTGAAGCTTTAAAAAAACCAGCTAAGCCCATTCCAAAGCCCATTCCAAAGCCAAAATTTTTCAAGACTTCCCAAAGAAAGCTAAGTCTGACCCGATCGAAAGCATTAGCCAGATCTAGTTTGATAACCATACCTTTCTCTTTGCGAAGCTGGCTCGAGTGAATCGCCTCTTGCACTAAGATGAAGTTGTCAGTGAGCTATCTCCCCTGAACAAATCCACCTTGGTTCTCCGAGATGATGGCTGGAAGAATACCTTTAAGTCTATTGGCAATAACCTTTGTGATTAATTTGTATCCAATATTACAAAGAAAGATGGGGCGGAACCGATTAAATTCTTTAGCACCCTTTTCCTTGGGTATGAGGGCAAGAAAAGCTGAATTGGTGCTGCCCCCAATTTTTTGGTAGTCTTGTGATTTCAAAATCATTTTGTAGAGGTCTTTCTCCACAATCTGCCAGCAGGTTTGAAGAAATCTTGCTGTAAAACCATCCGGGCCTGGGGCTTTGTCAGGCTCCATGTCTGAGAGGGCATCCTTTATTTCATGAATAGAGATCTTTGCTTCAAGCTGCTGATTCATTGAAGGTGAGATCCTAGGGGGAACCGCCTCCAAGAATTTGGAGTTTGGGTCCGTCACGCCCTCTTCTCTATACAGGTTTTGAAAGTGGCTGAAAGTTGCTCTCTTTATGCTATCAAAGTCTTTGTGTGTCAAATTGCTATCTTTGATTTCTGCAATAGAATTGAAGCTCTTTTTGGCTTGAGCTTGCTTGTGGAAGAAGGCCGAATTTCTGTCTCCTGCTTTAAGCCATAAGGTCCTAGACTTCAGTCTCCAATGCTCTTCCTCCGAAAGGCAAGCTTTGTGGAAGATTTGCTGGAGCTCAGCTTCCTTATCTAGAACTTCTTTAGTGATTTCTGCATCTTCACATTGGGCATGGTGCTGGGCAAGATTATCTTGAGTCTGCTTTCTCTCTTTTGCAGGAGAGGGAAGAGCTTTGGCCCAAGATTTAAGCACCGTTTTCAGTCTTCTAAGTTTTCTTTCCCAAATGAAGAAAGGGGAACCTTTCACTGGCAGTTTCCAGCAGTCATGAACCAAGTTCAGGAACTCAGGTTCTTTGACCCAAAGAGGGTTGAATCTGAAGGGGATGGGGCCAAGATCTTTGTGGCCCAGCATCTCAAGCAAGATGGGCTTATGGTCAGAAACACTGCATGGGAGGATATGCAATATGAAATCTAAGCCTAGCAAAAGAAAGGAACTCTGAACCAAACATCTATCAAGTCTAGCAGCAATGTGACCAGGACCTATTCTTTTGTTAGACCAGGTATACTTACCATTTGCTGGAGGGATGTCAAGCAGATCCCAATCCTGCATGAGGTATTCCACCCATTCCCTTGCAGGGTCCCTTACGATTGTGCCTCCTCGCTTTTCCTCCATGCGCAAGGTGAGGTTAAGATCACTTGCAACAATGATGTTTTCCAAATTTTCTGACTCCGACAGATGTCTGATGGAGTCCCAACACTCCCTTTTCTCCCCTATATTTGTTGGAACATAGACATTGAAAAGACTGACTGCCACCCTCGAGTCCAAAGGCTGGAGCTTCAAAAATAGCCAGTGGGTGTTGTGCAGCACGGTGACCAATCTGAACTTGAGAGGGTTCCAAAGGGAGCCCAGTCCCCCAGATGCTCCCCGTGATGAAACTGCATGTCCGCTGCTACCTTTCCAAAATTTTTTACTGATTTGGAGAAACTCCTTGTCCTCCATTTTGGTCTCCTGAATCAGAAGAATGTCTGGAGATTCTCTTCTTATAAGGCTTCTCATTGCTTCTTCTTTCAATTTGCTCCCCATTCCTCTACAGTTCTAGGAGACAATCTTCATCATTTATTTTTATGATGATGGGCTCCCTGGGAACCCTGCCCTTGGTTTTTTACCATCTTCGGATTTTTGCCAAGAAGTTTCTCCAGAGTGGGCTGACTACCCTGAAGCTTGTCTTTGTAAGTTTCCTGATCTCTCTTTTCTCTAGCAGATTTGCGGCCCCTTGCAGATCTTTTGA
Organism: Pinus albicaulis; assembly: GCA_034641835.2. Classification (NCBI taxonomy): domain Eukaryota; kingdom Viridiplantae; phylum Streptophyta; class Pinopsida; order Pinales; family Pinaceae; genus Pinus; species Pinus albicaulis. The sequence goes on from CM076574.1 coordinate 556,564,034, forward strand.
ACGATATCTGCGTATCTCCTATTTCTCCATCCTCCTCAGACTCCTCCGAGTCATGTTCCTCCTCGGAGGCTTCTGTTTGCTTATCCTTGTTTCTTGCCGTGACGCTTTCTTCAGGTCTTGTTTCTGCCGAAGGCATTTTTTCTAAAGGTTGATCTTGCCTATCTTCCTTTTGAGGAGTCTCTTCAGCAGAGCTTAAGACCTCATACCTGTTTTCTTGGCTTTTTGGCGGGGGAACATTCTGGATGGAGGCAGGCTGGGGTCCATGAACCCCAGATTTCTTGTGAGATGTCTTTGGCCTCTTGACCTGGTTCCAACCCTCTTCCTTTCCTTTCTCAGCTTCCCCTTTGTTTGGGAACCCTCTTGCAAAATGGCCATATATGTGAAAGTTACGACATTTGAAGGGGAGTTGCTCATAGTCCAGCACTTGCACATGTGTCCAACTGCCCACCTTTAATTTAATGGCCTCCAGAAGCCCCACCTCTAAGTCCACCTCGACACAGATTCAGGCGCAATCATACTGATCATTGTTGTTTGCTCTGTCAATGAATTTTCCCAGAGTATCTCCAATGTGCTTGAGGGACTCCCAGTTCCAACAGTGCACTGGTAGATTGGGGAGCCGAACCCAGACAGGGACTGCCATTGGGACATCCACATCCGGATTGAAATCAGGGGTCCATTTGTTAAGGTAGAGGCCCTAAGGTCCCATGAAATAGGGCCCATTCCTAAAGATCAGGTCCTTATCCTCCTTGGTGTTGAACTCGAACAGAAAGAAGCCTCTACCCAGAAAATAAGAGGTGACTTTATTTTTGATCAGCGGAACCCAGTTCTTAACGACCCAGTTTTCCGTGGATCTTGGCGAGGGCCAAAGGCCCGTGAATTGACCCACTAGGGCCCGATCTGCCAGGGACAAAGCAACCTTGATCAGACCCTCAGGAGGGAGGTTTACCTCCGGAACATCGTTGAGCCTTTTGACGAACTTAATAGCTTCAGATTTCTTCTTTTTGGGCAGTGAAGCAAGAAGAGAGGAGAAGGCTGCTTCAGCTTCCGAGAGAGCGGCTTGTGAGGGACCGGTGGGTGAGCCTTGGGCCTCCATGGCAAGAAGATCAAAACAACAAACCCGATCTGCACCAAGCAAAGGAACGAGGCATCTCAAGGCCAGGATGAAGGAGAATCCAAATAGTCCCTACAAGCAGAAACCCCAAGGGCGCAGACCCAAGCAGATCTGACAAGAGATCGAGAGGCTCAGCGAGATCTTGAAGCAGGGCAGGTGGAAAGAAGGGAGCCTAGCAGAACCGAGAGGCCCAGAGGTCAGGAGGACCTGGGGCAGAGGCAGAAACGGCCGAGAGGGCAGAGCCCAGCCATAGGCCGCGCAAAGAATCACAGCTGGAGGCAGCAGCGCGCAGAGGTCCTCTTTCCGTGCAATTCTAATTTGCATTACTAATCTATTTTTTGTTTTGTTTTGTTTTGTTTTGAGATTGTTATTTCCTACATTTAACATAATTAAATAGAAGAAATAAATCTTCTAAATTTCCGTATAGTAGTAGGAATAAATTCTAGGGAATACTATCAGCCAGAATCTCTAAAGCATAATCTGGTTTAAATTTGGAGATATTGAAAACAATTCCTCTAGAATAATTAAAGTGTAACTTTAATCTGCTTCTATAAGGAATATATATCTTGATAAAAATAGATTAAATTTCATGTTCTATTAGTAAATTGGTATAATACGTTATACCTATGTAAAACATGCAAAGGCAATATTCACCTCAGAGGGGTAGGATACATATACTTTTTAGTTATTCTAGAAACAAGTAAACTCTGAAGTAAATTTTAGATGATTGCTAAGATATGGAACACTATTAAATTTTCCAAAACAAAGTTAAACTCTGTTCATATTTGATGATAAATACTTGAACAGAAATATATTCTTTAAATGAATACACAATCACTTTGCTTATATTTACTGATTTGCATAAAACTATGTAATGGAAGTGGTACGAAACAATGATACAGAGTTGCATGAGAAACCAATCTTGGTTATAATTCCAATTGTTCAGGAATAGTACCAATTAAATAATGGAAAAACAAAATTTAATAATACCTAGACAATAATTATGTCAATCAGGAATATATATATAAAAGTCCTTTTAGTAATTCTGGTTGTAATTGACTAACCATCGTATAATCTAACATGGTATTATAAAACTCAGTTACCATATATTAGTTAATGAACAGTGAAAAAAAAATAAGGTGGGACGAGCAGTATATGCTGCGAGAATAAAGATTCCAGACCATAGAATATATATATATATATATATATATATATATATATATATATATATATATATAATTACCTTGACAGAAAAACTTCAACACCAACTTATTAACAAAATCTAGTATTATCCAAGATACCTTCATACTAAGTGAAGCAGATATTTAGGCATCACATTTACATAAACGATGAGGAAGGACTCTCAACTATATTATTGCAATTGATGTTAATAAATGAATTAAATCAACTAAACCAAACTATGTGTTACAACATAATTATATTAAACCCTTTAGTATTTATACAAGACTAAGAAATGTAAATGGTTTGAGAAATGTTTGAAATTGAAAAGTTAAAAATGTCCATACAGTTTGCCCTAATTTAAATAAAAATATCCAAAGGTTTACAAACACGTATTGTAAATTTCATGCTACATTCGTGGGACTTTCCACAAGATATTCCACTATAAATTGATAATAAAATAATTTAATTAAAAGTCTATTTGACGAGATCTTCAGTACTAATGTTCGAGAATGGATAAATAAGTATATACTTCAACTTGAAATTGCAACAAGCAAAATGATTTTAATGCCATCAGACTCTAACGAAATTCCCAGCAAAAAACGATAAAGGGAACATTATAAAATGGTATTACCTGTAAGATATTTTAGAGAGAGGTTGACTAACGAAAGGGGGGATGAAATAATTATGGTAATTAATAGAAAACCGAATAAATTAAATCGAACGATAAAACAAGGGCGCTATCTTACCTACGGTCAACAGCCTTGTCTTCATTTTCTTCCCATGCACAACCAAGTGTTAAGACAAATATATATATATATATATATATATATATATATATATATATATATATATATATATATATATATATATATATATAAGCCATTCTGGATAGTAAATGCGTAAGACGCCTATGCAAATCTAAGTTGAAAACGGAAAAAGAAATTTAGATACGATTTCCAGTCTTACCATTAAAATGGCTGACAAGTTAAAATCACATAGGGACAAGGGTGTATAAGCCATCGTTATGAGACGTCAAAGTCGAAGGAGGAGATTTGAGTCCTTATGAAAAGAAAGAGGAGACATTAAAAACAAAATCGAAACCCTCAAGAAAAGTTAAAAAAAAAAAAAAAATTACTAGTTGGGGAAATCTTAAGTAGAATGCATCCTTTGAACCGACTTATTTCACCAAAAATTCATACAAGAAATCATGTCATCAAATCATATAAGTAAGATTTGAGTACGCATGGTTGATAATCTCATTTAGAGAAAGGAGATAAACGAAAAAGCTGAAGGGTGTTAGAATGTCAATAGATATATCTGAGTTCGATTCACAGTCGTTGTAAGTAGGATGCCATAAGAGTGATGCGAGCTCGGCTAACAGAACGTGAGAGAAATCCATTGTGAAAGAGCTCGCTCGAAAAAAGAGAGGAGCCAAATGAAATTTCCTCCTGGGAAAGAAAGATGAATATAATTCACATAAACTCTAACTCCCTCTTCAGATCGACCATACACGTGTAAGACGATAAAGGAGGCATCGTTAAATCTACCAAAGAATTTCTTGGAAGCGTCGCCATATTAACTATAATATAAATCAACCAAATCCATCGACAGAAGTATGAATCGCCTTCATAAATGATTCGGTACCATGACATTTGATGCAGTAGGTAAGAAAATTTGAATAGTACTCATAAAATTTAAAACAATATGGCCAAATACTATTATAACCCTCGAGAATAGAAACGAGGCAAATAAAGATTCCAAATAATCGATGGATCTGACAAATGATATCAAGTCGAAGCCTTGATGGGCGGCTTAACAACTACGCAAGTGTACATTGTATTTAATGCCCCTTAGCATTGAAATTGTAAACCAAATAAACCCAAACCTCTATAACCCTTACGTTATAATCTTGGGGTTAGCACGAAAATCATTTACCTACGTCTATATATATATATATATTGACACCTTATGTGCATAGTAAGAGGTAAGGTAAGTTGTGAAGGGTCGATTTTTTTTTTTTTTTTTAACTGTAACGGATATATGGATTTTATTTATTTGAAAAGTTTATGGGTCATTTCCGGAGTGACCCCGATTACATTGCAGATTTCTAACTACTGCTGCTTTTAATCTATCACAAATTTCAAGGCATTTGAACAAAGCTTTCATTGTTTACAATAAGCAGCCCTTTCATGAGAGCGTTGCCTTTGTTTGCCATCTGATCTGCTTCACTATTCGACTTTCTGAGGATATGGTAAAATTTGCAGCTGTCAAAGTCTAGGAGAACTCTCTTCAATCTGTCCAAAATTTTGTTGAGGTTGACATTGTTGAACCGAGCTTCCAAGTTTAAGTTTTTAATTATTATCTCTGAATCTCTGAAAACTTGCAGATCTTTAACACCTTTGTCTCGTGCGATAAGGCAAGCTTTGAGAAGCCCGAGAATCTCTTCTTGGTTGTTGGATTTCTGGCCTAATCCCCAATAGAAAAAGTCTTTTGAAGAGCCATCCGGAGAGTAGATGTCCCCCCCAGCACCAGTGGCACCGGGGTTCCCTTTAGACGCCCCATCAAAGAATATTGTGGATAATTTTTGGGACCGCCACCAAGATTGAAAGGATTCATCATTATCTCTTAAGCGCCAGTCCGGATTACCACTTTGAGGGGAGGGGAAATACCTGCTTGGATAAGGCACTAGAGGGCCTAACCACATCTTTTCTTCGGACAGAAGCAAAGGATATTCTTTTAAATACTGTTGTTGGGCCGCTTCCAGAAGAAAGGACTTGGCTTTTGCAGCTACATGCAGCGGGGAGTGCCGCACCTCTTTGAAGATCTGCTGATTATGTGCCAACCAAAGCTGCCAACATACATATTTGGGTATCGCTATCCAGATTTTGCGCCAAAATGATTTTTGGGGGATTCGATGGGGGTAGAAATGACTCCAAGAGGCAAAGAGTTCTGCAACTGAATTTTGGGAAGGGGCTGGAATCTGAAAGTCCTGTAAAATGAGCCCCCAGACTTATTTTGCAAAGATGCAATCCATAAATAGGTGATGGGTTGTTTCAGAGTTTTTGTTGCACAATGCACATCTGTGAGGCCCTACTATGTTCCTTTTCTCCAGATTATCTCTCGTTAGAAGTTTGTTATGGACCAAGGTCCAGAAAAAGAAATTCACTTTTGGTAAGGCAAGAGATTCCCTAACGTTTTTCCAGAAAGCCGGAGTTTGACTGCTATTTCTAGAGGCCTGCAAAGCTCTATATCCTGCTGCTGTGGTGTAAACGCCGGACTGGCCCCAACCCCAGCTATCTTTTATGGATTTGTTGACAGGGGAAACATCCTCCAAAAGATCTTCCAGCAAGGTTTGTTGATGAGCCAATCTGACTGGAACTCCGTGAAGATCCCAGCCGGCCCAATCACCATGCTGATCCCATTTCGATAGGTCAAAAATACTTTTTACTCCTGCTCGCTCCAGCCAATTTCTGAGGTCTGTTATATCCCCGTTTTCTGCCAGAGGTGCATTCCCCATGATGTTATCCGTCCACAGTTGAATACGTTTACCGCTTCCAGGAATTCTGTAGATCTGTTTTTTGAAGAAATTGCTGCTTTTGCGGCATAAATTCCAAACCTGCGTGCAATTTGTTGTGGTAATGTTATTAAGATTGCTGAGAGCTTTTTTGGTGCCATACTTTGATCGCAGAGCGATACTTACCGGGTGTGTGGGCTCGTGGATCAGCTTCCACAAAATTTTACCTCCCAGGGCTAAATTGACAAGAGTGGGATCTCTTATTTATAGCCCCCCCTCCTCCATCGATCTTTTGAATACTTCCCAATTCACCAAATGCATTTTTTTCCCGTTGCCCTTCCCTCCTTGCCACAGAAATTCTCTGAGAAGTTTGGTGATCTGCTCCATCACATTTCTTGGTGCCAGAAGAAATGCAGCCTGGAAAATTGGAAGCGCAGACAACAACGATTTGATCAGGATCACTTTGCCTCCCTTGGTCAACCAGTAGCCACCCCACGCTGCAATCTTGGTTTTAATTTTAGAGATTATTTCTCTCCATAGAGATCTTTTATTAACTCCAGATATGATGGGTAGGCCGAGATACTTAAATCTGTCCCAATTTGTTTGTCCTTTGAACCCAAGAAGAGTGGTAATGCCTGCAAGTTCTTGCTGGTCTATATTCCAGCTGAGAACTTCACTTTTACTCTCATTCACTGCAGCTCCAGAAACTCTGCAATAATTTCTGAGAACTGTGTCAAAAGCTTTGGCAATTCTAGTAGAGGCTCCACCGAGGAGGAGCGAATCGTCAGCAAAAAGTGCATGATTCAGGGGATCAGCTCCGTTGGATGGTTTAAGACCCGGAATGTTACCAGCAACTCTTTCTGCAGTGAGCTTTCGACTAAGGGAGTCTGCCATTAAGATTTACAGAAAGGGGGGGAGAGGGCATCCCTGCCTGATGCCTCTCTGAGCTTGGAAAAAGTTTGTTGGTCGACCGTTGAGTATGGGGGCAATCCACGGATGATCAATGCAGGCTTTAATGAGATGAAAAAAATGAGGCGAAAAGCCAGAGGAAAGAAGAACGTTGCTGAGGAATGTGTGGTTAACTCTGTCGAACGCATTTGCCATATCTAATTTTATCACCATACCTTTCTCTTTCCGCTGTTTACTGGAACGGATAGTCTCTTGGACCTGGATTACGTTATCCAGAATATGCCTACCTTCCACAAAACCACCTTGAGAATTGGAGATCAATCTTTTTAGCAATGGCTTAATCCTATTTGCTAACAGTTTAGCCAGAATTTTACAAGAAGCATTACACATCGAAATAGGCCTGAATCTAGCAAATGATTCAGGGTTGGTATCTTTGGGGATTAGAGCTAGGTAAGTGGAATTGGTTCCTCCACCTATCTTGGCTTTTGTCATGAATCCACTTATCATTTTATGAAGGTCTGCCTTGATAATATGCCAGCAAGATTTATAGAAGTGGATTTTGAATCCGTCAGGCCCAGGTGCCTTGTCAGCTTCCATGGACCATATTACATTTATGATTTCCTCCTCCATGATAGGTCTGCAGAGGATTGCGTTATCTTCAGGGCTTATAAGGGAAGGTATGTTGGAGAGGAAGTCAGTAGTTTCCTCATCATTACTTTGAGCACCTTCACTGTATAGTTTCTTGAAATGAGATTCTGCGGCTGCTTTGACTTGATTGAAGCCTTTGCAGACTTGGCCCTCTGCTGTTTTGATTTCTGCTATATAATTCCTTGACAGACTCGCTCTTTATTGCCGGTGGAATAAGGAGGTGTTCCGATCCCCAGCCTTCAACCACGGGCTTCTAGATTTGATTCTCCAGTATTCTTCTTCCTTTAGAAAAGATTGATATGCTGTTCATTGGACTTTTATTTCTGTTTCCAACAAAGCTGTTGTGATGTCTTTACTTTCCATATCAGTTTGCAGGGACTGCAATGACTACATTGCCTCTTTTCTTTGTTCGGTAGGAGTAGGGGTTGGTTTCTTTATCCAGTCTTTCAGGGCTTGTTTTGTAGCTTTCAACTTTTGCTCCCATACATAACTTGAGGATCTCGTGAAGGATTTGGACCAAGATGCTTTCACCATTTCTAAGAAACCATCTCGCTCAATCCAAAGAGGGCTGAATCAGAAAGGGATGGGACCTAGGTCTTCTTCATCTTCCAATAGGAGTTGTATTGGCTTATGATTTGATGTAAGTTTAGGCATAATTTTGGTGATGATGATTTTTTTGTTCATCATTATGGAGATTTGCACCAGAAAGCGGTCTAATCGAGCAGAAATGTGATCCAATCCAACCCGATTATTGGTCCAAGTATAAATGCCTCGAACAGGGTTAAAGTCTAAAAGATCCCAACTTTGAGAGAGCTCCTCCACCTTGGGCAACATGGGGTCTATGATGTTGGTACCCCCCCTCTTCTATTTTTCTTTCATTACAATATTTAGGTCCCCTGCTATAATGATATTGGTGGGAGAAGACAGCTCTAAAAAAGCAGAGAGAGTGTTCCAGCATTCTCGTTTTTCAAAATAAGAAACTGGTACATAAAGATTGAAGAGAGAGATTGATAACTTACTTGCATTGTGTTTCAGTTCCGTGAAGATCCAGTGCTGTGTTTCATGGGAATTATTCAGCTGGAATAGGTCTTCGTTCCAGAGAGTTTCCAACCCCCCAGAGGTACCCCTTGCATTAACTGCTTTGCCTGTTCTTTTATTCCACTTTGATCTACTGATCTCTAGAAGGGCCTGCCCTTCTATTTTGGTCTCTTGGAGCATGAGAATGTCTGAGGGTTCTGCTTTCAAAAGGTCCTTAACTGCATCAATTTTGGAGGGATTCCCCAGTCCTCTACAGTTCCAAGAGACGAGTTTCATTATTTACTGTAAGGGGGGTTGGGGCTTCCCTTGGAGGGCCTTGGTCTGGTATTTCGTCCAATTGACATTTCTATTGTGGGCTGACTTCCTTGTGTTTTGAGCCTTTCTGCCTCCTCCTCCCTCTTTTCTTTACGTGATTTCCTTCCTGCTTTTTTCGATGGTGGCTCATAGGTTTCATCCTCCGATGAATCAGAGCTTTCCATTGGTTTTTTCCTTGTTATTTCTGCGTATGAAGGATTGGTGGGGCTGCCTTGATTGGTATCGCTCTGTGTTGCTTCCGCTCCCTCTTTGTTTGAAGGTGGAGTATCTGCCTGTTCCTCATTCTCCTGTGTTGGATTTACTTGATTGATCTGCTGAACACTTTCTGTCCCATTTGGATTTGCTTCCATTTCTTGGTTGGTTTTGGATTTGCTAGTTCCTCCAGTCGTATTGCCTTTACCTATGCCTTTTTTTGAGTTTGCATTTTTCTGAACTAGGGTCCATTGTTCCCCGTTTTGTTTGTCAACTTGTTCCTCAGCCTTCTTCTTGCAGTGCTTTGCAAAGTGACCGTGTCCATGGCAGTGTCTGCATTTAAAAGGTAGTTGTTCGTAGTCCAACTCTTGGACATGCATCCACCCAGCAACAGTGAGTTTGATTGCTTCTGGTAACCCCTCTTCAAGATCCACTTCAACGCAGATGCGAGCGCAAGAGTACTGATCCTTTCTTGCAGCTTGGTCTATGTATTTTCCCAAAGCATTCCCTATGATCTGGAGGGATTTATGATTCCAGCAATGGAGAGGCAAATGGGGAAGCCTTACCTAGACCGGGACAGCAGAGGGAACATCCTGGGTGGGGTCAAAATCAGGAGACCATTTGTTTAGGTAAAGGCCCTGGAGACCCATGAAGTAAGGTCCATTTCTGTAGATTAAGCCTCTATCGTCGGGGTTTTCGAAGACAAACACAAAGAAGCCCTTACCCACGAAGTAACTTTTGACTCCCTCTTTGATCAGAGGCTTCCAATTCCTTTGAGTCCATTCCTCAACCGATTTTGGCGAAGGCCAGGGGCCCGTGAACTGGCCTATGAGGCCTCTTTCAGCCAGATTCATAGCCGCTTTGCAGGTATCTTCTTCAAGAAGGGCCACTGATGGGATTGAGTCCATTTTCTTAACAAACTTCTGCTAAGACGCTGAGGGAGGGCGCTTAGGGCCGGAATCAAACAATGATTTGAAAGCCAGAACCTCCGGAGGCATAGGAGGGGGTTCAGGCTCCCCACAGGCATCCATGTTCAGACCGCGCTTGAGGCAAGGCGGGCAGAAGGGCACAGAGGCCTCAGAAGCACTCTGGAGCTGCCAGCTGCCCGAGCGCTAGCAGTGCGCGAGGAGACAGAGCAAAGGGGGAATGGGGAGACCTCCCCCGGTCGGAGCAGCTGCAAAAATATCAATATCGCACCCAAGAAACGAGCCTAGAAACATAAAAGTTAGAAAAGGCACCAGAAGAGAGCACCGGCCCAATGCACCGCGCGGCCAAGCCAGAGCGTCGCGCTCCACCGATGCGTCACGCAGTGACTAAACAGCACCACTGGAACCGTCCCAATGCGTCACGCACGCCTGATGCGTCGCGCCGGCAGCCCAGTGCGCCGCGCACAGCAACAAGGCGGAAACCTAAACCCTGGAGAAATTGCAGAGCGGGGAACTCATACTGATATAATTAAAAAAATATGTATTTCAAGACATTTTCGCTAAAAAAGACATGTTAAACACGAGTTTTTTTAACAAAAAATTGAATAAAATTTTCAAAAAGTAGCAAATTTTATGAATTTTATATTCAAAGATAATGACATTTTCAATATTTTTTCCAAAAAAATTATTCAAAAAATATTTAAAGTAAAAATAACAAAAACAAATGTTAAAAAAAATAGAACATACAAGTTTTAAAAAATTACAATTAAATTTATTTAAAAAAATTCAAAAAAAAAAAAAAAAATAACAGTGACTCCTTGACTGCATTTTGACTGACATGGCATATGGGAGCTTTATTTTTGCTTATGGACACGTATGATATTATTTATTATCGGCGGCTATTTTTTTTTTTTTCTGACATGCATATACATAGCTAGATCGGATTTGTATTTCTGCACATAATACTTGCAGCATATATTGCATAGATACATGAACTATATGCCTCTGTGGAGAGGATACAGTTATTTTACATGCTCCATAATGGATAGTATTAGTAAAATGTAACATGTAATTTTTCTATATCAATAAAAAGTTACGAACTTTTCTCCGGGAAAAAAAAAACAAAAACTAAAGAAAAAAAACATCAAAACAATTTAAAAATAATAATAATAATAACTCAAAAGAAAACATATATATATATATATATATATATATATATATATATATATATATATATATATATATATTAAAAGCTAGTGAAAAAAATAAAAAAAACATCTAAAATAAAACATTAAATTATATATATATATATATATATATATATATATATATATTTGTTTATTTATTTATTGTTTTTTAAATTATTTTTTAATAGTTATTTTTCAATTTTTTTAAATTTTTTTTGGTTAATTTAAAAATAAAAATAAAAAAATTAATGATTTTTTTAAGTTTTTGTTAACTTTTTTTTTTTATTTAATTGTAATTTTTTTTCACTTTAAATGTTTTTAATTTTTAATTTTTTAATTTATTAGTTTTAAAATTGTATATTATATTTTTTTCATTGAAATTTCATAAAATTTGTTATTTTTTCAACTTGTTTATATATTTTCTCATAAAAATCTTTTATTGAACATGTCATTTTTAGCTCCCTTATAATGTTGTTTTTTATTTCTTTATTTTTAATTTTTTCAATTTTTTTTAATGTATTTTTATTTATAAGTTTAATTTTTTAAAGGTTTTGTTTTTAATTATTTCTTTTACCTTTTTTTATTTATTTTTAATTGTTTTTAACATGTTTTTTAAATATTTTTTAATTTTAATTTAATGTTTTTTGTTTGTTTTTATTTATTTATTTAATTTATCTCATTAATATTTTTTTTTTTTTATGTTTCCTTTTTTTTCAAAATTTTAAATTATTTTCTTTTTTTTATTATATTATTTATTTGGTATTTTTAATTGTTTTTTTTTTTATATTTCTATGTTTGATTGTTTTTTTTTTTTTGACATATTTTTTATATTATATTTTTTTTTTTTTTTTTTTTTTATGTTTTAATATATATATTTTTATGTACTTGTTATTATTTTTATTTTTATTTTGTATTTATTTGTGTTTTAGTTTTTATTTTTTCAATGTTTTCATATTCTCAATATATTTGATTGGATATATATGTCAAAATAAAAAATATGTAAAAGTAATAAGTCTAGGAGAACAATTTTTTTGTTAATGGAGTACTTCTTTGCAATCGATTGGATTTTGAGAACATTTTTTTTTTTTTTTTTCAATACGTTTATTAATTTCCATTTATTGAATTCAAAAGAAATATAATTTATAATATTGAATAATGAAATATATTAAAAAAAAATTGCAAATTTCAAAATCTTAAAATTATTTAAAAATAAAATGTTTGCACAAATTTCTAAAAAAAACAAATGTTTTAATGCAAAGAGTATCAAAAACTCCAAAATTACATATAAATTCATTTTTTTTGTAAAGTTCTTTATTCATCATAACTGAAGTGTTTTCTATCCAGTGACTTAAATACATTATATAAAAAAGACATTATATTTATTAAATTGTTATTAATATGAAAACTTAAAATAAAAATAAATTAATATAAATTAAAAGGTAATATTTTTTTAAAAGAATATTAACATTATCACTGAAAAATGTTGTAATTTTAAGGTTTTTCATAGAGGTGATATTTTATCTTTAATGTCATCGTTGGAATTTTATGGCTTTTCAGAGACATGATATTTTATCTTTAATATCATGCCTAAAATTCGTTGGAATTTTAAGAATTTTCAAAGACATGATATTTGATCTTTAATGTCATGCATATCGTTGGAATTTTAAGATTTTTTAGAGTCATGATATTTTATGTTTAACGTCATTATTAAAAAAATGTTGACAATTTACCTCAAAAAAAAAAATCCAACATTAGCACTTTTCGTTTTCAGAGTTTTTGTTGCACAAAACAATTGGCTTTTACTTCCATTTTTAAAAAATGTTGAAAATTTACTCCGAAAAAAAAAGGTTATTCCAACACCAACACTTTTTGTTTTCAGGTTGTTTTTTTGAGTTTTTTTTGTTAGTGTTCTTGTTTTAGGTAATAGTTCTCGTTTGATTGATAATTTTATTATTATTATTATTATTATTATATTTTTGGTTCAAGTATGTTGTTCATGCTTATAGAGTCAAGAAAAATTTAATATGAGTAAAAAAGAAAATGTATTTGAGTCTCATTTGGACTTTTGTAAGAAAAGAAATTGAATTTTATTTTTTAATCAAAATCCACCAAATGAGCAAGTTGGCCTCCTTAGAACAAGTCGTCCCAGTCCTCCAAGAGCCACTTATTCGACCCTACTAGACAACTATATATAAGAGGCAGTTTGACTCATTTGGGAGATCATTTAATCATATAAAAATAAGCACTTTTCAGAACCAACAAAGGAGAGAGGAAGCTAATTAAAGGAGAGAAAAACTCACACATGTGGAGGATAAATTATGTGAATGGGTTGAATTATTCTATGCTACTGCAGGCTTGAATTCTCAAGAATTTGACCAAATTGACTTATGTTGACTTTGACTTTAGAGGTGACTTGGAGGAGGGTTGGACGTGGAGTTTTTGGTGGCAATTTTGGTCTTAGTCTTGGTCTTGGTCTTAGAATTGGATATCTCATTTTGAATTGATTCTATATGAGAAGGATTGTTGGGTTTTCTCCCTTGTGGGGTTTTTCCCTAGATTGGAGCCTAATTTTGGTGTCTCTTGTCTCTTTGTTTTTTCTTGAAAGACTACACATTTGTATAATTGCTTGATGAATAAGACATAAGTAATAAAAAGACAATTAGCATTCACAAGTGATTATCAATATAAATAAATCAACTGATATCTACCCTATGTTGGTTTCTCAACATTGTCAATAGTAGAGAAATTTATCAAAGTTTATTGTTGAAGGCACTGTTATATTGATGTGCTTGTAGGCTTGTCCAATGGTGCACTTTATTTCCAATGGAGTAATTTTTTCTAATGCCAATTTTGCTACATAAATTAACAATACAACTTACAAATACTCCTATAACAATGCACTATTGTGATATGGCCATAAATTCCCATGAGCACATCAATACAAGACCTAGTATGCTTTAGTATTGAATTTTTTATGAAGTGTGGTGAATAAGTAGTTACCAAAATGAAAGACTAAGTGAGTGCGATTATTAATCAACTAGTACATGAATTCATGGAAGTGACTTAAATTAATGTTTTCTTAGAGGATGCATAACTTGAATGACCAAAAAAACAATGATCTAGATTTAAAGTAATGCACACAATAATTATAACCATAAAAATAACTCATTAAAATTAGGCAATTGACAATGAATGAATTGTAGAAGCCAAATCAATTATTTAAACTAACAAGGAAGAGGGTCAATTGTAATTAACTTATAAGCCATTAAAAATGTGAGTTGTAAGAGTTTGATAGAAGATATCCAAAGAGGATGTTGTACATACGTTGCAGATGTTGACATATTTCAATAGTAAATGAACTTGAAAATACATTTGTAGTTAGAACAATATTATTTTGGTCAACCTAAAAAACCCGTGGGCGAGTCAACTAAAGAATCTATAGGTAAAATTAGAGATTAAAATATCATAAATTAATATTTGATTAAAAGAACATAAATTACTTGGATATTTGTTTTGAAATAGTTATTGCTAAACATTTTGAACATTCCCTTGTATGTGGGAGGCTATAATAGGTAGGAAATTTTTTGAAATGAGAAACAAATAAATCAAATAATTTCTCAAAAATCTAAGTTGTAAGTAATTTGCATATACAACAATGTAAAAGCATTTTTTTTATGGTTATCACAAATTCACATTGATAAACAAATAAAATGTAGCAAAAAAATATGAAGGATTTATTTCATAATAAACAAAGAGTAACTTTTAAACACAAAAGTCATTGTATAACTAAGTTATTTTTGGTATGTGATCATGTAGGTTGTGAAATTCTTATAATTAAAATTTTAAAGATAATAAATAAATAAGGAAACATCTAAAAGTAATCATATGTTGACACGAGTTCCAAAAAGGCATGTTGCAAATATACATGAAATAAGTTGTGATTATGTTCTCAACTTGCTTGTAATTATATTTTCAACTTACTCTCTACAAGATCTCTTCCAAAGCCTTTGCTATTTACTATCATATATCCCAAGGCTAGGTTCATTTGAGGATATTTATAGTTCAATCCCCATTTACATTTACATTTATTTATTAAAATATTTAATTTAAAATACCATAAATAAAATATTTTATCTTTAATTTATAAGGCCATACAGTAAGAATATTCTAAACAAATAAAACATAAAACAAATTAATTTAAAATAATTATATATAAATAAAAACATTATTATTTTTTATATAAAACATTAATTTTAAATATTGCAAATGATATCTTTCTTTTCTTTATGACAAACTCAATTCATATGATTTTATTTTTAAATCTCAAAACAATGATATAAAATATTTAAAAGTTATTCTTCAAAAGAAATAACATGGTCAACATATAAAACTTAAAGGCGGGCTTTCTTTATTTTTCTTAGATCTACAAGAAAAAAATCATTTTTATTAATAATTGTATTTTTAAATCTGAAATAATAAAGTAATGATAAAAGTTGGATTAATTTGACATTAATTTTAAAAAATTACTTCATATTTTAGCAATTTCAAAAAATATTTAAGGTAATCTCATTTTGTTCTTTGTAGTTGGTATTCAATTTTAAATATTCAAACCCAAATTCAAAAATTTGAAAGAGCTAATATAAATATAAAGAGCACAATCTGACAGGAGCATATGGTTGGAGATAAAACAATGTTCGCCTATGGAAAAGGTTCAAGAACTTTGTTTTTTAGAGAAGGTACCATTCATGATGCCAAACTAATCCTCTTGATATTGAACGTGCATTTTAGGTTGAACTCAATATCATGCATCTATGCATTATGATGATCATGTTGAAAATGCATTTCAGGTTGAACTCAATATATTGCAATTATGTATTAAAATGACCCTCTTGATATGTGCATTTAAGGTTGAATTTAATATCCTGTAGCTATGTATTACAATTCACTGAAAGAGGAGATGTAAGGGAGAGATACCTGGACAAAGATGATGATTGAGACAAATTTTTTGAAAACCAAAGCTTATAAAAACACCCTAATATGATGATTTTGAATAGGCACACACTTCAATCCTTAGACATGAGTAGTTGATTTGATTTCCCTGGGTCCAATTCCCTTATTTTTACATCCCAAGTTTGGACCGTTGAGAGGCAACAAGGTTTGAAACAAAAACACATGTGGCAAACAACAAGTGACAGCCACAAAGTCAAAAAGAGAGTATGTGTGGCTAGTTTCAAATGGATCTCAATAAATTATGAAGGTTGTGGGGAATCGTCCCCTAAAAGAACACCTTTGGCGTAATTATTTATGCCTGTGAATTTATCAACTATACATGGAAATCTTTTTTTTCTTTTAACTAGTTCAATGTGTATTCATGTCAATACTTACAACATTTTAGATAAATTGAATTCATGTAACTGATGTTTGTTCAAGCTAGATGTTTATCGTCTCTTGAAAATTTGAAAGCAATTGTTGACTTCATTGAATGAGAACTGAGAGATTGGAGGGCTTAAATGCACCTCGATAAAATTAATAGTGCAATTATGGGCTTTCAATCCTTGTTCTGAAGAGAGGGTAGAGAAACTTATCAAAGTTTATTGTTTGAAGGCACTGAGATATTGAAGTGCTAGTAGGATTTTCCTATGGTGCACCTTATTTCCAATGGATTAATGTTTTTTAATGTTGATTTTGCTATACAATTATACAATTCGACTTGCAGATACTCCTATAACAATGCAATATTGTGATATGGCCATAAATTCCCATGAGTTGGTGCAAGAAAGCATGGATTCCTTGCAAACATTGCTTTCCAGATAAGTATGAGGTGCAAACATTTGGGTCTAGTCCATGAGAATGTTGAAACATGGAAATAGTAAATTATAACCAAGGTTATTAATCCCCTGAATTAGTATAATAATTGGTGATTACCCCTCCTATTGTTTGCTTGAAATATGAGAAACAAAAAAAGAATTGAAGAGATCAAAACTTAGCTTAAAATTGACAATTTCCCTTGATGATTCAAACAATGTTGTAAAAAAAAATCTTTGTATGCGTAGTATGTACGCAATCATCTTGTTGGCGACCTTTCTGTGGCCATCAATCTAGGTGTAGAAATTATACAACATGCATGTATATCTTGGATTCACCCGATCTAACAATGTACTAAAGTTAAACACTGAATCACTTCTACAAATCTTTTGCGGAATTAAAAACACAATCGCTAATCACATGAAGCAAATAAGAATAGATCAAAACCACAACACCAGATATTCCTGGGGAAAGCTTACTGCTCAAAACCCCTCTATCATATATTGTATATTCCACAAGGAATCATGAAATAATTACATATAATTCTTCTCACAAGAGTCCTCCTGTATTCATCTAATTGTCTCACGTTGTCTTAGATAAAATTGGGTCAATACTCGGCCAATTTTCTGCCTCCAGACAGTGTGCCTTGCTCACGTAGTTCCTGATGAATGCAATCCTTAATCACAAAGAATTTCAACCTTCCTCAACTACGTTGAGTATCATGGGCATCTTGTGGTGTTATAACTACACCTGGGTAGTCTGCTAATATCACAATTGATAGTTACACTTCCCTTTCACCTAGATCTCAACTGGGTCTCCACTGGAACTGACATGCATGCAGTTAATAATAACAAAAACATCAGTTGCATGTGAGATCACTACATGTGAATTAATTAATATTTAATTCACTTGATCTCTCACTAGTATATCTGCAATTACAACTAGCACAACTGACTTTAACTCACTTAACTGAGTTAAACTAATTTACAACTTGCACAACCCATGCACCATTGCGCTTCCAACTCTGTTACAAGTAGAATTACTCTGTTACAACTAAATTCAACCTGCATGTCCCACCAACCAACCTCTTAACTTGAAATTCACTTAGCTAACTGATTTTCCACTTCAGTTAACTATTTCCAAGTCCTCATTGAGAATAGATTATAGTTTATTGTCCAACTAATATTGAGGGATAATAATAGTAGGCATACATCTATAAATAGACATGCACTATAAATAGACATACACCTAAAAATAGCCTATGTGGGCCCCACCCTAGTGTGGGTGCTTAATTTTCACTAGGATCATGGATGTTGTTTCTGGATGCCAATTTCATTATTTCTTGTTGCAAACTTCAACACTCCCTCTCAACAAGAAAGGAATGTCCTTGCATGCGACATGCAACTCCATGCATGTGACATGAAACTCATGCATGCAAAACTTCACTAGTATTTCTCACACATGCAACTCTTGCATACAACACTTTGCTAGTGTTTATCACACATGCAACCTTTGGATGAAACACTTCTGAAACTAAATAACCTCCAAACAACTGAATAAATATAATACATCTGTCATCAAAGTCTTCTAACTTGCTGGTACCTACTCCACATGTCTACTAGATCCTCTGCGTTGTTGACATCTACATCCATGCACTTTGCACTTGCTGCCAACTCTAATCTGCACTCCAGTATCCGACATTGTCACTTTGATTTTATGTCCTCCCGACATCTGACTGCATAAATCTAACTGATCCTACTACTGTTGTACTATGGGCTCCTCGTAGCCAGGTTCAATTCATGAGACACACACCATCTCAATGAATCCTGCCCAAATTTCTTTTTGGGATTAATCATGCATGTCACCCCACCTCACACCAGGTGGTATAACTGCATGCACTCCCTCTGCCCATCTGGCTCGAAATTTCTCTGATTGAGTGGTTTCTGCCACTCCATGATCCTCTGCATGTGGTTGCTCCACATCTTGAGGTTCATTCTCACCTGCATGCAAATCCAGCTCCCTCTCAAGGGTCAATTGCATGGCTTTCTCACACTTCCTCGTGGTTGGAAGCTCTGTAGAAATCACATCTACATCAACTCTATAGAGATTCTTCACACAAATCTCAATCTTCTTGACTTGCTTTGTGGCTTTATGCCGAAGGAAAACTTTTCCTTTTCTGACTTGCGCACATTGTAATTGTCCCGCCATCACAAAATTTTCTAACAAAAGAGATGATTTTAAATCGACGATATCTCCCTCATCTGAGCTCTGATTCAATCGAATTTTTTTTTTCAATTTGGGTATTTTTTCGCAAGGAAACCAAATTTGCTATTTATTTTTGAAAATTTTGCATCAAAATTTTTAGATATTCTCTGCAAACTCGTGCACCCTAATAATTCCTTCTCTCATACCATGTAGAAAATTTATAACACAACTTTGATTCCATGTAGAAATTATACAACATTCATGTATATCTTGGATTCACCCGATCTAACAATGTACCAAACTTAAATATTGAATCTCTTCTACAAATATTTTGTGGAATTAAAAACAAAATCGTTAATCACATGAAGCAAAGAAGAATAGATCAACACCACAACACCAGATATTCCCGGGGAAAGATTACTACTCAAAACCCCTCTATCATATATTGCATATTCCACAAGGAATCATGAAACGATTACATACAATTCTTCTCACAAGAATCCTCCTGTATTCAGCTAATTGTCTCACATTGTCTCAAATAAAATTGGGCCAATAATCAGCCAATTTTATGCCTCTAGACAATCTGCCTTGCTCACGCAGTTCTTGATGAATGCAATCCTTAATCACAAATAATTTTATCCTTCCTCAACTGCGCTGAGTATCATGGGCATCATGTGGTGTTATAACTACACCTGGGTAGCCTGCTAATATCACAACTGATAGTTACACTTCCCTTTCACCTAGATCTCAACTGGGTCTCCACTGGAACTGACATGCATGCAATTACTAATAGTAAAAACATCAGTTGCATGTGAGATAACTACATGTGAATTAATTAATATTTAATTTACTTGATCTCTCACTAGTATATCTGCAGTTACAACTAGCACCACTGACTTTAACTCACTTAACTGAGTTAAATTGATTTACAACTTACACAACTCATGCACCACTGCACTTCCAACTCTGTTACAACTAAAGTCAACTTGCATGTCCCACCAACCAACCTCTTAACTCGAAATTCACTTAGCTAACTAATTTTCCACTTCAATTAACTATTTCAAAGTCCTCGTTGAGAATATATTTTAGTTTATTTTCCAACAAATATTAAGGGATAATAATAGTAGACATGCATCTATAAATATACATAAACCTAAAAATAGCTTGTGTGGGCCCCACCCTAGTCTAGGTGTTTAATTTTCACTACGATCCTGGATGTTGTTTCTAAATGCCAATTTCATTGTTTCTTGTTGCAAACTTCAACACTAGGGGTGGAATGCAGCAGACTTGGTGATCTTGGTGTTGTGGTTCCTGTGATTTGGTAGATTTGGCAATACCAAATGACAAGACAACATCAAACCACTTTGGGATCTCGGGATCTAGCCTTCCTGGATCCAGAGAGGGATCTCTCTATAAGGTAAAGAGATGTATATCTTTAAAGGTCAATTTAAGGTGTTAGGCTAATTATAAGGCACAAGGGTTTTTGTTTTATTTTGTTTTGTTTGTTTGGTTGGGAAACATGAAAGAAGGGTTAAATGAATGTAAAGGAATGAATAGAGAAGGATTTTAGGGCAATGGGGAGATAATTCAAAGAGAACACAAGTCCATTGGGCAATGGGGTCATAAAAGAGTTTACTTGCAATTCAAATATCCAAGGCTTTCAAAGGGCTAGTCATCTAAAACAGAGGATCTCTTAAGATGATAGTATGGGATGAAACAATAAGGAAATGAAGGAATGACAAGGAAAGCCTTCCAAGGTGACCACTTTGGAGTAAGTCTAGGGACAAGACATGTCTTATAGCTCTATGATCCAAACTCCTGATGAGGCTAACTCTGAAGACAACAATCCAGCAATTTTCCTGACTACTTTCAGACAATAGAAAACATTTAAGGTCAAACACAGAGTGAAGTCTAAGATTAGAGAAAGAATTTTAACCTTCTCTGTTTTTGACAATCAACTCAAAGGGAACTTAGAAAGGCTAACTGTTGGATAGGGAACTTAGGGGACATGAATAATCACTAAATCTCCCTACTCTCATTTTCTTTCAGCTAAACCAAACAAGAACATCTAAGAAACAAACTCTAAATTCATACATCGGTAAGCATGGACAAACCAACTTCTATACTGGTTAAATTATGTTGAATTTGTTCTAAGATACACAATTAGAAGAAAACATAAAGTAAGAAAATGCAGTAAGCATTAGGGTACTTGCAGCATTATATCCTAAGCTAATTTTACTGTTTTCTTATCAGAGAAAATGAACATGATGTAAAACAGAGGGAAACAATGACGAAGAATGAATACATAACCAATGATTTAGATCAGGATCCGATGAACACACTTGTCATATTAGAAGAGCCAGTCACATACATTCTTGTCCAATAGCTTGATATCATCCAGAAATCATCTCCCAGCCTATTTACAACTACTACTTACAGAACTCTAACTTAGTGAAACAGCTTACAATCAGTGATTTTCAGTAACCAACCAACCAACGTTTACAATGGATTTCTCATGAGTTCTTATAGGTGAAAGGGTGATAGTAGTGGTAGATAGAACTTAAATGATTCATTAAAATAGATGGAGAGGTGTCTTTGAAGCCCATTTTGTTTTAATATCTTTACATTGACTTTTAGTACCCTTTAGATGAAATAGGGGACTTCGACAGATCGATATTAACTCCCTGGGTATGTTCCTTGAAGTACTTTCTTGGGTGTAGTACTATGTACTCTGAGACAAGAAATGATGAAGATTTTTCTTTCAGGTCTTCCATGCTTTGTAACTAATGCACTGACAGTTCTAAGAGCTTTCTATCAGAATAATAACTGTCATGGGCTCGATGTGGAATAAGAAATTCTATGGGAACTTGTCCTTCTTAAGAAAAGAACATTCTGCTGATATGAAAGCACTGATATAACTTTGATGTGTGCTTTAGGCTTCATTAAGCCTCCTTGATCATCTTATAGTCTTCATCTGTGTCTTTACCCTTTTAAACGTTGGATTACGAGTATTAATTCTTCAACATTAGGCTTTAATCATTTTAATTTCTCACTGATACACTTTGCCTCTTCTTTTGCCTGTTTTTGTGAATATAAAGGTTTTAGGGGCACTGGAGGGTTTGAATCAGGTTAATAGCCGTGATTTTCAATAAAATATGTTTAAACCCTCTCAGGGATGTCTTCCTTTGCTATCCTTGGCTCTATGATACTCTGTCTACGCTCTAAATCACCATGACTGTGATTGTGGAGACAGAATGCATTCACCACCTGTAAACCCTGCAAAAACACGATAAACACGTTATAAAATCCTGAGGGAGTGAGGATGGCTGCTTCGGAGGCTCGTGGGATTGGTGGCGCAGCGATGAAAAATAGTGTATGCAGCAGAAAAATGGGTGGAAATCATGTCGGAAGGTGAAAAACAAGTCTGATGAAGGTGGAGTGCGAGGTGAGTTATGGACCGTTGGATTAGATTAAACAATGATGATCTACGGTTGAGATCCTTTGATGAAATCATTTGGAGGATGAATGAAGAAGTAAATGAACGGGGTCGAGGTTAAATGCGGATCGTTCGATTATAATAATCGACCGCGGAGATCTGCGAATGGAGTCGTTTAAGAGGTTAGATGAATGAACGATGGGTGGAGGCGAGGTTAGATCAGGGCCGTTAGATCAGAACAAATCAACGGCTATGATTAAACCCGAAATCACATTGCGGAGGGCGGTAAGGCGGAAAACCAGAATGGTTTTCGCAAAATGTTTTGGTGGTATGTGGTTTCACCAAAAAAATGCGATACGATACATTGCTTGACACCGGTCCCTTTAAAAACCGCCGGTTTCGAAAAATTTTCGGGTGTTAACGCTCTGTCGTAAAAATTTTGCGATGTGGAATGTCCACCATCGGAACATGATGCATTGATTGGGTGGTGCGGAATGAATGCGATAGCAGGTTAGATGCACGGGCTAAAGGAGGCAGGGTTTGAAGAGCAGAACAAATATGGACCGTCCGATCAAACTTGATCAACGTCGGAGATTTAATCGGAGGTCGGGATTTATGTGAGGGACGAGCGGTATGCGATTAAGCGCTGACCTTCGGATTAGAGGGGAGATCAACGGTCTAGATCGAATCGGCGGGTGCGGGTGACGGGCTCATGAACAAAGCGCAATCGAATCTCAGCTGTCGGATCTAAAGGAATGGACGGTCGAGATTAGATCGGAATATCGGAGGAGAGGGGCTCATCGCATCGGGGATTTCGGGAAAAGAACAAAGGGAATGAGTTTTTTGCGATTGTAATTAGGCCTTAGTGCTTGGTCGTGGGCGCGGGTTATATGGAAAACAGGGGCGAGGGCTAAGGCCGAAAGGGGCTTAAGGCCTTAATGTAAAAATGGAGATTTTTTAAGGATTTTGAAGGGTTTTTTGAAGAATTTGGAGGTTTCGATAGATGGAAGGAGGGATTTTTAAACCAAATAAAAGGCTATATCAGGTTTAAAAGAGGATTTAAGAAGATTTAGAGGTTAAATGAGGATGTTTTGAGGGGTTCCACGAAGGAAACAAAGATGAAAATTGGGGGATTTTGTGGGGGTGAAATGGAGCAAATGGAGGCCTTTTTTAGAACAGCTTCTTTCACAAAACAGCAGGGCTTATCAATGGAAATAGTAGTGAAGATTATTTCAAATGATAGAGGACACGTGAAGGCTTCAAGAATGATAGATTTACAAATTAAATGTTTCTCTTGAAGACTTAGAAACATATTTAGCCACATTTCTGCTATGCCAAAAATTTATAGGTGGCTAACAGTGGCTCCACATGGGGATGGCATCTTCTTGAAGGTGTCAAGAATCTCAGATATAATCTTTGGAAATAGGCCAGAGCCTGATCCTTGATCCTTTTTTCTTTTTGATCATTTGTTACCATCATGAAGACATTATATTAGCAGCAATACTTCCCCAAACAATATACCTACCCATCCTATTGTCCTAACATTTTTTCTTCAAGGTGCATTTAGACTTGCAGACCTTCTTCATCATATTTTTTTATTGAAAGCAGAAAAACTAATCTAATTCTATCCCTATTCCTCCATGAGATCAGATTAAACAGTTGGATTCATAGCTTCTCTACCTAAACTAATATCTGCCAGGATTAAACTGTCTAACAGATTTTCATTCTCTATATTCTAAAACAGAAATTTAAATACAGACAAACCAGGATTAGACTATCTGATTTGTTGTGGGTCCATGGCATAAAGACAAGCTGCACATGAACTGAAACTTTGCATAAATTGAAACAAAATTGTGAAGGCTTGACATTCTGAAACTTAAGAGCATCCTTCCTTCTTGTGACTCAGATTTTGAGCTTGTTAGAGTCACCTTTCTTTCTTCATTTCAGCTCTGATTTTGACCCTGTTTAGAGTTGTTTTCTTCTTCTTTGCTAGTTCAAGTTTTGAGCATATTAGAACCAGCTTTTCCCTTTTTCCTTGGCTCAGGTTTTGATCTAGTTTGAGCCATTCTTCTTAGCCTTTCATAGGTTCAAGATTTGAGCTTGTCTGAACCTTTCTTTTCTCTTTTTTTTGTATATTTTTTCTTTTCTTTTCAAAATCAAAATAGAGCAATGGTATTTACAATAGAAGTGAAGAAAATAAACTGAAACTTAACAAAAATCATGCTTGAGCATCCTGTCATTGAAAGGACCCCCAAACAGATATGAACCATCTAATTCTTGCAGAAAAAAGGCATTTGGACCAATGGCAAATTGAATGATGTAAGGGCCTTGCCATAAATTGTTAAATTTGCCATGCTTACTCTTATCTTCTCTCCTAGAGTCCCACTTGAGTACATTGTCTCCAATTTTGAAATCACAGGCCTTTGTTCTTTTATCAAACAATTTCTTGATGTTCTCTTGCACTTTCTGGGCTCTGTTGTAGACTTCTTCCCTTGTCTGCTGGAGGTGTATAGTCTGATTGATCCTCCTCACCATGTTATCCCCCTCTAATTGTATTTCTTGGACCAATTTTATCACTAGTACTCCCAAACTAGTAGGGAACACTGCATCTGCTCCATAAACAAGCTGATAGGGAGACATTCCTATGGTTTTATTTGTGGTCAATCTGTCTTCCCATAGAGCATGCACCAACTTGTTATGCCATGATTTTTTATTATCTTCAAGCAACTTCTTGATGATGGTCACCAAACTTTTATTTGATGATTATGCCAGCCCATTACCTTGAGGGTAATAAGCAGTAGAATGACCAAGTACAATCTGATACTTGTAACAAAAATCAATCATTTTTTTGGAACCAAATGCAGCAGCATTATCACTGATGATTTTCCTAGGGCAGCCAAATCTATATAGGATATGGTCTTCAAGGAATTTTATGATCACAGAGTCTGTGGCATTTCTAGAAGGGATGGTCTCTATCCATTTGGTGAAATAGTCAGTGACTGTGAGTATCCATTTATGTTGGGCAGATGAAGCAGGATGGATTTCCCCTATGAAATCTAAGCCCCACTGTTGAAAATAAGCTTCAACAGTGATTGGTTGCAAAGGTAGAGGAACGAGTTTTCTTTTGCCCTCAAAAATTTTCATTTGTGGTAGGCAACTATCATTTTATAGACATCTTGGAAGAGAGTGGGCCAGTAATAACCAGCTCTAAGGATTTTATTGGCAGTGGTTTTTCAGTAGAGATGGCCTCCACATTCTCTTTCATGAAACTCATGCTTGATCTTCTCTGCATCAACTTCAGGCAAACATTTAAGCAATAAACCATTGGAATTTTTCCAATATAAAATTCATTCAAAATGAAATAATTTCTAGCTTTCAATTTTAAAAACCTTGCCTTTGTCTTAGATAAATCAGGAGGAGCATTAAGATTTATAAGCACATACAAGACATCAGCATACCAAGGTGAGTTTTGGAACTGCTCTTCAACAGTGGGAGCATGCAATCCTTCATGTTCATCCAATGCATCTACCATGTTTATTTCAAGGGCTTATAAGTTAGATTCAGCCATTAATTGTGCTAAGCCTTGACCTTTGATGAGCTTAGTGCGTTTGATCTCCAGATCATACTCTAGTATCACAGAAATCCACTTGCCTCTTTTTCCATCTGGATCTTGTGACAAAATGTCTTTTACCACTATATTAGGCACAAAGGAAATAATATGAGAATGTAGAATATAAACTCTGAAATATTTCAAGGCCTTTACCAAAGCATAGGTCTATTTTTCCATGATATTGTATTTCAGAGATGCATCTCTTAATGCCTTGCTAAAAAATGCAATTGGCTGCTCTTGTCCTTTTGGATTTTTCTGCAATAGGATAGCAACCACAGTGTGTTCTGAGGCTGATGAGAACTGGTGCTCGGGTGAGTGCATGTTTTACCAGCTCAAAAGACTTTTTGACTTCTAGAGTCCATTTAGCTCCTACTTCTTTTTTAAGCATATTGTCATGTTTCTAAGGAGTTTGGCTAAGTTGGGTATAAACCTCCTCGGAAAATTGATCTTCCCAATGAAAGACTGCAATTCCTTAATGTTCCTAGGGTGACTAATTTGCAATATCCCTTCAACTCTTTTTGGGTCTATTTTAATTCCCCTTTCAGATATAATGTGACCAAGAAGTTTACCTTCTTAGAGACCAAACACTGCCTTTTTGGGATTTAAAGATAGCCCAAAACTTCTGCACTTCTCAAAGACCTTTTTCAAATGTTTAAGGTGCTCTTCATCAGTCTTGGAATAGACTGTAATGTCATCAATATAAATTACGATGAAGTACCCTATTTATTCAGAGAATGAAATGTCCATAGCTCTTTGAAAGGTGGCGCCAGCATTCATTAGTCAAAAAGGCATTTTTACATACATGAAAGTGCCCCAAGGAGTGGTGAAGGTTGTTTTAAGTTGATCTTCTGGGAATACTAAGACCTGGTTATACCCTGAAAATCCATCTAATAGTGAAATCCTCTTAGAACCAACTACCTTTTGTAGAATGTGTTCCATCTTGGGTAAAGGGTAATTGTCTTTTAAGGAGGCTCTATTTAAGTTTCTAAAATAAATGCACAGCCTAATTTCTCCTGTCTTTTTCTTCACAGCCACAAGGTTAGATACCCAATCTGAAAACCTCACAGGAACTATGATTCCAACCTCATACATTTTCTTGATTTCCTTTTCTACCAGGGGTAACTGTACAGGGTTAATTCTGCGCAGCTTTTGCCTAAAAAGTTTCTGGTTTTCTTTCAAGGGAATCTTATGCTGGATGATCTTTGTGTCATAGGCTTTCAAATCCTCATAGCTCCAATCAAAAACATAAAATAATTTTTTAAATAAGTCAATGTATTTATGTTTGATATGTGATGGTAAAGTTTTAGCTAATTTAATCATCTTAGGCTTGTCCTTGCTGCCTATATTGCATTCTTCAATGTCTGATTCTGTGGGTTCTATAGTGGGCTTCTTGGCCACATCATTAAAATCAAAGAGGTCCTCTAGGGGTGCTAGTCCTCTGGGTATGCTTTTTTCTTTGGACTGCAATACTTCTATGTCTTCTTTATCTGTGTTCTTGTATTCTTCAGTTTGATTCTCAAATTCTCTGTTCATCATGTTTATTTCTGCAGTAGAGGGTGGTTTATCTTCATCGGGGGGCTCTTTATCCAAACAGTCTTCCTCAGACTTAGAGTTTGAATCTGGTAATTCAAACTCATTCCTAGAAAGCAGGAAATCCTCTATATGTTTATCACCCTCAAAGACTTGCCAATATTTTTCATTATCTGGTACTGTTGATCTATGTTTTGTTTGAACAATGATATGTTTTTCACTAAGTGGTCTCAGATATGAACTAGCTGCGCAGGCCAATCCATTTGCAAGTATGTTTTGACTTTTAGGGACAAACACAAGCTGATATTCTACAAATGTTTTCAAAAGATCCATGGCATCATTTCTATATGCCCTTAATCTGGGATGTTTAGCAGTGTACTCTCCATTTATTTGTTTGATGATCAATTCTAAGTCCCCATGAACAACTATCCTCTCAGCTCCTAGCTTTTTCAACAGATGTAATCCTAAGAGGAGAGCCTCATATTCCGCTATGTTTGTACATTCGAAATCTAGCTTGAAGGCATGACTCTCAGCATAATTGTTTTCAGTGTTGTGCAACTATACCCCAGCTCCTGCACTCCTTCTAGTGCAAGACCCATCAAAGCTCATGCTCCATAAAGGATTGTTTGCAGATTTGTTATTAGTTTTACCCTTAATGTCATCTTGTTTCTTGAGGTTAGCAGGCTGGTGGGTAATCTGCTCTCTACAGTCTTGGTCCTTATTTTCTAGTTCTACAACCTTTTCAAATGTTTCTCCCTTGTTTTCCTTTGTATCCAGAGCTGCCATTATGTTTAGATTTTTGGCCTCTACTCTATTGTTTACATTTTTGTTCTCTAGCTCTTGCTCATCTGTAAATTCATCATTGTAAAGGATGAAAGAGTCTAGATCTGTATGTACAGAGTAGAGAGGGAATTTTTTGCTTTCTCTGGGTTGCTTACCATAAATTTCATGTGTGCTTCCCTATATAGTCTTCTAAGTTGGCTAAAGACAGAAATAGTGGCATAAGTCATATCCATTTGCATTGTATCTTGTAGCTTGGCACCCCATGATCTTGACAACAACATGCCATACTTAGGGGGCACATCAGCCACTACAATATCCATTACCATGCACTTGGCTGGGATTTGAGTCAAATTCACACAGAGATATTTGATCAGGCCCAAGAACTTCACTCTGCTAGAGTCAAAAGAATATAAATCCTTATAGAGTCTGGTTATCTCTAGTCCTAATCTTTCCATGATCATTTTTGGCATGAGTTTGTGTGAAGCCCCTGAGTCATGCATAGCATTGTGTAGGATTTTGTCATGGATATTTAGACTGACATAGAAAGGAGTCACTACTCCTTCCTAAAATTTCCCTTCAATTTTTGGGCCAAACAAGAGAGCTGGTTTGTTGACACCTAATCCTATGGATGGGTGTGCATATGTATTTTTGTATATTATTTATTATTAGGAAATAAGGAAGGCCAAGAGTCATTGGGAGCTGAATCCCAATAGCATCACCTCCCATCTATATAAGCATGTACATTCTTCAGCTAATACATATTCTAGTTTTGAGGAGTTACCTCCTGGTTTGACATGGTATCAGAGCCAGCCCCACATTTGGCATTTCTGCCCTGTGGTGTAACTCCCTACCCTTTGGCTTTCCGATCAATATTTTTAATAGTTTTTGCTGTCTCGTGCTTCACTAGGCGGTAATGCCATTTTTTTTTTCCCTAGATAACCTTACAACATTTGCGGCTCAGCTCTGTGACTGCCGGAGTTCTGTCAATACGCAAGGTGTGACTCTGCCATTCCGGCGATCTGCAACTACGTCTTGGAATTCAATTTCAAAAATTTTTTTATGTAACGCCCTTTTGGGCCTCCTCCATTCTCCTTTCATCCTGCGCCCTCTCCATCTATACCTATCGACCCATTCATTTCCCTCCTCCTCTCGCCCTACACCCTATCCCTCCTTGTGCATACACCACATGCGCTATCACTCTATCACGGCGCTGCGATACGCCTTCGCACCATTACAATACTACGGCGTTTTGCCCAAAACTACGGCGGTTTTGATACTACGAACGCGCGCTCTCCAAAAGCGATTTTAAACCGATGCGTGGCTCATACATATGTTTATACCACGCTCTGGAGTAATCGTTTAGTTTATACGTATACCTTTATATTACCGAGTCCTCCCCAATATATATCTCCCTCCATTTTCGTTACGTACGCATGTATATTAATACACGGTCATAATCTCATTTTTCTCTGGCGCCTTCATAGCTGTCTGTGCGTTTGTGTTGTCTTATACATATATTCCATACGCCTCCACGCTAGTTTAGTTTGACAATAGTAATATATTTGCGTTTCATATTACAATACATCGTTGTGTTTTTACAACGCTTTGTTTTTAATACGGCTTGGTTTCTTCGCATGTTAAATGCGTTGGTTTATTGACCCGTCGGCTTTGATATAACACGCCTTCCGGCGCTGGCCCGTCGGTCAACCTTCATATAATTACCGTCGTCGCACTATTTAAACGCGTGTTCCATTTAAACGTTGTGTTATATATGCGTTATTGTTGTTACATTCATGTTGTCACTCTTTGTAATACTACGCACGAGTGTATATTTTCTCCCACGGTTGTATATTGTCTGTTTGTCACTCTTTGTAATATTTCCGCACCGATTGTATATTTCCGCCCATATATATCACTCCGCCCTCTCATACCACTTTTAATCTCACCTTTTTTCTATATTCAATACCATTCCATCTTTTAATATTTCCCATTCATAGTCTGTCCCATCCTTTCGGATATAATTCCGACCCCTCATCGCCCCCCTCCCTTTCATAATTGCGCCCCTCCATTGTTTAATACCGCCTCTCATTTTGTCCCCACGCGCCCATTATATATTCATTTTGTCCCCCCATTTTCTCACTACGCCCTTTTCAATACCGTCATTCCATATCATTCCATTTTTTTTCATATACTTTTTTCCCCAAAAAAAAAAAAAAAAAAAATATATACATTTTTATGCGAGAATCGGTTTATAGCAAAGAGTGTTTTTCGGTCTTGACAAAAGTTTTTTTTGAGCGAGATTTAGTTTCCGAAAAGAGTTTTAAACTCATAAATTTTCCGGCAAGAGTTTTTGCCCCTTTATTTGAGAAATATTTCAAGAGTTCGAAGTTTTTATGGCAGAATTTGTTTACTCTTGAAGATTTTTTCCCGTGAGTCTAATGCATTCTCTCATCTCAATTGTTGGGATAGTTCTCTCTAGGTAAAGAGAACTATCTTGAATGGTCACGGAATATTAAACACACACTCATTTTTAATGAGAAATTTTGTGGAAAGAGTCTGTGAAGGACAAGCATAAAATCCACCCGGAAGAAGCCCGCCCGGACGAAGAGCTTGCCATTTGGGAAAACAAATGCAAGGCTTATGCCTTGATTGAAGCCTACGGTGAGTGAAAAGGAGTGAGTCGCCATATTTCATCATTCTCAAATGCCTTTGAAGCCTTGAAGAAACTAAAGAACTCTATGACTCACATTCCAGAATTAGAAAATGTTCAATTGATGATTAAGTACATTGAGTCTTGAAATGAAGAATGATGATCCCCTTGCTTTAGCCAGGAAGTAAGATCTATAATGCATGACATTGAAAAACCACACAGTGTAAAAATGGACATACCTCTCATAGCATATGTGAAAGCATTATATCCGACTTACTCACATTATCTTGAGTCTTTGCAAGCGAGTAGGCTTTCTTGTATCACCTTTGATAAACAGTTTGTGAGAAAGAGAAAGACTGGAGAACATTGTCACTGTCTTGAGAGAAGGCGCATACTTGGCATAGAGAAAAGAGTCATATACGATTCCATCCAGAGAAGAGGTGAAGAGGAAGAAGAGGGCTGGGAAGGAGGCAGACAAAGTACATCTTATTCAATCTTTCACATTGCACAGTACAGCAGAATCATTTCAACAGTAAATAAATGTGACTTTCATGAACAAATTCAGGCAGCAGAAGATAAGTGGTAAAATGGCAGCAGAACAGTGTTTTTTGAATCAACATTCTCATGTTCTAGCATTTTTCTTAATGGAGTAAGCGAAAACCTCTTTGATGTTTCATTTACTTCATGGAGAGATGATTGGTTGCTAGATTCGGGAGCAACATGTCACATGACATTTAGAAAAAGATTTTTGAATTTCAACGACAAAGTTGATGGAGAGCGGTATATTTCGCCGGATAAATCCAAACTCAAGAAGCCATCGGGGCTTGGCACGATCAAGCTTAAGCGCACAGTCTTCTTGATCATATCCTACATGAGGAGTTCTATACCTCCGAGGTTGAAGAGAAACTTGCGTGTCCACAGTCGAAATCCGGCGGCAAGGACACTCGGTTCACTTGTTTGATGGCAAGCTGAAGGTGGGATGACATCAGATCACTCACTTGTCATGGAGGAATAGAAGAAGGGAGACTCCACCAGGAAAATTTGAAGGTTCGTAATGCATTCTCATGCTCAAAACTTTGCATTCGAGTTCACATCATGATGAAGGTACATTTCCATCAAGTCTTTTATGGCATGCTAGATTTGGACACTTAAATTATAATAGACCTTCGTTTGTTGAAGAAAATATGGTGTGATGGAGCTGCCTACAATTCATATAAACTAGGAACCTTGATGCTTGTATTCTAGGAAAGCATAACCACTTGTCATTTCATGATTCACACTCAAGAGCACATAGGAAACTTGAACTTGTTCATTCGAGATTTATGTGGCCCTATTCCTATTGCTTTTTAGTGATAGGTAAATACATGATAACATTTATTGATGACTACACCGAGAATGTGTTGGATTTACTTCTTGAATAATAAGTACGATGCTTTTCAAACTTTCAGGAACTTTCATGCATGGATTGAAAATGATGCACAAACACATATTGGCTCTCTACGTCTTGATAATGGAAAAAGAATACACCTCAAATGAATTTGAAAATTATCTTCGTCGGCTTGTGGAATCAAACATCAAACAACGATGCCATATAATCCACAACGAATGTAAATTGGCAAATTTGAAAGAATGAGCAGAACCATCTTAAATATAGTCAAAACCCATGTTATTTTCAAGAATGTAAAATTGATGTTTTGAAATTTTGATGCGATTCTATGTGTTGTTTACATAAAGAATAGGTGTCCTTCAAATTCAATTAGAGAGCAAACTCCTTTTGAAATGTGGCATGGCCACATTCCTTCGGTAAAGCATTTCGGGGTCTTTGGGTCCATTTGTTATGCCTTGATACCCAAGGGTCAAAGGAACAAACTTGGTGCTAGAAGCGGAAAATGTATCTTCTTGGGGTACTCCAATACCTCCCAAAGGATATACGTCTCTATGATGAAGCAAATAAGAAGTTTGTGATAGCAAGGAAGATGTCATCTTTCTTGAATCTTCCAAGAGTGACAAAGTTGTTGAGCGGCAACTTGATCGCACAGGACGGATTCACACATGCAAAGTCTTTCAAGAATTTGATAAATGTGATTCCACACCTTGAAGGGGGATTCCGATATTGAATCAAAAGCTGCTGGAATCATTTCTCGAACCACCTCTCCCCCACATGAAGAAACAACCACGGATGACACATTGGATGATGTGATCGACGAAATTGGGAGATTGAATCTTGAATCCAAATCCCAACTCGGTCAGTGATAGCAGAGCCACTCTGAGAGAAAGGTCCTCCCAAATGGTGGCTGAACTGTTGGAGGATGTTCATCACGATGAGGTTGGAAAAAGCAGAGACAAGAAGTTCCACTCAAAAGTAGAAGAGTGATGTGATCAGTACGATTCCCCGCATTTGATATGGATATTGCTTATAGCTGTGAATTGAGTTTGTCCTACGGATCATGAGCCAACTTCCTTCAAAGAAGCCGCTTCTCATGATGAATGGAAAGAAGCGATGCAAAAGTATGATGCCTTGATAAAGAATGGCACTTGGAAGGCGGTTGATCCACCTTTAGGAGACGAAGTGATTAGTACCAAGTGGGTCTACAAGAACAAGTACAAAGCGAATGACTCCTTGACAAGCACAAGGCCGGGCTTGTGGCAAAAGGATCGCACGAAGAAGGAGTTGATTATGAAGAAACTTTTGCTCACAACAAAATGGACCACCACTTCGAACTCTCTTTGCCTTAGCGGCTCGAGTGGATGGAAAGTCCATCGAGATGGATGTAAAAACAACCTTCTTGAATGGAGATCTAAAGGAGAAAGTTTATATGTCCCGGCCCGAGAAGGATTTGTGATAAAAGGGTCAAGAACACAAAGTTTTTGCAAACTTGTAAAATCCTTGTATGGCCTCAAGTAAGCACGAGCCTGGTATGAGAAGTTGACCGAGCATCTGTAGAACGATTTCAGCTTACTTTGATCTTGATGATGCAACTTTGTTTGTTAAGAAAGTTGGAAAAACGATTGTATATCTTGTGGTATATGTAGATGATCTTTTGATAAGGGAAACAATGAGAGCTATATTGCATCCATGAAGAAAGAGTTGAAGAAAGGTTTTAGAATGGCTGATTTGGGTCATGTTCATTACTATTTAAGGTATTGGAAAGTAATTCAACATCCTAAATTCATATTTCTTTCTCGAGAAGAAGTACATTGGAGATCTCTTGAACAAATTTGGCATGGATGATTGTAAACCCTTAAGCACTCCGGCGGACAAAACTTGAGCTCACATCTATTGAAGGGGAAGGAATTTGAGGATGCGACTAAGTATGAAGCGGCTTGTGGGAAGTCTTATCTATCGACCACCACCGGACTCGACATCTCATTCTTTGTTGGAATCCTCTCAGGTTCATGCAAAAACCTTGGCGAGACATTGATGTATTTGCAAAAAGAGTGCTAAGGTACTTGAAGGGGACTCGAACGCTTTGGACTCAAATATACACGGGTAGGCGACTTCAACGCGGCTAGGATACTGCGATTCGGCCTTTGATGGCGACAAAGAAACGGGGGTGTCTACTACGAGTTACACCATGAGTCTAGGATCGGGAGGTACATCTCATGGAGATCACGCAAACGGTCGGTTCCGGCGGATTCCACGACCGAGGCAAAATATGTGGCGACGGTGAGCAACAAAGGAAATTGTGTGGCTCCGGAAAATCACGGAAGATTTGCGGATGAAACGGAAGTGTATTCCCTCCCACTCATGATCGACAACATACGCAATAAAGTTGACCAAGAACCCAAAGTTCCATGATCGAACAAAGCACATCAATACAAAGTACCATCTCATTCGACATCATGTTCGGGCCAAAACCATCCATCTACATCATTGTTCCACAAATGAGCAAGCTGGCGACATCTTCACCAAAGCACTTGGAAGAGAGAAGTTTGAAAAGTTCGGATGATGCTTGGACTCACCAACATCCCTTCGGATTAAGAGAATGTTGACACACCTAATCCTATGGATGGGTGTGCATATGTATTTTTTTATATTATTTATTATTAGGAAATAAGGAGGCTGAGAGTCATTGGGAGAGTTTGAATCTCAATAGCCTCACCTCCCATCTATATAAGCATGTACATTCTTGACTAATACATATTCTAGTTTTGAGGTACCTCCTGGTTTGACATGGTTGATCATCATTTAGGTTGACGAATCACAGTTTTCTCTTAAGTTTAAAGCTTTCAAAATTTTGACATTTATATACATACGAGGTGGCCAACTCATTGAGAGGGACAAAAATTTTTATTTTGACAATCTCACTTTCCGGAGTGAAAAGGAGATTGATTCTTTGAAAGAGTTCAATTTTGTTTTGTTGGTCATTGTTTTATTGGCGACATCGGCTCTTTTGATTCTCGGTATGTACATGATTTGAAAGCTGTTTTATCAAGAGCATTAGCTAAAATGCTAGTGTTGTTGGATTCTTGACTTGGTTTATCGGTGGGTTGGGTACTCTTAACCTTGGTTTTACCGAAATTTTCAGCTATTGTTTTGGTATTTTAGCGAGTTTCTTTAGGAGTCTTTTCGGGCCTTTTCTTGATAGTGACCTCGGAGGTTTTGGTTTGGGAGTTTACGGGTCCTTTTTTCTTCGAGATCATATTGTTCTCGGACTGCATGATGGCATTCTCAAATCCTAACCTATAGTCTTCATATTCTAACCCTTCCTCATCCCAATGTGAATATGAGGTCTAGTTGTCTTCTATGGAAAATGTGTGATCTTGGTTATCCACTTCCACCATGTTTATGGTAGTTCCCTCGACTCTTCTATTATTCCCTCATCCTCATCAAGGAAATTCTCTTGGAATGGAAGTATGACTTGTTGGTCGGAAGTCCCTTTGTCTATTTGGGAAGTGTTTCTCGTAAAGTTTTGGTTCTGGTTTTGGTACGATTTCTATTGATTATTGACTTGGACAACCATTTTCTCCATCATTCTTTCTAGCCTATTTATGTTTTTTTGCTAGATCTCAACATGCTCGGATGTAGAAGGCATGGTGTCTTCCCTATAGGTTACCTTCTTTTTATTTTCATCACAGCTCTTTTTTCAATTAAGTTTGCTTCTACACTCACTTTGCTCATTTATGCATGTCTTCTAATGTGTCATAGTCTTTATCCCTTAGTTGTTGAGCCATACCCGGCATCGAAACCTTGAGGATATTTCACTAAGGCCATGCCTTAAGGGAGGTTTCATGTGAGGTGGAAGAACGTGTAAACAGCATTCCCTTTGGTCAGATAGCTTGTGGGCTTAACTTTCTCACGATTTCTTTTAAGACTCGATGCTACGCTAATATTTGGAGAGGGTTGCTTTTGACTTCCCATTTGTTTATGAAAGTTTGATGTAAAGAAGGTCTGGATGCTATTAGGATTTTAATCCCTTAAACCACTTTTTAACTTCTCCTACTAAACTTTGAAGACGAAGATTCTCATCTTAATGGTTTCATCTTCTATTTCCATATAATCAAAAGCATCTTCCATCATATCTACATGGTGTTGAGTTGTGGTAGATTCCTTTCTGTGAAATGAGGAATTTTACCTTTGATAGCCATTAGGTAAAGGAACCGGAAATTTGTGGCAACACTGAGGCATACCTGTTGCCATGATAGTGTTTGTGGAGAGTAAAGGTGGCTTGAGCGACGGTATATGGGTAGCGAGAGCGCCGAACCGGCCAACAAGGCGGTAGGCAGATTCCAGGATAAGAGACCCGAAGTTGTGAATGATGGATGTCGAGGTGTTGATGGAGGGGTTTCTCTTGTCCCTAATGTATTGACCACTATATGGTGGTGAACTTGAAGGCTCAAAGTATGTCGATCTGTGCCACTCAATGACTTAGTTCTTGGTAAATTACTTGGTAAATCTAAGTCAACTTGAGTATCGATGAAAGTACCGCAGGTTTTCGAGGTGTTGAGTTAGCTCTACGAATGGGTACGGCGGTAGTTGGAGCCCTAGATGTGAAAGACTTCTGAAGAATGATTTCGGGGTTGTCAACTATTTCGGAGGATTTGGATCAAGATAAGCTGCAGTATGGATTGTTCTTGAAGCCGATTATGTTAGAAGTCCTTAGATTCAAAGGAGAAATCTAGCCGGTATGACGGCGTTTAAGTGGCACACTTATCCTTAAACAAAGAAACTTAATCCTCGGAAGTTACCTTCGGTATGGATGATGTTCGATGAAACTGTTGATGGATCTTGTGAAAATAGAGATAATCGAGCGAGCCTACGATCACAGTGAAGTCTTTTGGTCATTTAGGAATTGTGGAGTCTCTCGGTGGAGGTTTAGAATGTTTCAAGAATATTTATTGTCCACCACGGTGATTAACTGCAAATCAAAGCAAATTGGTATTGCTCCCCGATTGGAGTCACCATTATGTTGTGGTTCTGTGATTTAACGAAGATTTGGCAATACCAAATGACAAGACAACATCAAACCACTTTGAGATCTCGGGATCTAGCCCTCCTACGGATCTAGAGAGGGATCTCTCTCCTATAAGGTAAAGAGATGTATATCTTTAAAGGTCAATTTAAAGTGTTAGGCTAGTTATAAGGCACAAGGGTTGTTGTTTTGTTTTGTTTTGTTTGTTTGGTTGGGAAACATGAAAGAAGGGTTAAATTAATGTAAAGGAATGCATAGAGAAATATTTTAGGGCAATGGAGGAGATAATTCAAAGACACGAGTCCATTGGAATGATAGGGTCATAAAAGGGTTTACTTGCGATTCAAATATCCAAGGCTTTCAAAGGGCTAGTTATCTAAAACAAAAAGGATATACTTAAGATGATAGTATGGGATGAAACAATAAGGAAATGAAGGAATGACAAGGAAAACCTTCCAATGAAGGCCACTTCGGAGTAAGTCTAGAAGACGGGACATGCCTTATACCTCTATAATCCAAACTCCTTATGAAGCTAACTCCAAAGACAACAATCCATAGGTCTTCACGACTACTTTGAGACAATAGAAAACATTCAAGGTCAAACACGAGTGAAGTCTAAGATCGGAGAAAGACTTTTAACCTTCTCTGCTTTTGACATTCGTTCAACTCAAAGGGAACTTAGAAAGGCTAATTGTTGGATAGAGAACTTAGGGGCAGGGAACAATCACTAAATCTCCCTACTCTCATTTTCTTTCCTTCAAACCCAACGAGAACATCTAAAAAACAAACTCTAAATTCATACATCGGTAAGCATGGACAAGCCAACTTCTATATTGGTTAAATTATGTTGAATTTGTTCTAAGATACGGTGTGAGAAAACATAGAAGTAAGAAAATGCAATAAGCATTAGGGTACTTGTAGTAGTATCCTAAGCTGGTACCTATTTTCACCCTTGACGGAAAGGAAATGAACATGATTTAAAACGAGAGGGAAACAATGACGAAGAAAAAATAAATCACCAATGATTTAGATCGAGGATTCGATGAACACACTTGTCATATTAGAAGAGAAAAACCGGTCACATACATTCTTTTCCAATAGCTTGATATCATCCAGGAAATCATCTCTAGCCTATTTACAATTACTACTCTGAGAACTCTAACTCAATGGAAACCAACTTACAATCGGTGATTTTTCAATAACCAACCAACCAACGTTTACAATGGATTTCTCATGGAGTTCTTATAGGTGAAAAGGGTGATAGTATTGGTAGATAGAACTTAAATGATTCATTAAAACGAGATGGAGAGGTGTCTACGAAGCCCATTCATTTTAATATCTTTACATTGACTTTTAGTACCCTTTAGATGAAATAGGGGACTTCGACGGATCAATATTAACTCCCTGGGTATGTTCCTTGAAGTACTTTCCTAGGTGTAGTACTATGTTTGTACTGCGAGACAAGAAATGATGAAGATTTGTCTTTCGGGTCTTCC
Source organism: Pinus albicaulis (assembly GCA_034641835.2). NCBI lineage: Eukaryota > Viridiplantae > Streptophyta > Pinopsida > Pinales > Pinaceae > Pinus > Pinus albicaulis. Next base: position 556,602,984 of record CM076574.1, read on the forward strand.
ATGCTTTGTAACTAATGCTGCTTGTGAGTTCTAAGATCTTTCTATCATAATAATAAGCATCATGGGCTCGATGTGGAATAGGAAATGCTATGGGGCTTGTCCTTCTTAAGAAAATAACATTTTGCGATATGAAAACAACGATATAACTTTGATGTGTGCTTTAGGCTTCATTAAGCCTCCTTGATTATCTTATAGTATTCATCTGTGTCTTTACCCTTTTGAAAGATTGGATTACGATATTAAGTCTTCAACATTAAACTTTAATCCTTTTAATCTCTCAGCGATACACTTTGTCGCTTCTTGACCTCTTTTTGTGGAATATACGGGTTTTAGGGACAACGGAGGGTGCGAATCGGGTTAATAGCCGTGATTTTCAATAAAATATATTTAAACCCTCTCGGGGATGTCTTCCTCTCTTGCTATCCTTGGCTCTATGATAGTCTATCTGCATGCTCCCTGCATCCTGTAGCGCGAACGTAGACGAATGCATTCACCACACAGCAAACTACTGCAAAAACACGATAAACACGTTATAAAATCCTAAGGGAGTGAGGATGGCTACTTCGAAGGCTCGTGGGAATGGTGACGCGACGATGAAAAACGGTGGATGCGGTGAAAAATGGAGTGTGAAAAATCATGTCGGAAGGCGAAAAACAAGTCTGATGAAGGTTGAGTGCAAGGTGAGTTATGGATTGTTGGATTAGATTAAACAATGGTGATCTGAGTTGAGATCCTTTGATGAAGTCGTTTTGGGGATGAATGAAGAAGAGAAAAATGAACGGGGTCGAGGTTAAATGCGGGCCGTTCGATTAGAATAATCCAACAGCGAAGATACCCAACGGATGGAGTGGATTTGGGGTTAGATGAATGAACGATAGGTGGAGGGCGAGGTTAGATCGAAGTAGAAGTAAGAATCAAAACAAATCAACGGCTATGATTAAACCCAAAATCACATTGCGGAGGGTGGTAAGGCGGGGGGAAAGGCGGAATGGTTTTCGCAAAATGTTTTGGTGGTATGTGGTTTCGCCAAAAAAAATGCGATACGATACATTGCTTGACACTTGTCCCTTTAAAAACCGTCGGTTTCAAAAAAAGTCGGGTGTTAACGCTTTGTCGCGAAAATTTTGCGATATGAATGTCACTGCTTCGGATCATGATGTGTTGATCATACGATGTGGAATGAATGCGATGACGAGGTTAAATGCACGGGCTAAGGAAGCGGGGTTTGAAGAGTGGAAGCAATGTGGACGAGTCGATCAAACTTGATGCGCGACGGAGATTTAATCGAAGGTCGGGATTTATGTGAGGGACGGCGATGTGCGGATGGCGGCGAGTCGGATTAGAGGGGAGATGTGGGTCCCGGATCCGTCGGCGGGCACGGGTGATGGGCTCGCCGAGAAGCGGGAGTGCGATCGAATCTCGGTGTCGGATGCGGACGGGCGGTTGAGATTGAATCGAATCGGAGAGAGGGGCTCATCGCATCGGGGATTTCGGGAAAAGAACAAAGGGAGCCTGGAGGTTTTGCGATTGCGGAGATTAGGCCTTGGTGTGAGCTGTGAGGCGCGGGTTATATGGAGAACAAGGCGAGGGCCGAAAAAGGGCTTAAGGCCTTAATGTAAAAATGGAGATTTTTTGAGGATTTTGAAGGGTTTTTGAAGAACTTGGAGATTACGATAGATGGAAAGAGGATTTTTTAACCAAATAACGAATATCGGAGTTCAGAAAGGGTTTATGAAGATTTAGAGGTAAAATGAGGATGTTTGAGGGTTCCATGAAGAAAACAAAGATGAAAAATGGGGAGATTTTGTGAGAGTGAAATGGAGCAAATTGAGGCCTTTTTGAACGACTTCTTTCACAAAACGGCGGGGGCTTATCATGTAGCAGCGGTGAAGATTATTTCAAAGGATAGAGGACATATGAAGGCTTCAAAAATGATAGATTTATAAAGTAATTGTTTCTCTTGAAGGAACTTGGAAACATATTAGCACATTTATGCTATGCCAAAAATTTATAGGTGGCTAACACTTGGTATCCAACAATGACCAAAGGCCTCGACCAAAACTACGCTCAAAGAACACGCTGTCAGTAGATATAATGGCTTCATGGGACCCCAAAATGTGCCCACTCTCATTCAAAAAGATACCTTGTCGATCAATTGATGAATTTGTGATACTCTTCTTGCGGAAGTCAATATGACCATCTTATAAAATGTGTCGACAACCACAAATATGAGTCATTTCCATGCTTGGTAGAAAAAAGGTCGGACATATAGTCCATGGAGATGGATCAGGTCGGCTAGGAGTAGGCAAGGAGTATACAAACCTTACTTCTTAATAGTTGACTTGGCAATGGCACCAGTACGAAGCTCGATGTATTTTCCAACATCGTCGGAGAATTAGTAATAAAAATACTTATGTAGTACGACCACATTTTTTCCACACCAAAGTGTCTTGCAACCCAACGCGTAAGTACACACCTGATCTCCCAAATCGACTTGGCACGCTCACTTGAAGGAACACAAGGTGGCGGGGTAGCATAATAATGCATCTTGTAGGTGGAATTCTAGAACTTGTTTTCCATCCACTAGTATCTAGTATGTGGTGGAAAACTATAGATCATTTTTTATATAGTTATGTCTATTCATATAATTGTCGTGGCCACAAGAGTTGAGAACAATGGTGATATTTACTAGCGTGCTTATGAAACAATATGCAATATGATTGGTGTTTCCTTTCTTGTATTTGATATTCAAATGGAATTGTTGCGGATATGTGGACCTACTTCTTATGGCGATCATTCTACAACTTCCCTTGGGTCTTTATAAACTATAGGGGTCGGTGATGTGTGGATGACCATCTCCTTCCTCAAAATGTAATATTTCCATTGTCAACAATCCTGAACGATAGAGAATACATCTCCTTATCATAGGTGGGGTATTTATGAATTGTGTCATAAAGTGTCACCGAGGGATGCCCTTGTTGGTGAGAGCGCACCAATAACATATTCAAAGGTGTTTGTCTCAATTTCAAATGGTTATTTACGGGTATGACAATGTGAGTATTGGTGTGAAAAGTGATGCTTCATCTCAACAAACACCTTATGTTGAGACTCGGGCCGGAAAAAATTTCTTTCACTCTTACATTGGTAACTTGACTCAAATTCCAAGTGATATGGGAGAATCTTAACACGAACATCCAATAAAAATTGGGAAGGCCCAAAAGGTTGTGAAACTTTATTTAGAGTTTTCGGAGTTGACCTAATCCCAAATGACTTGGATCTTAAGCTGGATCCACATGCACACCTTGCTCATCAATGATGTAATCCAAATATTGGATTTGTCTCATGCGAAGGTGCATTTCTCAGTTGGCACATAATTTGTGTTAGGTCCCTATAAGAGTAGTGTATCCCCTTATTATTATTAGTATAGCTCCCACATATTATTGTTGTACCCATGTAGTCCCCATATTGTTATTATTGTGCCCCATATGACCCACTATTGTTATTGTTGTTCCCTTGCATTATTATTATTCTGTCACTACGATTATATTGTGACCCCTTAGACTCCTATATATAGAAAGTGGGTTTATCATTTCGAATCATCCAAGAATTGTTCATTTATGCTGTAATGTAAAGGAGGTTTACCCCTCGGAGGCTGATTTAAAGTCGTCGATCTATGTTGCACTGCTTATATTTTGTGAGTTGGTTGCATAACATTGTGCTACCACGGGGTTTGAAGGACGTGTTGAATGTGTTGCAAGTGCTCTTCGCAACTCTTCTTTCGAAGATGAGGATGTCGTTCGGATATACAACCACACACGAGTTGGTAAAGGGTCACAGAATATAGCAATCACCTCTCAAAGTTGCAAGGACATTTGTCAACCGAAAGGCATGACCAACCACTCAAAAAAATCCTCCTTGGATTTGAGGCATTCTTCCATACATATGTTGGTTCGATTGGAACCTGGTGATAACGGAGCTTTAAATCGATCTTGCTTCATCACTTGGTCCCTTCGACACACTCCACGAAAGTCATCAATTTGTGGAATTGGATATCTATTCCCAACAATGATTTTATTTGACATATGATAATAAATATAGAGTCTCCCGGTCTCATCCCTTCTTTTGTACAAGTATGATCGGTCTCCCACAAGGTGAGAAACTAGGACGGATGTGCCCTTTTTGCGACAACTCTTGGATCTACCATTTGATTTCTTCATTTTCCATAATAGAGCGACAATATATCATCCCAGCACTGAGCCAGGGGTGTCGAGGCAGTTGATCAAATGCTTGACACTAACAATGCCGAAGAGTACCCTTGTGGGCGAGGAAAGATGTCCCTGTATTCTTCCACGACCATATCCACATACATTATGCGGCGGGAAACCCTTCCACAAAGGGCCATGGATGTGGCCACGATCCTTCCCCTTTCTTTGAGAATGAATAAAAAGAAGAAACAAATTCCCCTAGTCTCGGAGATAATCTTCTTGCATTTCTTATAAGAGAGATCAAAGAGATGGTGGTAGGCGGGGCTACCTTTAGTATTTTGTATAACTTAGTACAAAGTAATAATAACAATGTGAGGCCTCAAATCATACACATCATGACGCTACACCACAAATATGGTTGGCCTAATAATCCATCACAAACTGAGAACACGTCTACACAATACCTCATTCGTAAAGGGTTTGATATAGTACGGAAGGTGACATTGTTGGTTGATGCAAAGATCTCTCAAATCATTAGGACGCCCAATGGTGTATGGTTGCGGGTGCAATGTAGTCCGGCTAGGCCTAAACATAGCAGAAGCACTCTGCGAGATGAGGTTATTTTGGCTCCCATTAATAAATAATTAATTTAGGTGGAGAACCGTTCACCCACATGCAGCGAGTGGAAGAGACACTCCCCTTTTTTGCGGATCTTGAGCTCAATCTTCTTGGATCTTGGTGGTGGAAATAGTGGTGCTAGGCTACGCATGCTAATTGCTTCCCTTTGTCATTCCCCTTGTCAAGTTATGACTCGAGTTGTTGAGATTGCAACAGATGATGGGCTTAATAGAAGAAAGAAGTCACATTCACTAAGTGGGCCCTTGGAAGACTATTTTTGGCGCAAAGTCTATTTTTAGACTATGTCTATTTTAGACATATGGATCATGTTCTATGAGTTGCAAGATGCTATTTGTGGATATGAAGTCGGAAAAAATAGATGGACTTCTATTTTTAGAAATACGGCGGAATCTATTTTTAGATTGCCGGTCTAAAAATAGATATGTCAAATATTATTAGCTCTTAATAATATCTGGACTCTAAACATTATCTTATCCTCTTGGAGCACTTCGGTTAAGTGCACGAATGTGGCACATGAGACGACGAAGGAATTACGCTATTCCTAGGGTTTAGTGGAGCTATTGCATGTTGACTTCAATTAGAACTCATGCTGACGGAGTTTGGTGGAATTGATGAAACGATTGATGGAGTTGTGTTCGGTTTAACTCAATTAAACATAGTTGAGCTAGTTGTATCTAGTCTAGCAAGGTGATGCAATTAGTGAGAGTGAGGTGTGAATTAATTATTAATTAATTCACTAATTATTAACTCATAAATCAACTAAAATACATCGATTCGCTGCAGTGCATGGAGCCTTGAGTTTCGGTGGAGACCGATTGAAGAGGTAGGTGAAAGAGCGATTAACGACTATACGGGTTCAACAAACTATACTAGTGCATGAGTTTGCACCACACGGCTGATTGAGATGCCAATGAGAATTGCGCAATGCATACCCGAGAGGGATTCGAACTCGGTGGAGCCATTATTCATCTTGGATTGCACGGTAGAAGCGAGGCTAACGGGTGGAGCAGATTGGAGCATGTGTTTTGCTAGATGCGGCGTGTGTAGTGTGTAACAATTGGAGATTGCTCTTGAGAGCTTGTGAGAGTTTGTACAATGATTGTTACATGATCTCTATCATTATAATATACATATAGTTGGGGTTTTCAGCTTTAAGTTTTCCCATAAATGTGTGATTGTTTATGGTTTTAATGTGCGTAAGTGTTTATATTTCATGACAGTCAATAGTAAAAGAGGTTATGTATTGTGCATGACGCTCAAATAGTGTGTGATGGAATAATCTAGAGTGAATAATTCTAGCAGTTCATTATTAATTTCTACAAGTCGGCTGTATGCATACGAGTTTGAAGTCTTCGGCATCAACCACCGATGCTTGCTTGGCTCAACACTCAATTGTGTTAGCAGTGGGCTCTGTGGAACTCTGCTTTCTTGCTGTCCTTTGTATTGTTGGTGTTGTTATTTGTTTGCCGCTTCGTCACGTTTGTCTGGGTCACCTCATCTTCACTTTGTCTTTTTACTGTCGATTTGGAAACATTGATTGTGATTGTGATTCAAGTCTCGCTTCTTCTGTTTAAATTTACGCTTAATCTTGACAACGTATTGATAGGCGACGCCGAGAGATGTTTAAGAACTCCATCTTATCCTGGATCTATTTGTGTAGACGGTCGTGATACTTGAGTGCAGAGATGCTACTTAGAATCAGCAGTACCTTCGTCTCGAAAAGTATGAAAAATATTTGTGAACTTCAACATGTCTTGGTCCCTTCTTTGTCGTAGTGTGGTCCCGCATATGCTTATCTTGGAGCTCCCAACCATGGAGGTAATATTGGTGATGGCGTCTTCGAAAGAATTCAGTACGTTCGCAGAATGAATGAGAGTTCTCTCTGAAAATATCTCTGACTCTTTGATGCACATTTCCCACCAATCACGACATAGGAAGTGGGTTGAAAGAGTACAAATAATCTTCCCTATTGGAAAAATCATGGGCGAAAAATATCCTTCCAAGGATTTAAACATCTCTACAAAATATATCTGTGGCCTTCAAATATAAAATTTGGGTAACCTTTGCACATTGAAGGAGTGGCACCTCCGAGTGGTTGTCGGATGAAGATGGAACACTTGTATGGGCATGCCGAAGGATATGGGCAAAGTTGTCCATCACCATGTTCCTTTGTCGCTTGAAAGCTATTAGTAATATTTTGAAAAGATCTCTTGCTCCCTTGTCTTTCTTTTCGGCCACCATGGGAGGTCGTCGGGGTTGGCGAAGCTGGTTTTACAAAGGGTCAACTAGTTCAAACCCTAACTCTTTATACCTCGACCTTGTTGGGGGCATGCACGGAAAAACGAGAGAAAGAGAGAAAACCGCTTTAATACCATTTGATCAGATTTAATACAAAAGACGAAATGGAGGCATCATGATTTAAATGAAAACACGAAGCATCGTAGAAACTAAACTCAATTCATTGATAACAAAATACTAAAACCGTTTACATGCATATGCAAATAAACTAGCTCGGACAATGGTAGTTTATCTGCGAAAAGGGATGTGGCAGCGACATGCCTCTAAGTTGTGTTACAATGAAGCTCCCAAACCTTTTTATTATTGAGAAACAAGTAAAAACCCCAAACATCAAAAAAACTTAACACTAGGAGATGAAGCGCCAAAAGTTTGTGGGCCTCGTTAGGGTTATTTGGTACACCAACTTCTCGTGGTCATAACTTTGACATATGATCTCGAGTTTGACATGCCGCGATATCTCGTTAAAAAGATCTAACGAGAGGGACTACAAGTTTCCACTACAAACCCTTTTTGTAAATACGAGTTTGTTCATTTTTTTTAAACGCCATTTAGGGCCTCAAAACAACTTTGAAAGTTCAAGACCCAAAACACTTTCAAAAATAGTAAATTGTGCTACAATTAAGGAAGCTGAAAGAAGAAACAACGTGGGGTCAAGTGGAATAGATGGTTGGCCGCCAATATCCACACAGGATCATCATGCTAAAAATTGGTGTGGCCCAAGCCGGTGCAATCCATGATTTTGATGACTTAATCGCTCTAAATCGCGGCTACTCAAGCCACGGATTAAGCATGCTAGTCATCTTAGGACACACATAACCTAACGAACCAAAAAAAAATAATAATAATAAATTATAATTATGATTAATAATTAAACCAACTTAATTCCATCTTAACTTCAGATCTACCAAATGCCAAGAGAGACCCACAAACCTCTTTTAGAGTAGAAAGAAATTTGATCCCTCTCAATTTTGATGGATGGAATTAAGAACAATCTAACATAGTTTCCATCAAGGGGCCCTCTCCATCGCAATATAGAAGAAATATTGTGATGTCATGTAATAGTTTTTCCCATATTATTCCTCTAATATAGCCTATTTAAATGTAAAATTCCAATGAATTTTTCTATCTTCAAATAAAGATTTAGTTAAAGCTTTGACTCCTTTTTATCTCTCCTTTATTATTCCAACAAATTATAATCATCATTTATATTCTATTATTAAACATTAAAACCTAACAATAATGAAAATCAAAATCATAATTATAATAGTCATTTTCTCATTGATATTTCAATATTAAACATGAAGCTGAAGAATAATCAGAATTAAAATAACAAGATAATCTTCCTACCAAACATTCCAATTTTTTGTCACTGCAACAAGAGAATGAGAATATGCTTAAAATATAACACAAAATGAAAATCACCACCTACAGGTCTTTAGTTTCATTTTTAGTGGCCAACTGAACCTTCAAGCCAAGGTTTCTTGGGTTCTGCTCTTAAAATGCCTCTATTGTTATTCTCGACAAGATATTGAAGACAACCATGCCCTCCTACGAGACTCCATTTTCTTGCCAATAGCCGACAAAAATGTCCGTTTGCAATAGGCTTTATCATTATGAATAATTTATTTTTAATAAAATTAAGGGTTTACTGTATTTTCTTTGGGATCAGCTTGTTTTGATGTTGAGTGTATCAAATTCTCGCTGTATCAAACTAACAGTATCAAACTACTGACTTCCAACACCCATTTCAATCGAGGGAAAATTTGTTCTTAAATGTACCTGAAGTAGATCAAACTTCCACCATTCCCTGATATGTCCTAGTGAAGGAGTGTGAGAAACAAAAACACAGGTGAGGCTTTAACATTTAGAGACTCATTTTAAGGAAATGTTATACCTTATTTTACTTTTGAAATCGGTGGATGAATGAAGGAAACAAAAAGGTTGGCTCTTGTGAGTTGCCCCTTAATAACAGATTTATAACATAGTGCCAAATACGATCTATACTTTAGTGAGTGACTCTCTGAGCTGAGGTATCTCTACTAGATTCCAAAGGGATATGTAACGTAGTCCTTACTGTATAGAGCAAGATCCGTTCAATGACTTCTTATTTACTTTGACTTTAATTTCTTCTGCCTTGTGAATGCTTACATTTGACGCAGTCGCCATTCTCCCTTCTTGAACGGATGTTACGAAAATCGAAGGGAGGTTTACAATACAGAGAAAAGAGTCCAACTGACATTCAAAAATGCATTCACCACCTTAGCAAATTCTTTTCACCTCAAAGTTCATCATAAAACACAGATCAAATACCCGTATCCTGTAACCCCTGAGCTCCTGTATTTTACCTTACCGTGCAAAGTAAGTATGCTCGATCTCCTGTGCAAAATAGAACAGTGCGAATAACCAATTGTAAAGAAATTGAATAAAAATGTTTGAATAGTTAATTGCACATTACGCTAAATTTTTACAGCTCATAATTCAGATAATCGTCTCTTCCAAAATCGGACAGCCTCTGCACAATGCGATGAACACCAAAATTACATGTCTCACAGTCGCAGAAACATATGCCCAGTTCTCAATTTCAACCTCAACAATGTATAGAGCTAATCTAAACGGTCATCCGTAGGGGCAGCAGATGATGCCGACTTTTTAGGCTTCTCAACTACGATCGCCTGGGTTGTAAGGACCATGCCTGCAACAGAGGCTGCATTCTGCAGTGCACACCTTGCAACCTTTGCAGGGTCTATCACGCCAGAATTAAGTAGATTTTCGTATGTGTCTGTCATTGCATTATATCACATCTCCCAATCACTTGTCAGAATTTTATCGACCACAACCTCTCCTTCCACGCCCGCATTGTTGCAATTAATGCAGCAGGAAACATAATTGCCTGCAACAAAATCTCATCATAATGTCCTGCATGACTAGGCACCTAATATAGAGCTACCTGCTATATGACATGACAGATCTTTAAATACCCATATGACGAATATTCTGTTTCCTTGGGTAAAGCATAAAACATAATTTCCGCTTTTTTTAACAAATCAACCATTTCAGGCAATGCACGCACCTTCTGTACAATATCAGCACCAATACGTTCATCTGGATCTTCTATGGTTTGTCTTATAGCAGGCCATAAGAGGATAAATGAACAAAAGCTGCTCCTCTCCTGCTTTAATTCGCCTTCTTGAATTGCAGCAAAGGTAGCCAATGCGGCATCTTCAGTACAAGTTGAACATCACACTCCATGGGATTCGGCTTCACGTAGCGGCTCCAACCTGAAATGGGTATCAATCATAAATCCAGTTATAAACATTAAATATTTAACCGCATTTATTGTAAATCATAATTCTTCAATGAGAAACTCATTGCATTGTTGTCCAAGTACAATTAAATCAAAAACAAGGATATGCACCTTACACTAACAAGTAAAAAATTCATTCACCTTAATAACTGCCACTCCTCCTGAGAGCTTTGCAATTCTTTCAGACAAATTTTCCGTGTGTAGACAGAATCTGTCTCCAGCTGGCTCTTTCTTAATTTGTGCAATTCTTGCTTGAATTTCATCTTTACTGGCAGCATCAGAAATTATTGTCGTTGAGCCTTTAGCTATGTGGTGATTTTTCTGGCACTGCAAGCTGCTCTTCTGAAGTATTCTCGACCTTCATACCCAAATCACCAGCTATGAATTCCGCACCTGTCAAAGAAGCTTCAGTCAGTTCTAAAAAGCCAAATGAAAAAAAAACTTTATTCAGCAAGCCAGAGGACATATGCCACATGAGTTGAATGAAATTTGGCTAGGTATAAACGCTAAACATTAGAAGAGGCATTTTAACAAAATGCAACACCATAATTTGGCCAATAGAGATCAAGATGCAAATGATGTGATCAATTGCACGGGAATGTGTGATAAAAGAAGGATAACATGCATACCTAACTGTGGATATTTCTAAATATTTGCCAATTAAGAACTTGCAATAGTACAAGATAACAGGATATGCATCGGACAAATACAATATTAGAATTTCAGGAGAAATTCGTATGCAATGGGCTTGGCCTAAATAATCAATTTCAAAAACGCAGTAAACGAATGATAATTTAATTACTCAATTGGTAAGTGTGTTTACATGTGCTTTCCCTGATAGCACCTTATTTGTGTTAGGTTCTGAAGAAAAATCCCAGATAAAAACTTATTTGTACCAAAAATTTGAGTTCAAGACCTGTGATGCATTCCTAATAAGAAACTCAATCAGTCAAACGTAAGGCTATACATTCGGCAAATGCTTACTTTGTTTCCCAAAATGATCAAATTAATACAGAAATACACACTGCATACACAACTAGAACTTATGTTCGCGTACTGAGTAAACCTTTCGATACGGCGAGCATAACTCCTTAGATACAATTCCTAGATAAATTATCTATCAAAGGAGTTTACCACTCTAATCCACTTTCAGTTCCTACCGCAAATATGAAATTGGGTTTACTATGAACACGCATAAGCATATACCTGTAAGAATAGCAATATCCACGGAGAAGAGCCTTTCTTCTCTCCCCAAAGCAGTGCCTTGACAGCAGCAACATTGATTACTCCACGCAATTTATTCACAACTAAAGTGGCCAATGCCTCCCCCGAGAGATCTTCTGCTATTATGACCAAAGGTGCTCTCAACTGTGTGGTCTTTTCTAATACAGGGACAATCTCTTTGATGGCTGAAATTTTTTGATCAGTGACCAATATTCGAGCATTTTTCAAACTCTACAATCAACTTCTCTGCATTTTGTGACAAATTGCAGGGAATGTGTACCCTATAATGAACTATATTAAGAACAAAATTATCAGTGATATCACTGCTGCACTTAAGGGATTTCAACTAGGATGACTGCATCATTGTAGCTTCCAGCTTACCTCCATTCCTTCCTCTACATCAACTGTAGTTTCAAAAGAAGATGAAGACTCAGCTAGACAGAACTCACATCGGCCCAACCTTATCTATTGCATCAGCAATCATAGTTTCTAAAATCATCATTCCCCAGTTGAAATCAAGGCCACCGCTGCACAAATGGGAGAAGATTGTCATCAAGAAATCCAATTATAAAGAACAAAACAGGTATTACAATTAACCTTCTAAAATACTGCTGTACCTGTGATATCATCCCGCCCTTTCACAGCCCTGGCCTTATTCTGCAGCTCTTCGACTAGGCTCTGCACAGTCTTGTCTATTCCTTTCTTCAAAGCAACCGGATTTGCTCCCGCTGTTACATTCATAAGACCTAGTTTGATCATCTCCCGAGCCAATACAGATGCAATGGGTGGCTTACATCACCAGCTGAGTCATTCGTCTTACTTGCAACCTGGCCAAGTAATACTTACAGTCATTCACTTAGACACCAAATAGCATAAAACCATCATTCACCTTATTCTCTCCTTGCAACTAATTATTTGTCCAGGAAAAAAAAACACAAGTATCATATACAACTGTCATTCTAATATTGACACATACAAATCCTGTTTCATATTTTAAAATCAGATTAAAAACTAGAACTGGTGATCAAAACTAGAGCCATAGCCAGTCAAGACAAAACTAACAGAACAAATCAAACTCCCTTATATATATATATATATATTCTACACTATTAAATACAATACAAATACTAAAGTTTGTTAATTTATAAAATATATATATATATGTTCTACACTATTAAATACAATATAAATATCAAGTTTGATAGTTTATAAAATTATATATAATGTAAAAGTGAATATATCAAAATGGCATCAAATGCAATATATATTAACAACAAAACACATAATCAATAGAGCCCTAAATGATCTCAAAACCACAACAAACTCTAAATGGTCTCTAGAGTACAACAGTCATTTACAAGATACTCGAAACTAGCCTACAAACTACCCATCAACATAATCACTCATCACCAATTCACCACTACTACAAATGGGATCATCAGTCAAAACTACATAATCACCTTACCCAGTTTTTGATGAAAGGCCATTTGTTAAACCTTTGGCAAATGCCAGCTCCCCACTCTCATCCATGATAAGATTCATGAAAATCATGGTCCCTAATCAATCTATTATAGGATTCCTTGAAAATGTTAATTCTATTGATTCTAAAATCCTGAAAACTGAATTTTGAGTTATGAAATTTTACTTTCTCCCATATTAAGTTGCCAAAGTTTGAACTATCTTAAACATCAGGTGTTATTAATGAAAAATTTAAGAATTTAACATTACGATAGATTACCAACTTTGCTAAGACTGAGATAAAGCCCCTTTTGTTTTTTATTTAGGTTTTAAGGGGCTTTGGCTTTGTAAATAAGGGAACTGTTTTGGGAGGAAAACAGCCCCTAGTTTCCTCTAAATAAACCTGACAAACTATCGATCCCAGACTCCCCAAACTTACCAACTGTTTTGGGAGAAAAACCGCCCCTGGTTTCCTCCAAAAACAGCCTGAAAAACTGTCGACTCCAGGCTCCCTACGCATGTGTGATCTGACTCCAATTCGGATCGGAACCAGCAAATTAGAGCCAGTTTGTACCGATTTCATACCAAACCAATACAAGTACCTAGTCGACCGCCCTGGCTCAGTTTTGATACCCAGGCCTGTTGTTAGGACCTGCCAGTTTTTAAAACTATTGTTCCCAGTGATACATCTAATATGCCCATGCAACATCATTTTATAGGTCATAAACATCTTTATTTACTGTGCTTCTGATATGATCGATTAGTATTAAATACGAGTTCGTTTGAATTGTGTTTTACTAGTAGGCCTTGGCCGAAGTATGATATACCAATTTACCATATCTGACGGTCCCTTTGTCAAACGGAATAGCCATGGACTCTTCCAAGTCTGAGTTGACAGGTGTGACTCGGAACCTTCATGTATTGTTACTAACTGGGTGGAGATTTGGTTTCGATATGATTTGGAGAGAGAGAGAAAAAAGTACTGGAAAAATGTAAATTGAAGGACGCTAAAATATAAATCTAACTGTAAATACAAAACGATGGTCTCTTTCAAGTCTTAGTTGTTCAACAAGCTCTGAGCTTTGAGGCATAATTACTATAAATGTATTCAGTTTGGAACCGACCTGATTGGAAAAATCTAAATCGAAAAAAAAATGGTATTGATAAAATCTAATTCGAAAAGAAAAACTAATTGGAGTATCTAGCTTCTGAGCAATATTTTAAGTTATGAAGAAAATTGAACCTAAAAAAGACTAATGAGAGCCACACTTTGGAGCCCATTCTTCATTGCAGTTCGAATGGTAAATCAGATTTCTAAGAATTTAGAAAATTATTGATAAATCTGAACTCGGGTAGAAACTCGGCCAAATATGAGAATAGCGACTTTTCTTTTGAAATTATTTTGTTTATTTAATTTTTTTTTAATAGTATAGATGATATATATTGATTGAATATGAAAATCTTTGAAATAGTTGAACAATGGTGGCTTCCTCAACCTCTCCTATAAGGTTTGAACTTGAGAATGTAATGACTATAAGAAGACGAATTTTAAAAAAAAAATTATTATAAAATATTCATAATTTTTATTAATTATATTCAAAATATCATATAAGGTTTGAACTTGAAATCATACTATGACAGCTAAACTGACACAGACTAATTTGTAAGAAAAAAATTTTAAAAAAAATTATTGTAAATATTATATTTTTCATTTAATTATATTCAAAATAAATATATGAAATATCATATAAGGTTTGAACTTGAAATCATATGACAACTAAACCCATACAAACTAATTTGTAAGAAAAAAAATTTAAAAAATTATTGTAAATATTATATTTTTATTAATTATATTTAAAATAAATATATGAAAATATCACGTTGATTAGGAATATGAATCATCATTTTTTTTACTATTAATAGATGGTGTGTATATAGAGATTGTATGACATTTTTCTTTCAAATTCTATTAAAATCTTTATGACATTTCCCTTTCTAATTTTATTAAATTCTATTAAAAATTTTATGATATTTTTCTACAACATATAGACTTCATTTTTGGTATAAATTTTAATTTTCTTAAAAAAATTATTTATAATTTTATTAATCGAAACAAATTACAATATAATAAATTGAATTAAACCAATTTATTATTTTTGTTATTTACTTTTTATATTATTTTTAAATTTAAATATATATATATATTATTATTATTATTATTTAATTTTTCACTCTATTACAACATTTATTTATTACAATATTTATAATTATTTTTAGGAGAATATATATTTATTATTATTATTTAATTTTTCACTCCATTGCAACATTTTATTACTTAAATTTTCTCTTTTATTACATCGTATAATATAATTATGAAGAGAATTCTCATCAAAAACCAAAATAAAATGATAACTGTGAATTCAAATATGGACCAATTCATAATAATGTGATTAATCCAAAAAAACATTTATCAACTAACCAAAACAACCATTAAAGAAAAAAAGTGAAAGTGAAAAATAAATGAGAACATAAAAATATTTAAAAATAAATAATATTAAGGAAAAGAAGAGGTAGAATTAATGAAATTCAGAAATGAATTTTAATTTTAATTAAAATATATACTTTATCAGAATATAAGAACATGGAGTATGAAAATCTGCAGAGGAAGAAAATATGATAAATCATAAATGTAATGGGGTAGAGAGTATATATATAAGCTTAAATTAATTTAATTTAAAATAATAAAATATATGGATAAAAATGGGAAGGATGGGAGAATAAAAGATGAAGAGGGTAGGAGAAAATAACAATTAAGAGAGGAACGAGCATAGAAAAGAAGAGTCCAGGAAGGAAAAAATTATTTGAGGTGTGAAAATCTACACCCTCTAATTTATAATTATACATTACAATTATTTATATAATTTATAATTATATGTACAATTATCTATATAACGGTGCACTAGAACATGTCACGTCTCCTCTGTGGGCTATAGAACATGTCCACGTCTCCTCTGTGGAGCTTGTAAACTTTTGCAATATGACCCGATGATTAACTTATACTCTTGTGGAAAAAAAAAATCCCCTGAAATTTAGGGCTCAATAAACTTTTGCAATATGACTTAATGATTAACTTTCATATTTCTGGAAAATAAAATATTTTTCCTGAAATTTATTGTATTATTTATCATTTTAATATCACTGACAACTCAGATAATTTTCAATGTGTCACTCTCAGAATGGAGTCCAGGAAATTTAATAACCACCATACCAAAACCTGTAGGAGAGCGGAGATGAGATCAAAAAATAACTTTAGTTAACTTTGAAAGGTAACTACTACATGCAAATATATGGGATATAAACAAGTAAAGGAGCAGGATCGAGTCCAGTAACTTGGATAACCACCATGCAAAAATTTGTAGGATATAAATAAATAAAAGAACAAAATGGAGTCAACTAACTTGGATAACCAACAAACTGCAAAATCTGTAGAATACAAATAAATAGAAGAGCACTGAGTGGCTTTATGGGAAAACTTTCTAAAGAAAAATCTGGAAAAGAGGGCACAATAAATGCAATGTACCACAACGCTATAGAAAAAGATTCAGATATAGCATCAATAAGAAAAGCATAAGAAAAACGCTTCAATATAATCTGCCCCACTCTCAGTTAAGGCCGCCCCCAGCATTTTCCAGCAATACTGGGTGCGACTCAATAGCACGACAATGATAACTCCCATCATTCACCACCTTCGGCATTCCAAACTCGTCCAATACAACATTTCACTTGTCACAGAATGAAAAAAACTCAGACTAAAATTTTTGTTACCATGCCAAACAAATTCAAGCACATCCAATACAACATTTCGCCCTGCAATACCGAAAAAAACTCGGACTGATGCATTCTTTTAAACAAATTCAAACACAGATGAACCTAACCAGCTCAAGGAATTTTCAAATAGGCCCGATATAACAACATGAATACCTCTGGGCCCCAATGTAACGCCCACGGCATCTGCCAATTTATCAATGCCCCTCTGCACCGCTGCACCGAATCCTGGTCCCAGACAATATCCTTGGCCGACGCCCTCACCAATACCCTGCTGTTACTCCTCGCTCGATGTTTTGCTCTAAATTGACGAGGAGCTATCGGCCTTTGACAGAATGCTGTCTTTCTGTTCCTCCAAACCATCCTGCTCGACTCCAGGAAAACAAATCCCTCATTAAAATCCTAAAAAACCCTTAAATCTTGGAACAAAATTTAATGAAAAAGAAAACAAAACTTACCGGTTGAGCTGTGTGCTGAAACAGGTTCAGTGTCCCCGCAGTGAAGGCCACGTTGGTTGCCATGGCAAGAGCTTTGGTCACTTCGTGGATCTTAAACCCTAAATCATGAATTTTGTAAAACCTCAGGAAGTAGGAAGCTGCCTGCGCGGTAGCTGTAAAATGCAAATGTGCAAATCTATAGGTGAGAATTGTGGATAAGGGGGCGCCAATTGGTTTAAGGTAAAGGTTACATGGAAGGGGCTAGCTGATGCTTTAGCTCGTTGTCGCTCTGCTGACACTGCGAGAAGGGTTCCAGAGTGCGCAGTTCTTGTCCGGAGAAGCGAATTTTAATTCACTTAGGGTGTGGTCGCGTGCTGCTCAGATTTTTTTGAGTGAAGCTTCTGGATACCGAGTTGTTTTTAGTGGGGATTTTTTAAGGTATTTTTGGTTGATTTTCTGGTTTAATTTCTCTAAAATGGAGCCTGTAATTTGTCAACAGAAGTTTGAGGTAATCTTGCACAAAGTGCCCTATGGTTTTTTTTTATGGTCGAGTGAAAAACCAGTTCGATTTCACCTCAAATTTTTTTACTAGATAAACTCCAAAAAATCGCACTAAAAACAACTCTGATTTTATAGTGATAAATGACTTAATTGGTGTGAATTAAATCTTTATACAATTTTAATTTCAAATTGTATAAGAGGAGGAATCAAATTGTGAAGATTAATGTTTCAAGATGTGAGATTGAATTTTAGACAATTTTGATGATAATTATTTTTCAAGATGTTAAATTAAATTGAATTTTACACAATTTTGATTATAATATGGTTTTATTTTAATATGTTAAATTAAATTGAATTTCACATAAATTTGATGATAATTTTTTGATTTAAAAAAATTTTGTTTAGTGTTTAATATATAAATTAATTTAAATATAATTTAATAATAATAAATTAATAATTAATATAATTATATAAATTAAATGTTGGTAAATGGTTATATGCATTAATTTGTTATAAACACTGAAGCAATTACTTGATAATATATTTTAAATAGTTAAACTTACAAACGAACAAAGAATTATAAAATTAAGGTGGAAGAATTATACGCGGTGGTGTGGGTGAACTAATATTGCTTCTTATTTTCAAAAATGTTATTATGAAGACACGGTGATCCAAAGGCTACCAATTATTAGACTTTTCTTAGGCGACCTTGTGTTATAAATCTTCATGGTAGAAGGGAGTTGGAATCATGACGGGTTAAAAGGAAGACGAGAGATGGAGCACATATGTTGTTGGAGGACACATGTGCGAGCCTGGTACATGCATGGTAGCGAGGAAAGAATGGTTTTCACGATTATATTTTCTCGAATGTGGTTTGTGCATTGGGACATATGGTTTTGGGGGGAATCAATGGGTCAAGATTTGTTTTTGTTTTCCAACATCGCTTCGGGATTGTTAGCTTTGGTTTTGGAAAGAAGGACTTTTGGGTGGGTTATTTTGACCCTGTTAGAGCGATTCGATGGTGGCGGTGGTATTTCTAATTCGGGGGTTTAGATACATTGTTTTCCTAGGCGCATTAGGACATATGGTTTTGAGGAATCATTGGGTCAAGATTTTTTTTCTTTTCCAACATTGTTTCTGGATGGTTTCCTTTGGGTTTGGAAAGAAACGGAGTTTTGGGTGGGTTACTGCAGCCTGCTAGGTTGTCCCGATGATGAGCGGGGTGGTATTGAGATTCACGGATTGAGATATATTGTTTTCTTTGGGTAAGACAAGGTCTTTCACAATCAGAAACGTTTCCTTCTACCCTTGAAGTGATACATATTACAACGATGTTCCTTTGTGCAATTTATATTATGGTACCCATTTAACACCCTCATCCCCATCTACCCAAATAATCGGGCAACCACGGTAAACATGCAACGAGAGGCCACTATGATGAGATTCAACCTCCTATGTGACCTTAAGGAAGTGGGAATCGTAATTTAACCTTGTACATCAACATTAACATCCCTGAGCCAGCCAACCACTGGAATATGCCCCTCGGTCCCAACGACCTTTTTAACCTCTATACCTTTGGACACATGCCGGAACTTGCAAGCCAATTTCTATGAGGCTTTGGACGCGTACCCGCAAAGCCCCGAGATTTGAGCCACTTTTTAGAGCCAGAACAGTGCATGCTAGAATTTCATGACAAGTTCATAAATGAATTATAATGACCAAACGGTGATATATTTACAAAAACATCCATGAGGACTAGCTTCTTAGACTCCTACTAGCCATAACGAGCATTTCATCAAACATATCACAAACATGAAGGCTTCGGTATAAACAACATTGCGAAGCATATGGGTCACTTACTTATATGAGAATCGCTAAGAAGAATTGCTTCCTTACATCATTAGGTACGTAATACCATCTATTTTACCTTTAGATACATTTTGCATTCATTTAAGTAAAAACATGGGGAGAGCCATACATCATCACTATAAAGTATTGCTGTAACCGGCATAATAACAACGGGGAAATGCCATGGATACAACAACCATAGAATCCACATATAAATCGGTACATTTATACATTAAATACAAAGGGAATGAATTTCTCATTAATGAATATAGAAACCAACCGAGGATGGGACTACCATGTTCCACCCACCCATAGATTGGTTGGGCAAATCTCTCTTCAACCAATCACTGTGGCTGTTCAAAGCATGGATATCGGAACTCCTGTCAACAACCAAAAGAACCAAACAAACATGAATGCTACCGAAGTTCTCCACCTTTGCGGCAGAAAAATAAGTGCCTCCCCCCTGGTCTCTCGGCTTCCACAGTAACCCCATAGTCGATCCCGAGGATCACTATGCCCTACACCGATACCCATACTACTGAGCTTTGCACCATACATCCCATCCAGGGATTACTAGGCAATGGAGAGCAATCCACCTCTTGGATTTATCGTATATCCCATCATTCTGACAAGGATTCCTAGGCCGGCAAGCCTGCAATCTTGGCTTCAGCGACCCACGAGTCTAGCTCGGGAGTTACTAGGCTAGTGGATTTACGGTGATCCTTAGTCCGGTTCGGGGATCACTAGGCCATGTGTTTTTCATTTTCGAAGATCCACCCCACTCGGCTTTGAATCCATCGGCAATCCAACTCAACCAAAGTATGAGAACCCATCTCATCGGGGTTATCTGTAAATGGCAAGGCTAGGTTGAAAACACTATCACACACAGAAAAACCCATGCCATGAAAGAAAAGAACCACATGCAATACAATGCATGCCAAATCTGTAAGGAAAATAACAAATGCAAATCGATACTTTGCAAAGAATCATGTTGTAGTTGTTTGATCTAACTGCTATGCTTATCCTTTCCTTCCTCTTCCTTCTTTGCCTTTCTTGATCCAATGCCAAATTTCTCCAAGAAAACTCTAAGTGTCTAAGAGTATGAGAGAGAAATAATAGAATGAGAGTCGTAAGTGTGAGAAAAAGCTTGACAAGCTGATCCTCAAAAGCCTTTTTATTAATGAGGCCTCTATTTTCTTCATTTCCTCTCACATGCAACCTACGGTCTTTCACCTCCCTTTTCTCCTAATATCCATTATTTTCATAAATAATTGTGCCAAAAACCACCATTTTTCCTTTCCAAATTCCTTTGCCAATTTCCTTAGCCATATTAACCAAAATGAACACCCACTACGTGTTTTTCCCAACATTCGGCTTGGAATAAGTGTCCCATCAAGCGACAGTGCCTGTTTCTTTTACAAGGAATTATGCTTAGGGTTATTCTGAAACCCTCCCCCTTGGGGGGAACACTATCCTCGGTGTTCAATGACACCTATAAACCGGGAAATAATAAAACAAAACATGTTGCTGTGGAATTTATAACACAACTCGTTATAATATTTGAACTAACCTTCTCAAAAGAAAAAAACCATCATGACAATCATATCGTGTATTGGAGCTTTATAACACGACTCATTTACGATATTTACAATAATATACACATATACAAATATGTACATTTTCTCAACCACCAAATAGAAGGATACAATGCTCATATCGGCAACAAGGGGTCGGAGGCTCACACCCCTCACCCTCGAATTAATACCGGGATTCACCTCCTCGAGAATTCTAGAATCCCACATGAAAAGTCAGAGTACGCATCCCGTGTCCAACGCTACGATCCTGCCTAATGCCAAAATGGATGAAACGATTAAAAACTCCCATTGTTCCACGGCACATCCCCAGTAATAGGTTAATAAGCAGTGCTAATGACCAAAACAAATCCATACTTGACCTTCCTTTCTCTAATACACGAGTCCCTTGGGCAATCGAGCAATCTAGTCCGTCTGAGTCACTCACCTTCCAGAACACTGCAGATCCCCTATCACCGTTGATCCATCCCTTGGAAAGGCCTCCTTGCATCAAAAGATAAAAAAGCAAAGCATATACCTACCTCAAAATCACTACATGCGATCATAGCATGCTCATGGCAATCAATGGACACTATTGGGTACTAGTGTCCCTCGGTATTGCTCCTAAGGTACTTTACTAACATACTACTACATGTTCCAATTCCTTTTGGTGGTCTTCATTGGTTCTTGCAATCGGTATCAACCACCCAAGCGGGCATTTTTTTTTTTCTTCCTATACCAAGCACATAACTTCCATTAGATTTAAAAATAAATTGAAATAAACTCAAATCATACCTCATCGGTAGCTCATCAACAAGGTACACTTGCCATACATTTTACTTCTTTGTCACACAAGTCAAACTAATTTGTTTGATCAAATGTATGTAATATATCACATCTGGTTATATAAAACACATGCATCATAAATTAAAATCATGAATCACATGCAATCATAATAAACCATAATCATAAATCACATGTAACCATCATAACTGTGATCACGGATCACATGCATAATAAGACTGAAATAAAGTATCGATACTTGTCCTTCATGATCGAGATTTGGATCAAGGACCTAAGTGATAGCTCAAATTTCAAAGTGTTCGGAAGTGTGCCAAACTTGAGCGGCCACGGATAGATCTCATCTTCCCCGATTCGTCGCCGTGAACGGTTGAAAAGCGGCAAGTATGAAAGTTATCGCAATTTGAAAAGTCTAGTAAGCTACAATTTTTTGACGCGGCCAAGTTTGAGGCGGGCCTTTGAATATTCAAAGAATATTCCGGGAATATTCCTCAAATTATTCCTTCTCGGCCGGTCATATCGAGACAGTGTCACCATGTTATTTGCAATCTAGGTGCACGTGGATTTTTAAGCCAATCGGAGCACGCCACCTGGCGGAGCCGGAGGCTGCCATGTGGCCCAGGTATGGCGTATTGGACCCCAGGGGAGCCAGCCGGAAGATAATACAGCGACCTCCGACACGCACACCCACGCTTTACCGTCGAGCTATCATTTGGTTCTTAACTCTATATGTCGACACATTTTATTTATCATTTATACACATTTCATTTGAGTTGGAGAGGCCAGCCCCTCCCAAACACACTCAGCGCCATGACCATGGGCCCAAACTTTAAGCTCCCTACCCGCCAACGGTTATCAACTTGAGAGATGTTTCGCGTTCACATGGCCACCCTAGAGACATGCAGCGATTTCGCTTGAAATTTAAATTGACCGTGCCATTTTATAACATATGCCCAAAATAAACGCCTAAAAGTTAATGTTTGCGGTTATCCCGTGATAGTTTAGGCGTGCTCCAAATTCTGGGAGAGTTTGGACAAATTTACTTTGCGGTACTTCAGGTCCTCCATTTAGTGGAGGATTTTTTTTAGGGGACAACCCAGGCAAAATGAGTTTACGCTCTATCTTGAGCTAGATTTATCCATTCTAGTGAAAATGATGAGTTCGACTATCTCGGACATTCCGGACTCATTGGTGAGGTTTTAAGAGCCATTAGAGGACTTTTGAGCGGTTTTTCTTCATATAAGTTCGAGGGCCACTTTAGAGCCACCATCGGCCCAGCCAACGTTTGAGGCCTAGCCGAGCGGCTAGAGAGGCCTTTTTCAACAATCCAATAGTAAATTTTTGATGTTTAGGACATTGCGGAACTAATGGTGTGGTTTATAGGCACAGCCAGAGGAATTTTTTGAAAGCTTTGGATGCTTGAGGATAAGTTCCGAGGACCACTACGACCGAGCGAGTGCCGGCGGTTTGAGGCCCTGACCAAGGTAGCTAGAGGCCTTATTCAGCAAACCATTAGTCATTTACATTTTGTAATGAGCATTATGAACCCATTGATGGAGTTTGAATAATATTTTGAGGAATGCAGAGGTCTAGAACCCACAAGGGGCCACTGTTTGACCCCGGATCCATGGGGTGACACCGGGTGTTGGAGGGCGAAACCGAAGCATCTGGATAATTTGAGAATTCAATAGTCAATTTTGGATATTTCGGACATTTTTTAGAACTAATGGTGTGGTTTTCGAGCTTGTAAAGGAATTTTGAAAGAACGATATGCTTGAGAGAAGTTCCGAGAGACCTTAGTGCCAATAGCGAGTTTGAGGCCTATCCCGAGCTAAAGGCCTTATTGACAGATAATAGTCATTTCTACATTTTGTAATGAGAATTATGAATCCATTTGTGGAGTTTTCAAAAGCGAGGACAGGGCTCCGAGAATCCACATATAATTTTTCCTTGACCACACAAGCCGGTGGTTGCCACCGGGTGTTAAAGGCGAAACGGAGCGGAGTTGGAGGCTAATCTGTCGAACGACGTATATTCTGAATATTATTGGCATTATGAATCCATTGAAAGGGATTTTCGAGTCATTTTGTGACTTTTGAAGGTTAAAAACCTACGAGGAAGTTTTAGGCGACTGGGGCCATCGATGGATGGAGGCCACGTTGGGGGAGCCAGTGTTCATTTTGAGCAAATGATCGGTCATTTTGGAGGAGTTTGATATGTCTTGGAGATAGTAGGTGAGGTTTCGGGGACAAAAAAATAGATTACGAGGGATTTAGTGCCATAGAAGCTCGGGGTAGCTCAAGAGCACCAACGGAAAGAATCAGAGTCTAGGGAGCCTAGATTTGTTTTCGGAGTGATGACATCCATATTGAGGGTATGATGGTATTATAAATACAATGGTACAGCCAAAAATAACCATTGGAGTTAAGTATTTACTTGTAAAATAATATTTTCATCATAATCCCAAAGAGCCAAGTCAAGATGACAAGAGCTTAAGGGAGACGTAGCCCACGATATTCGAGTGAACTCCTGAATTAAATTTCTTTGATGTGTGTTGATGTTTATTTTACGCATTATATAAGTTGTTGCTGTATTTAATATCAACAACAACAAATGTGTTTTAAACATAAATAGTTAAAAAACATACACTTGTTTCAAGTATAAAATTCTTCAAAAGTCAAGTATAAGCTAGATCTTTTATTTGTTTAATTAGTGGGGTTATAAAAGCATAACAAGTTTTTCAACCCATATTCGGATCGAGGATGGTATTGGAGCACTAGTTGCCTTGTGAGCACATGGTTGCTTGTTTGACTTGAAAGGTGTTTAGATGTAAATAATTTCTTGTTTGCAAAGCTGATTGTTGCTTACAAGTTTGAGTTTGCTAGAAGGGAAAGCTAGTGTTAGCTAAGTCCCGAGAAGAGGACAAGAAGGAATAAGGGGAAATTTGAAGGTGTCTTCCTTACACAGAGGACCTCAAGGCAACCCTTGAAGCACAAGAGGTTTTGTTTGCAAAATTTGCTTGAAGAAGAGCTTGACTCTACAACCATTTTTTTTGAGAAGCTTTGTCAATTGTTTTTGAAAGCTTTGGAATTGTTGATTGGGATTCTTTGTTCATTGACGAGAAATATGACAACTTCATCGAAGTGAGGTTTCAAAATCCTCCTCCTTCACACGATTCTTCAATGAAAACATGAAACGGAACCTACATCTTGGAAGAGGTGCAAATTTGGTTTGAAGATAGAGAGAAAGCACTAGACTTCATGAAAAATTGAGATTTGCTATGAAGCAAGAGAGAAATTCTTCAAAGAATGCATGAGATGGAGATGCTACTCCATCGAAGCCCAAGAAGGCCTTAACCAAGAACAAGCATGAAGCGAGAGGTAATTCGCTCAAATTTGTCTTTAGTTTCCTCTTCGGAAAGATGTGTTGGTTCATCAGAAAATCACACTAGAGGTATAGGGTCAAATTCATGTTTAAAATGGGATTGTGACAGTTTAGGCAAGCATATGACATGATTGATCCTATTTTAGTTGAGGAAATACCTAAGAAATTCGGTCTTGGTTATGTTCAATCTAATGGCGAAGACTCCAAAACCATGAGCATGTGAGACAACTTCAAAGAACTTTTGTTCCAAGTTCTAAATCAAAAACATGTCCAAGTTTGTTTTCGAGTTGGTTGCCATTGTTTGAAGCTATGTTGCGGCAAGGTGTTTGTACACATGCGACATGGCGAAAACTGGAGCCTCTACAAGTTCATCTCCTCATGAAGGTAAAAAATATGGACATGCAAAACAACATGCTAGGTATAATTCTTCCCATAGTCAAGTTGATTATGTTTTTGCAAGGCATGACATACGCATGCTTGAATGGAAAAGGAAAATAACGTTCATGCCTTCTGCTGACAGTGCTGTGTAACCATGTTGTTTCAAAATGTTGGATGAGGATGAAGGCATACGAGGGAAGCAGTTGAGGCAAAGGCAACTTGCAAAGAAGGTGCATGAGACTTGCACACATTTCCCGAAGAGGGGACATGTTGTTACCCAATGTTAGACACTACATCCAACTAATCATCCCAACGCCCACATGAGGCAAGAGGATAGAAAGGGCGGCGAAAGTGGAACCAAAGATTCCATCATTGATGTGAGAATGGATGTTTCACATGAAGAAGATTTTCCGCGACAAAAGTCACCGTGGAAGTGGTTTGGTAAGAAGTGGTTTGACTTCTTGACACGGTAAGACATACATTCATTTGTACATATGAAAATTTCGGTTATGTATGCATTTTTGTTGTAATCTCACGTTTGTTTGAGCCACCTTGGATGAGTGATCAAGGAAGTGATATTTAGCTACCTTCTATCAATTTTCTCGCCCAGAAATTTCTGAGTGAGTTCAAGGAAGACAATTCTTGACGGGAGGACAAGAGCATTCGGGGAAGAGAGAGTATCGACTACCTTCGAGTTGTGGTTCAAAGGCACTAAGCCATGCGAGGTAAGTTATGGAGGCTAAAAAGAAGTGAGTGTTGTACTCTCATCTGCGGAAACGAACGGGTAATTAGTCCTTTGGGGTCAAAAGATTCCCAATGGCGGTGTGATCGATTTGGATCAGGACTAAGTTATAGCTCAAATTTCAAAATGTTTGGAAGTGTTCCGAACCTAAGCGGCAAGATAGATCTCGTCTTCCCCGGATTCCGGTGCCGCAAACGGTTCGAAAAACCGACACCATATGAAGAAGTTATCACGATTTGAAAATTCCGATAGAATTGCATTTTTTGGCCTTTGACCAAGTTTGATTGGGCCTTTGAATATTCAAAAGAGAATATTTCGGGGAATATTCTTGGAATATTCTTGAGAATATTCCCCAAAATATTCCTTCTCGGTAGTCATATTGTGACAAGTGTCACCATGTTATTTTGCGGTTTGGGTGCACGTGGATTTTTAAACCAATCGAGGAGTTGCCACGTGGCGATCCCGAAGGCCGCCACATGGCCCGGGTATGGTGCATTAAAATTTTGGGGAGGCGAAGTGGACTTCGACCTGTGACCTTCGACACACACGCCCATGCTTTTCGTCGGTATCGTTCGTTCTTAACTCCATATGTCGGCCACGTTTTATTTATCGTTTATACATTACATTTGGAGGTTGGAGGGCCCGGCCCTCCCCATGCGCTCGAGCGCCGTGACCATGAGGAAAGCACTAACCCCCTACCCACCAACGGTTATCGGCCGGAGATATTTTCACGTTCACATGGCCACCCTCGAAGTTTATGCGACGATTATCGCTTGACATTTAAATTGACGGAAATTGCCATTTTATGACATGTGCCCTAAATCAATGGCCAACGATTAACGTTTGAAGTTATACGGCATTATTTTAGGCGCACTCCAAATTTTTGGATTTTGGCCGAATTTCGCTGCGACTAAGCTGCCCAACCCTCCATTTTTAGTGATTTTTAGGGGATCTTGGGCAAAATGAGTTTAGGCTCTATCTTGAGCTAGAATCGTCCATTACGAGAATGCCAATAGTCAATTTGACTATCTCGGACATTCCTAGATTCATTGGTGAGGGTTTCGAGCCATCAAAGGACTTTTGAGCGAGGTTTTTCTTAAAATAAGTTCAAGGGGCCAATAGGGCCACCATGGGCCGGTAGTAGTTTGAGGCCTAGCCAAGGTAGCTAGAGGCATTTTTCAACAATCCAATAGTCAATTTTGGATGTTTCGAGAAGTGTGGAACTAATGGTGTGACTTTGTTTTAGCCAGAGAA
This sequence comes from Pinus albicaulis, assembly GCA_034641835.2. Classification (NCBI taxonomy): domain Eukaryota; kingdom Viridiplantae; phylum Streptophyta; class Pinopsida; order Pinales; family Pinaceae; genus Pinus; species Pinus albicaulis. Next base: position 556,630,853 of record CM076574.1, read on the forward strand.
ATTTACAAAAATGAGTATGCTTCGGAGAAGTTCAGGAGGCCCCTAGGGCCAACGAGTATTGTGACGGTTGAGGTCTAGCCGGGACGGCTAGAGACCTTATTCAACAAACCAATAGTCATTTCTAGCGCCAATGAAAATTTTGAATCCATTTATGGAGTTTGAATAAGATTTTGAGGACTTCTAGAGGTCGAGAACCACGGATAAGTTTTTATTTGACCCTAGAGCCGGGGGGGTGCCACCGAGTGTTGGAGCGGCAGACGGCGGAGGCCAATTTCAACAATCCAATAGTCAATTTTAGATGTTTAAGACATTTTGGAACTAATGGTGTCGTTCGCAGAGACTTTTAGAGGAATTTTGAAGGCCAATATGCTTCATATAAGTTCCGGGGGCCAGGGCAATGATGCCGAGCCGGTTGGGAAGCTAAGCACGGCAGGTTAGAGGCCTTATTCGACGAGCCAATAGTCATTTCTTACTATAATGAGCATTATGAATCCATTGATGGAGTTTTTAGAATATTTTGAGGAATTCTAGAGTTAGAAGCCACAGAGAATTTTTCTTGACCCCCGAAGAAACGGGGGGTGCCACCGGGTGTTGGCGGCGAAGCCGGAGTAATGGGAGGCCAATCTCATTGAACCAATAGTCTATTACGACTATTATTTAAATTTTGAATCCATTGGAAAGGGATTTTTCGAGTCATTTAGAAGACTTTTTAAAGGTCGATAACCTACGGGGGAAGTTTTGGGAAACCTAGGGCCATCGGTGGATGGAGGCCTAGATTGGGGAGCCAATGCTCATTTTGAGAAAATGATCATCCATTTTGGAGGTTTGATATGTCTTTGAGCAGTGGGTGAGGTTTCGGGGGAAAAAAAGATTATGAAAGTTAGTGCCTTAGAAGCTCGGGGTAGCAAGCTCAAGAGCACCGACAAAGGGAATAAAGTCTAAGGAGAGCCTAGAGGAATGTTTTGGTGATGACGACCATGAGGGTATGATGGTATTGTAAACCCAATGGTACAACCCAAATAACCATTGGAGTTAGTATTTACTTGTAAAATAATCTTTTCATCATAATCCCCAAGAGCCAAGTCAAAATGACAAGAGCTCAGAGACGTAGCCCACGATATTCGGGTGAACTCCTAGATTAAAATTTGCTATTATGTGTTGATGTTTAGTTACAACGCATTAAATGGTTGTTGCACATGTTTAATATCGAGAAAAACAAATGGAGTTTAAAGCACTTAAATAGTTAAAAACATACACTTGTTTCAAGAAGAAATATAAAATTCCGTAAAAAGTCAAGTATAAGCTAGATATTTTATTTGTTTAGCTAAGGTGGGAGGTTCTTGAAAAGAATAAAAAGTTATCCGACCCATATTCGGATCACTTCATCGTTCCCTTGAAATTTGCCTTTGTTCTTTTGTACACACATACCGGATCGGTTGCCACACCCGGCGAGCACTCGATACCCTTTCTTCTCTTCACTTACATACACATACACACAATGTACAACATGTATATCCACACAAGGCGTACAACACCACAAAATACATACACCCACACCCAATGTACAACATAACTTTAATACATACACATACATATGGTTTACAACACAACACAATACATATAGCTAGTTATGGTGTACAACACAATACATATACGTACACATAGTACAACACAACAAATACACATGTCACGATACCATGACTACCCATGCACATACATAGTATCGAATGCACTTAAAACAACATGTACGACATGAACACAATACCACATCTATACTAGTACCATATGCACGAAACATGTACATAGTACCACTGTACATAACATTACCTGCACAACATCACATGGACATGACACCACCTCACAATGTATACATATGCTACCAAATGTACACCGCGCCCACCTATACAATGTGTACACAATACCACATGTACATAACACCACATGCATGACATGTACGCAACACCACATGTACACAATGCCAACCAAAGACTTGACCAAAATTTGGTATCGACATCGAACGGAAGACTTGACCAAAATTTGCACGAGACCGCTATCCTAGTCTAAGATAATGGAATGTGGGATCCCAAAGTGTACCCACACTTGTTCAAAGAAGGACTTAGCAATGGCTTCTATTGTGATACTCTTATTACGGGGCGGGCGAATGGACATCTTAGAGAATTTGTCGACGATCACAAAAACACGGTCATTGCCATGCTTGGTAGAAGGAAAGGTCGACATGTAATCATGGAGACGGATTCCCAAGGTCGACTAGGAGTAGGAAGTGGAGTATATGGGCATATTGCTTCTTGATGGTAGGTGTTGTGGTGGATTTGACGCATGGGTGTACGAAATCAAGACAGGGGTGTGGTCTACCCCTATAAACTATTCGTATAGTAGAAAGTGGTGGATCTCAAAAGCATATAACCTAGAGGAAAAAAATATGCGAATGTATGCTCAAAGTAAACTAAAAATTAAAAAAAAAAAATACGAGAATCTATTTAAGAGAGTCAAAGGGATACTAATGCAAACGGAAGCTCAAGGCCTCTTATTATTAAACATTTGATATGGAGAAATTTTACCCACTTGCCAAAGGGCCCCTAGACAATGGTTCTAGGTCCGTGCAAGGATGTTTTCCAAGCTGCGCCTCTCCCGATGTAGTCTCCCTCTCTCTCCATTGTGGTGGACTAGGATTGTTGGGTGGCCAAAATCGAGTCCCCTTTATCTCCGGCTACGGGTCACACACTTTGCTAGTGGCCTAACTTAGGCGATTATGGCAGCATAACAATGTGATCACCCATTCTTCATCTCTTGGTAGCTTTATATAGGGGATTTCAATCCTCCTTCCCTCCCTTTGTACATGGTGGATGGTGACCCAAGGAAGAGGGTATGATTCCATTGTGTGCTCCAGTATTTAACTGTTATACACAGTGTCCACAAGGAGAAGTATTGGTGGTTGTCCTTAGGTGACTTCATATAAGGAGTAATTGTCCTTTGCTTTGTGTGGTCCCGAGAAGCGACATTTTCCCACTTTCGGGAATGCGCGCTTATCAAGCAAAAAGGCGCGCGAGCGCTCTTCTCGAAGGATTAAGCGCACAATTTAGCATTTAAGACGTTCAAATATGATTTTCTCAAAACTGTGAGATTTTAAATACTCACATAGTTCCATAATTCCTTTACGCCTGTAAATCCTTTGGCTTGACATTAATTAATGTCATCATACATTGTATAATTTTCCGGTGTTAACGGTGCCTATGTGTGAGGTCTAGGAAGGAGGCCCTTTAATAAATACATTATAGTTTCTTTCATGTATCGTGTGCGGAGAGAGAGAAGAAAGCCCGCATGAATCTTGGAAGTGACAACACCTTGCACCATTTACGAGATGACCATGGCCTAAGGGACTGCAAGAAAATAATTTACAACATATATACAAAATTTCAACGAGGTGGGGCATCATGCTCGTGATGTTTGGCTAGTTACAAAAAATTGTGGAGATCATTGTGTTGTCTACATTACTACTATGGTAGTGATGTTGGTGGTTGTTGTATGTTGACGCCCTCGGGCGTTTCTTTGACGATAGGTGGAATGTGGTACCCATATGTGTAAAATTAGTATGGTATATAGTTGCGTAATGTACGCATATGTCTTAAGTACAGGACCTTCCCAGTGTAAGCATTGTTGACGAGAGATGCTTATGGAGGCACGGATACTTTGACGGATCTAATCAATAGCAATAGTTTAGCAGGTACGATACCATCGTGACATGAAAGCTTTTGTTGTAGTCGAATGTCAAGAGGATCGATGACATCGTGGACAATGATGTCTCCCACGGTGCCACAGGGATACAAGGGGAGGGGTAATCAAGGTACCGCTTCTTTTGGAAAAAAAGAACAGCGAGGTCGACAAAAATATAGCAGGAGCCATGGGTCACGAAGGCGAGGTGGAACCTGGATGTGAATCGTTTAACATGGGCATGTTGGTGAGAGGTGACTTAAAGCAGGATGATGGATTCAATGGCACAAGGAGTCGGGTATACTTTAGCAACTTAGCCGTGATAATAGTTATTTCCTAAGGGAAAATCCTGCAGGTCGGTAGGACTTCCGGGGGCGGGTGTGAACCGGCTATGAATGTCATGGCAGAGTGCGTGCATGGGGTGAAATACTCAGGCCAAGGGGAATGAGGCACGGCCATGGAAAAGATGAGGCCATGAAGAGTCAGAAAAGATGATTACATGGTTGCGGTCTTTGTACACTTACCAAAGAAGATAATCGACGGGTTTGGTTTGTACAGAAACATAGAAATAGGTACCCCAAAACATGAAAGGGTTCGCTCAGCGAAGGTGTGAGGATGGTGTTTTGCTAAAGTGGGGGTCCCATTCATTTGGTCTCTATGTGCGGGGTTGATGAAGCCGAGATAAGAAATGTCTGAGATGGGATTATACGCGATGGAGGTATGGTGGGCCGAATGTGATGAGGAGGTACACTGTTCTTGTAGGCACAGTCATGGGAAGGGGGGTTTTTTAGTTTGAATGATAAACTTGACCTTGTGCATGATGAATGGATGGGTACGAGGGTGCTTCCGGAGACTGAGAAGTGGGTATGGTCATGAAATCCTTGTCTTGTGATATATGGTCTACTTTGGGTGACGGCGCCATGGAGGGAGGCTCTGACCAGCTAGATGTTTATCATATGCGGTGAGGTGATGATAAACACGGTCGGGTATGAGGACCCTATGGTTATTTCGATGGAAATGATGTGGGGATGTGCAAGTTTGCGGACTCTATCATGCGAGGTAAGATGATACAGCCGGAACCTTCGGTCGTGGATGGTGTTGTAAGTGATTTCTGGGGTTCTTCTGCAAAATCAACTACCAAGTGAAATCATCTTCTTTTCATCAAAAATTATTGAAAGGCATGAGCTTTAAAAAGGAAGATGGGAGAGGGCATACACGGCTTATTTGAAAAAATATTTTCCTGGAAAGCGAATGTCGCGCTTTCGCTTTTCGTCATGGCATACGATGATGGTGCAACTTACGGTTTGCGGAATGGACCTTACGATCTTGTTATGGACCTCAAAGAAGTTCTTGAAAAGGGCGATAAATATGGGATTATGGCCCTAATCCGATTCATTTGTACTTGTTTGGGAGATCGAGAGGTTGCTTGAGCCTTTATTGTCGTTGTGGTCGACTTTGTGTACACAGGGATGCAGAATATTATACAGTGCTTTGTGAGTACTTGCATTGTAATTTCTTTAATTTGATGAATATGAGGAGACCGTACGAGTCAAGGTTTGTACGACCTCCCCAGTGTTTGCCCTAGATTGCGTGGTACATTGGGAACATAAATATAGGATTCATAATTTGGAATTGAATTTTGATAGTCTTGTAAATATGTACATACTTTGCCTTAACGAAGTTGCTTTCCCATATTTGTAAAATAAAAGAAAAATAAAAAATAGAAAATCCTAAGGAGGGTAAAAAGTCTAAAAGAAAAATCAAAGGACTTAGAAAAAAATGATATACCCCAAAGAAAAAAGACAGATAAAACTTGAAAGTGTGCAAGTCTAAATGCCACTACTTTTTACTTTTGTAGCTCATTAATGGCGGAAATTAATCAATAAATGCCATATTAAAATCGTTAAGACTACTTAATCTTGACCTGTGCTGATTACTTGTTTAGATAGAGAATAAGAGTTGTCGGACAATTTAATCTGAAAATTGGTGAATGAATATAGAGTAAAAGGAACCCAGCAGGTTTAATCTAGGTCCTTGGATGAAATAAGGTAGAATTAGATAATTTCTTGCTTTCAAAAGAATAAAATGTTCGAGGTTGCTAAACTCAAATGCACTGCACAAATGGAAGAAAAAAATGTTGGGTCAAGGTGGAGGTGAAAAATTATAAAGGAGGAAAATCATTGTAAATATCTTTCACTAGGCTACAATAACTAATTTCCCCTTCCGTATAGCTATTTGACATTCTAAACTTTTGAGACAAGGAGCTCGAGCATTTCTCGACTTTTGTTGGGACCCGGACCCAAGGCTCAATGACTAGATAGTTGAAAATGTTAAATTTCTATGTTAATCCCAAAATTTGCATCATACGCATTCATCATATTCATCACCATGCAATTTCATAAGTAAAGACTCCATTTTTACTTAATGATACATAAAGCCCTATTTGATTAAGCTGCCTACATTTCATAAAGCATTAAAACCCTCAAAAGGACATTAGCCTAAGTTAAAAGTGATAAAATTATGATAATCCACATTTTCCTTTAATTTTCACTTTTCTTAGTTATAATTGTATATTTTAGATATTCCTTTCCCCTTTGTCAATAAATACTCTACTTATTTATTAATTCTATAAAAATCCTTGTCATATTAATATAATTCCCTTTTACTAAATATACTTGAAAAACCCACTATTATAAACTTTAGCCAAAGTCTATTATCCCACATGTTTTAATAAAAACGCCCACAATAAACTCCTTTGGCTAAACTAGCACTATATGTAAATATTCCACCCCCCTATAGTTAATAAGCCTATTTGGTTTAAATTAACTATATAATAAAAAATATGAGGGGGAAAAAGTTATCGGAACACAAATATGTCATTGAATAAATAAACTTTTTCGATGCTTCATACATTGTTTTAAACCAAGGTTTAAATACGTTGAGCCTTTGATTTATTACGTTTACCCCTTCATTTTCCCGACGATAACGATGGCGTATATCCGCACGATCACGGATCCTTTTTATCTAACGGTTCCGGATTAACGTGATACCCGTCCATATGCCCCACCACTCCCATTCATATTCCTTTCGATATCGCATTTAACTGTACCGTTGATTTAAAACTTTCATATCCAGCAAACATAGCTAATCCCGAGTCCCTTACCTTTTCCCGCGACGACAATCCCGACCATTCGCATCATTTAATCAAATCCAACGGTGCGTGTTCCATATCGCTGCGAAAGTGATCGACCAGAATTTTATGAAAATCATGCGATAATAGTTGTTTTTCCAAAACCACCAGATGCTAAATGTACGATTCTAATTTGATCGCGCTCCAAATGCTTTAAATAAGCTTACCATTCCAAGCGAGCATTGAAAACCACTAGTGGTTTTTGCATTCAAAACACAATTACCTCATGCTAATTAAGACTGTAGTAAATGATATATATCGATGGTAAATATTAAAGGTTTAAACCTTAATATTTCATTTTTATCACTGTCATTGGCAACAAAGCGTGTTAAGAAAATACATACTGACATTTAAAGGATTATGAGCTTCTATTTACCCAATTTATAAGCCCATAAGCATAATTTTACCACTACAAGCGCATATAAAGATCCTTGAAGCCTTCTTTGGTCCGTGGAAAGCAGTTACACTACAATGCATATAAAAGATCTTGAAGCATACAAGACCCGTGGATCCATTTCAAAGTTGAAGCTACCATAAATATTTATTACCAAAAACTGCTAAAGGTATTTCAGTCTATTTTTTAACTTGCAAAAAACTTTTAAATATAAACTTGTGGTAAGGAGACTAAATTAAAGAGAATTAACGAGTTTAAAAGTGCTGAAAACAAACCAAACCACGGCAAAATTTTTACTCGGAAGCACAAAGTCCTTTGTGAAGCCTTTAAAAACCAAATTCCTCGATTTGCGGCATCCTTTAATTCTTGAAGACCAATTAAGTAGAAAAAAATTCAAAGTCTTATAGATTAAATTCAAAAGACCTTTTTTCCCCATAGTTTTAGCATTGAAACCCTATTCTTGTCTTGATTTTCTTATGATAAAGCCGGATTAAGCAATAAAATCCTTTAATTCCCTCCTAGCAAATTGTGGTTTTATCTATTTGTGAAAATTAACTAAAGCAAATAGTTTAATCGCAGATTATTCCCAAAAATGACTAAAAAACAAGTTACACCCAAAGTACAGGTCCCAAAGCCTCAAAATGCGTAACGACCAAGCTTCCCAAGTTTGAATCCTCAAAGATCAACGGGCCAACTCACAGCACAACAGTGGTTCAGCGGCGAAGTTGTTAGACCTCTCGAACCACATTGTTTCCTGCAGAAGAAAACATTCCTTTAGCGATTTAGATTACAATATTGCGTATAGTGGGCAATTCAATTTTCTTGGGTTAAAAAATGTTGGTGTTATAATAAATTTTTGAATAAAAATCGAGATGTATACTAATTTGAGGATACGTTATGATAATATAGTTCCGTTATATCACTTGGGACAGTGAATATTGTCAAATGCATTATGTTCTGATTACGAGCCATAGTAATAAAGATAGAAAGTGTGTTTCTCATCACAACGGGAGAATCCATAAATGAGATGCTTGATTGAAGCTTGATCCTGGAGTAGTGCCCTTGTCGATTGAAGAGTTAACTTGAGTTATACTTGGAGTTGAGTTCCCTAAAAAGTTTATGCTATTCCAGAATTTCTCATATGTAGACCTTTCTAAGGTGAATCCACCATATTCTACTTGATTTTCCGAAGCTTCTGAGCAAGTGATCTCAATGCTATCCTTCATTCTAGGATATTTTAATGATGAATTTATTGATGCATCTATGCTTGGTTTCCTTTCTCACTGCATACAGGTATCTCTTAGTGATCTTTGATTTTTATGGTTCATTCATTCTTTTGTTCACCAACTAACCAAATTTCCCCAATGAAGGAGTTTTCGGATATTCATCTTATCTATTCCATTTGTTTCTATTTTTCCAGATGAGCATTTTTCCCATTGCTTTAAAAGATGGATGTAAGAGACTGACTATGGTAGTATTTGGACTTCCTTGTAGAAAGGAAGGAAATGAATTCGATTATAAACAATTTTCGAGACTTATTCATTAGGACATGCATGAATTTGATTTATAGGTTTGAACAACTTGAGGTGATGAATAATGAAGAATGTCTGGATTGTGCGAACAATGCAAAGTAGGATACGCAGTACCCACATCGAGCAACACTAAAAATTAATATTTGAGACAAATTTGTACATATGAGTTACCTAAATTTTTAACCATGGGGTCACCCATTGGAATATTGGAACAAGTTTTAAATGCGGATGCGGGGCGGTGGTGGCATGGTGGGGCGTTCTTGGAGGCATGCTTAATGATGCAGTTTGAGAGCCAATGCCATATTTTCTTGCCATACCCATATGCGAGAGATGGACTTCTAGGGTGATCTAGACATGGTCTCCCCTTTCGGTTATATTTGGGGACTGTAATTGTGTGTTATATTTTTGCATTTGTTTGAGTATTTATGTACTTATGTGCTTTTCTATAAACAGCGACATTATTTCGGTTATTCGTGCGAGATGTTGGCGAGGTAGGTCACCCCATGGCCGATTGGTTGGTCATGATCCTACTACTTCCCTTATTACCTCGAGGTGGTTAGGGAGGAGGTGGTGCGGGTGGACCGGGTGGTTGTCTTGGTGGATACGGTGGAGATAGTGTGGCCCTTCGGTGAGTATAACGGCTACGTTGCGGTAGAGGTTGCGGCGAGCGAGCTTGTCTTGATGCGGTGAGCGAGAAATTTCATACTAGCAGCTCGGTGGCCACTCTTGAGGACTTTCGGGGTCGAGTGGACATGGTAGGTATACTGCTCGAGTTTCTGGACGACTTCGAGGAGGTTTTCTTAGAGATGGTGATGGCTGCGAGAGGGATTATCGGCCCACTCTACGTCGGGTGGTGATCGCGGTGGCAACAACGGCTGCGATGGTGGTACTAGGAGCGGTGGTCCGGTGCCCTCAGTACCTAGATACGATTTTGTACAAAGAAGCGTGAGGATGCTTCCCTTATTTTTGACGACTTTTATATATTTTGGGGTGACGTTGGGTCAACAACACTATTTTTTGTACTCGAGATACACATATTTTTGATATATATATGAAGATGTTTTTTGCGGCTCTACATGATGTATCACACTGTCGCTTTGTGTTGTGTTATAGTGATGGTTACCTATATTTTTGGTTTTTATGTATGATGGTTTATTAAAGGATGCATTATAGTTTAGGATATTGCTCACTATGTGATCAAACATGGTTGATTCTTGTTATACGAAAAAATGTAATGCGATCAAATTGTTTGCTTAATCTTTTGGCACACAAATATTTTCTAAATAGGTGTGTCTGCGGCACTCAAATGTTTGGTTTAGTTTTGATACTACTAACGGAATCGGGGTAGATATGCATACGGAAAATGTCCACGATTGAGCGTCACATATAAGTCTATTGATGGCATCATAATGCACTTTTGATTGTTTTGTTGAACCGATACACATGCCATTTGAACATAGTGGTGATCGGTGCCAGGCGGTAAATGACTGACTTAACGATGGCTAAATTTTGGGACCATCTTGATGCTCCATCGGCAAATCACGAGAAATAGGGTTCGTTTTGGTGATCCATGGTGATACTTGAGCACTTTAACTAAGTCTTTCGGTCAAAAAATTTTGAGTGGGTGGGTTTTTGTGTACTCTAACTCTAGGGGAAAGGGTTATTCGGGGCCCTTATGGGTAGAACTTCTTGGGGTAAGGCCGTTGATTGGGTTAGTGAGGCAAGTCTCGATTCGCTCCGTCGAATCTTATGCCCCCTGTCGGAGAACCCAATGTTTGATGATATGGGGTCCTTTCCATAAGGTTTCGAACTTTCCTGGCCTAAGGCCTCTTGCGACATCATAGTGAAGAACCGTTCTACCTCGGTGAACGAGCGAGGGGGTGATGTGGCGGTCGAATGACGCTTTAACCCTTTTCTTGTAGGCCTCGTTGTCTTGCGGCGGCGTAGGTAATTTTTCGTCGACAAGCTCTAGTTGTACTAGGTTCTTTGCTCTAGAGGCCAGTGTTATTGAGGAGCTTGATGGCGACATGTACATTTGGGATTTTGTAGAAATTAATCCAAAAACACGAGGTACGTTGGTTTTTGGCGACGGGGAATATGGTGGAAATCACGGGACGGGGGTGAAGCAATAATCAGATTCTGGAGTATAGTGATAAATCATATATGGTGGATTGTCATCGGCGTTTGGTGGGGATAGAATCTCCGTAATGGAATTCTGTGTATGGGTGCGAGTTGGGTTGCACATTGGGATGGTCGACTTGGGTAGGTGGAAATTGTGCACTGCCATGGGGTGCCTAAATGTTTCCATTAGTGGGCATGATTAGGCGTGATTTTGGCCGGTGCGGATGGTGCATGGTATCAACGGAGCCAACGGGTAGATGGTGTGGGATTCTATGGTACTCATTGTGTTGGGTCCCTATATCACTAGTATGACATATTATTGTTAGTGTAAACCCCTTATTGTTATTATTGTACCCTTGTAACCCCCATTTTGTTATTATTGTGTAGCAATTATTATTGTTAGGTCGGCTAGGATTACATTGTGGCCCACTAGGATTACATTATGGCCCCATGGACTCCTATATATAGAAAGGAGGTTTTTTAGCCAGATTGTATCATCCAAGAATTGTTCATTTATGTAATGTATTGGAGGTTTCCCCCTCGAAGTGGCTCATTTCTAAGACGTTTATATCTCTTTTCTTCTCTTTTTGAGTTGGTTACACAACATTTGGTATCGGAAGCTTTGGGATTAGGGTTTGTTTGCTCCAAACGAGGTCATCGTGGCATTTCGCTATAACTTTTTTTATACGAAGCTTGAAGCTGAAATTTTTAGGGTGCAAAGTGAAATCGTGAGGAAGGTTGTCTAAAAGTTCGGTCTTGAGATGTAATATTTGAGGAGATATCATACGCGGAAGTTAGGTATTTTTTCGGGCTCATAAACGAGTCATCGTGGAATTTGCGCTATAAATGTTTTTGTACGAAGGGTGAAGTCTAAAATTCATATGGTACGAAGTGAAATCACGAGGAAATTCGTCAAAAAATTTCAGAACTTGGTTCGCAATATTTTTAGATATGATGCAGCAGAGGGCTGCTTTCGGAAGCTCCACACCGAATTTCATCTCAAAGAGGTGATCGTGGGGAAAAGTTCAATAACTCTCTCTGCGAAGATTGGATTGGAGTGCGTCGAAGTGGTCACAAGTACACGGCCTGTGGATTTCTTCGCTATCAATTTCAGAGACAAAGGACAAAACAGTGACACGTGGCAAGTCGTACAAGTTCGCTCTGCGGAGTCCCGAAATTGGGTCATTGTGGGAGATTGGACACAACTTTGTCTTGGAGCATAAAAATCAAGTCGGACTGTGGCATTTGAAAGAAACGAGGAGGGCTACTACGGGGGCTGAATTTCGGATATCGAATTTTCAAGCACGAGATAATAAAATTTCAATATCGAGCTCCTCAAAGCTAGTAAAAGGTGTGTATTTGTTTCACGGTGCATAAGTCTTGTTTGAAGAATCAAGTTGGAATTGATTGCAAGGGCCTATTGTAGAATAGATATCAATGACAGGTACGAAATGGCCCTAAAAAAGAATTCAACACCCATTGAAAACCTTCAGGCTCTACTATTACTCATGAAGATGAAGAATGGCAACATGACATGTCAAAATTACAAGAGCAAATGCAACAAATTTAGCTCTACTTAAAGAACAACGAAAAATGAAATGGAAGTTTTGAAAGGCGTGGAAACTAAGATGAATGGTTTGGAAGCTAAGATGGATGGCATGGAAGTCGACATGGAAGGTAAGATGGATGACATGAAGAATGATCTAAAAGCATACATGGAAGGCTTGATGACAAGCTTAAAACCGAAATGATTCCTAATGGCGGAACTATGGGAAGAACCTCACGATGAGAACAAAATAAATGTTAATCATGATTCCATAAACTCGAATGTTGGCGGAAAGAACCACCATATTCCAAAAATGGATATGAGGAAGTTTGATGGAAAGGATCTGTAACATGGATACTACGGATAGACGATATTTTGATCTCCATAACGTCTGAAGCTCTGTAGTACGCATGCAACTTTACATTAGAACAAAATACATTTGTATGGTATCAATGGCTTTGCTCCTAGTAAAAAAATTGTCACTTGGTCAATTTTTACGGAGGAAATGATAGCACATTATGAGGATACAAAGAGCAACACCTTCTTTACCCAATTGATAAATCTCAAACAAAAGGGTTTAGTGGGGCGGCACGACGAGGACTTCCAAAAATTGAATATAAGGGTAAGCTGATCTTACGGAGGAACACAAGATTGATCTCTTCCTAGGCACTTTAAAGGATAACATCCAACATGAAGTTCGCGTTTTGGAACTGATTCATTGGAGAAGGCATTCGAGTTGTGAAAAAGTTGAATACAAAATTATGGCGACAAGGAAGCACGCACTCAATTCTATAAAGAAGGAAGTGTTGCTACGCCTAGATTTCCACAACCTACAAGGTTATTTGACACCACAAAAATTGGAAGAAAGAGCAAAAGGGCTTTGCTACGGTTGTGATAGCAAATACCTTTAAGGTCATAAGTGTCTTGAGAAGAAATTATTTTACATAGATTGTGAAGAAAGAAGAAAATGAACAAGAAGAGGATATACACAAGGAACCACCCCTAGAAGAGGAAGAAATGAATCCGACCATATCGTGTAATGCCTTGGCGAGGAATTACCACTCCTCCAAACTCTCAAGATAGAAGGACATATAAAGAAGAAAAGGGTAATAGTGTTGATTGATTAGGTAGCACCCATAATTTTATTCATTATAAGGTAGCCAAGGAATTAAATTGTTTCCTATGACACCGAGAATGTCAAGTGATGGTTGCAAATGGAGGAACTATAAATTGCTCGGGGAAAATGCCATAATATCAAGCTAACCATAGAGAATTGTATTGACTAGTCCAATGCTTGCCATTCCTATGGGAGGTCTTTACGATGTTGTCTTAGGAAGTACAATAGTTCCCCAATCTTTGGGGACGGTAGCTTTTAATTTTTCAAGAACTTTTCTTGAAATTTTTCGAAGAAGGAAGTTGAATTACGGGGTATTGCGGGGAAGCCGGGGAAGGATAATAAGCTCTAATGTCATGACAAGCTTCTAAAGAAAGAACGAGGGCGAGGCGTAATTGCACAAGAGTATGCTCACTAAGTTCAACATCAAAATCATCTATTTAACGAGATCTCCAACAAGTCTTGGACAATCTCATTCCAAGGTGTTTGAAACTCTAAAGGACTCCCACCTATTCGTGATCATGATCATGCTATTCATTTGATTCCGGGAAGTGTTCCTCCAAACATCGAGGCCTTATAGATATCCTTACTTCCAAAAGAGCGAAATTGAGCATTGTGATTGCCGAAATGTTAGAGGCGGGTATAATTCAACTTGATCAAAGTTCTTTCTCGGCTCTGTGGTACGTGTTGGTACACGAAGGATGGATCATGGCGAATATTAATGGGATTATAGGGAGCTCAATAAGCTCACCATTAAAGACAAATTTCCCATTCACACGTTGATGAATTATTGGATGAATTACATGGAGCAATTTATTTTACCAAGTTGGATCCTTCGTTCGGGATATCATCAAATTAGAATGAAGGCGAAGATATTCCAAAAACGACACATTTTGAACTCAAACAACTAAGGCCTTTGAACGTCTTAAAGGCGATGTGCCCTATGTAGGTCTTAGCACACCGAGACTTCCACAAAAACCTTTATTGTGGAATGTGATGCTTCGAAATGGAATTGGTGCGGTTTAATGCGGAAGAGGCCATTGCTTTTGAAAGTCGTCCAATCAAAGGAAAGTATTTACGAGAAACCTATTTATGAGAAGGAAATGTTAGCAATACTACATACTAAAGAAATGGCGAACTTACCTAATGGGAAGACACTTAATTGGCAGTCATGATATTATTAAACACTTTTGGAACAAAGACTATCGTCGAGAAGAACAACAAAAATGGGTCACAAAGATGTTGGGTTACGACTTTGAAATAATCTACAAGAAGGCTGAATGTTGTTGCGAGGATGCACTCTCGAGAAAGAATGAAGAGGTGGAAGCATTGCTTTGTGCCATTTATATTATCCAACGATTGGATAATGAAGCAGAAATGAATGGAAGGACAAAGATGTATGGATACTCATTCAAAAGTTGCGGCAAGATCCTAGTACATACGATACATTTAGTTGGAAAAATGATTCATTATGGTACAAATATCGCTTATATCTTTGTAAGAATTCCCAACTAAAACAAAAGATTCTTGAGGTACACCGCTACTCCTTTAGGAGGACACTCGGGATTTTTAAAAACTTACCACGGGGTGAAGAAAAGAATTTTTTTGGGATGGCCTTAAATCGATATTCGAAAGTTTGTGGCGGAATGTTTGGTTTGCCAACGAGAATAAAGTGGAAACAATTAAGACCCCGGGACTTCTACAACCTTTATCCATTCCGGAGTCAACGCGTTAGGGAGGAGATTTCAATGGATTTATCACGAGTTTACCTAAGTCGAAGGAAAAGTGTCATCATGGTGGTAGTTGATAGACTTACCAAGTATGCACACTTTTGTGCATTATCTCATCCATTAAAGCAAATACGATTTATACTACATTTGGTAGTTCATGTATTTAAGGGTTCATTGTGACGACAAGTCCCATTTCTTTAAAATTTTTGGACGGAGTTATTTTCTTGTTTGGGTACTCAATTAGCTCATAGCTCATCTTATCATCCTCAATCGATGAGTATTTGAGATAGTAAATAAATGTTTGGAAGGATATCTTCGTTTGTATACGATAAACAAACACAATAGGTCAAGTGGTTACCTCTTCTTTGAATGATGGTATAACCTTCATTATACTGCAGTAAAAATAAACCTACATTATACTGGCACTTTATGGATATCATCCACCATCCATCACATCATCTTTAAGGGAAAATTCGAAGGTTCAAGTAGTGGAAGATCCACTTGAGCATCGGCAAGAAGTTCTCAACTCTTAAAGGATATTTTAGTTGGCACAAAATCGAATGAAACAACGGGCGAGATCAACATCGTAGCGAGAGAAGTTTTGATGTAGGAGATTGCCGGTGTTTTTACGAAACACAACCATACAAACAAATGTCCCTCGAAGCAAGCAAAGAAGGATAATAAATTATCGCCAAAGTACTATAGTTCTTAGGTGTGCCAAAAGATTGATGCTAGCATGGTGGAACTACTTCTTCGCGAGTACATCCGATTTTCCATGTTTCATGGCAAAGAAGGTTATAGGTGAAAATCTTCAGGACAACGGTGGTGTTTGAAGACTTGATGGGGAAGGAAGATCATATTGGAACTGAAGAGCCGGTCATAGAAAAAAGAACTCGACAACTACGGAATCGGTCAGTTTGGGTATCTGCAGTGGAAGAACTTACCACTTGAAGATTCTACATGGGAGGATGAGAATTTTATACGAAGCACCCGGAGCTACGAGTGTTGGGGACAACACTTTTGAAGGAGAGGAATATTGGGTCCCTATATCACTAGTATAGCCCCTTATTATTGTTAGTGTAAACCCCTTATTGTTATTATTGTACCCTTAACCCCATTTTGTTATTATTGTGCCCTTAAATTATTATTGTTAGGTCGGCTAGGATTACATTGTGGCCTCGGTTCATTGTATTTGTGTTCTGTATAGAAAGGAGGTTTTGTAGTTGTACTATTAAGTTGTTCATTTATATTATAGTATTGGAGGTTGCCCCCTCGAAGTGGCTCATTTCTAAGGCGTTTATATCTCTTTTCTTCTCTTTTTTAGGAGTTGGTTACACAACATTGGTCTGGCAGTGGATGCTTGGAAAGGGTCCATTGTAGAAGAGGTTGTCTTAAATACTCCATTTTCGTATCGTTGGCTTAGACGTGTCTTCCTCTTTAGTGGAGTGTGGAATTAATGCGACATGCTGCTCTCAACAGAAATGTATACACTTAAACGTATGATGAAAGTGTGAGCAAATGCGCCAATAAGTGTGAACGATCTTCTTTTTGATTGGAGAGAATTTTTTGAGGGAGAGGAGAGACTATGCGGAGATTGTTTGCAAGGGCTTTAGTTCTCTTGCATTGGTTGACTCGGTGATCATTCGAGATCATAGGATGCATGTTGTCTAGGCTTGGGCGAGGTTACTCTTTGGTGGTGTGTTGTCTTATCTTGCTTGATACACCATTGCGGTGGGGACATCGACATGGCGATGTAATTTTTATGCCATTCCCGAGAGGTAATTAAAGTCTCTTCTGCAGAATTAATCATATGTCGATAGTGGGACGAATTTATGACATAATTACAATGTTATCATAATGATTGCCACGACATGTGGTGAAATATCCCGCGGTATGAAGGTCAAGTCGATTTCGAGTTTGACGTCGATGGGGAACCAACGTCGGAAGGTGCTAAATCAAGCTAATGGACAATTGCATGGTCCATCTTTTTGCACCATGCATGCATACATGTTTGGTTGTTGCGCGAAGTGTGGTTGGGGGTAATAGGGGTTCCCTGGGGCGTTCTTGGTGTCTAGAACATGATGGACCCACTCATCTCATTTGCTTGGGTGTCACAATTTGCGTGAGACTCATAATCCATATCTTCTTCTTGGGAAAGCGGACTATGGGTGGAGGCTAGCAAGGGCTAGCCGGAAAGCGAGGTATGTAGTGACAATCCTCCAAAAGGTGATTGTCGACATAATGGGCATATGAATTGTGTTGCCGGCCAGCTCCCATAGTAAACCTTTACGGTGGATACCATCGTGAATGAGCTCGAGGTAGCACTCTTCGAGGTAGTGGCCACGTTCGTCGCATAGCATACAACGTATATTAGGCATTGCGGGGCATTTCTACAATCTATGTTCCTCTTGTAAGTATACGATGGTACGAGGCTTGTCGTTAATAGACTAGATGGAGGGATCCTCTTGATAGGATCGCTCGATCTCATGTAAAACATCCCTATATCGTGGTATCCTGCGGAGCCGATGGTGGGTATAGTGCCTGGATTGCCACAGGCACAGCCATGATTGGTACGCGGCGTTTTCCTTTACCTTTGGTGGTAGGTTCCTTTTTTATGAGGACGCGGCGTCGAGATGTATGCTTTGGAGCCGAGGAGTGGTTTTAACTGCGTCCAAATTTGGACATATGTGGGCGGATGGTCTATCACATTGCATATGGTGCGGACATACGGTCCCTTTGAATGGTGGGGTTCATCATCTTATTTCCTCTATTTTTTGTTTTCTTGGCGTGATTACCGGTTGCATGTGGGAACTTCCTTTATGGGGACGGTCTCGACCATTTCTTGGGTAGATTGGGGCTCCTTGGGATTGAGGGCTTTAGTCCTGCTAGCGTGCTGGTGGCTCCTATTCCGGAAGGAATGGTGCCAGCCCAGGAGCAGTGGGTTGGGTAACACCGAGTGTTTCCAAAACTGTTGGGAGATGTAGAAGCCAATGCAGGGGGTAGAGGAAAGGGGTTTAGGAGGAAGCGTAGGCTAGAGAGGCTATTGTGGTTGATGCCTTGGTGTCATTGCGCGAGTGTATGCGACTAACCTTAGTGCTTGATGTGGACATTATGCCAAGGGCCCACTGTGGCATCGGGCCTTTGGGATCTCAGGAATGACCCTAGAAGGGATGATGGTTTGAATTGGCCAAGGCCATATTCTTGGTACGTGAAAGACCATACGCGGCGCGTGTCTACTATGAGGGTAGAATTACATCCATTTTTGGTTAGGGGACACTTCTCATTGTGTGTCGAGGTGGTCTCTGATAGTTATGTGATCCTCGTGGGGGAACAGCAACAATATGGAAGATGAAGGATGTTACCATAGTTGACATGGCATACATATAAATCCACTCAAGGAGTATATTGTAATCCAAGTGAGCGTCAGAACTTCAATGTCTATGGACACCTTTGACTAAAAAATGGGGATACATTTTAGTGGGCGGTGAAGTCGAGGATGACGGGTGTATGCTCGAAAACGTTCATGACGGTTTTATTCGAAGAACCAACACGCAAACATTTTTAAAACATGATACATGTCGATGCACCCTTATCGATGACACGATGATGAATAGTGATATTCTGGTGACACTAAATGTCTGGAAGGCAACCATAGAAGGAAACTAAGGATGGCTTTGTCTGGTTTAAAAAGCCATCATGCACGTATCGAAAAGCAAAGGTCGATAGTGCTATGAAAAGTAGGCTGCATTTCTTTGTTTTAGTGCATTATTTCCAATGTGGACATAGCAAATGGGTAATTAATTTCAATGGTCACGTTGCACTATCAGTACTGATTGCTTTGGAGTAGTTACTGTTCTCATAATCTCAGGTCCCCTTTATCTTTGGCTAGTTCCTAAGCACATCTTTGGAAATGGCTAAGGTGCATTCGAGGCTATAAATACTAGCCCAGCGTGATGGGCAGTATTCAGGTGAGGTGCCTTTAACGGTTCCGTGTATGAAAAAACATCTCTTCTGGTCACTTCTGTAGATTTCATGACTTCTTTTCTAGAATGGTCTGGGTTTTTTGTTCTTCGAGTGTTGATACCATTCCATAGTGGAAAAGGTTCTTATGTGCAGTTTGTTAGGGAAGATCCTCATATGTAGGTTGCTCTAAGAAATTTTTAGCTGGAATTGTGGCAGTGGTAGTGTAGTGCATTTTCTTTTCTGTCTTTCAGTGAAATGGTTTGTTCTGGTGGCCTTTTTCCTTTTTGTTGGGCTGATTCTGGCTCTTAGTTCTTATTCATGTTGGTGTTACCTCCGGCTAGGCTTGGCAGTGTTGTTATTGGTTGCTATACACATCAGGGATTTCCACCACTATCTTGTTTTTTGGCTTTTTCATAGCACGTTGGAAGGTAGTTCTCTAGTTATACGGGTATGGTTCAGTTTTGGGACGGTTACTGAAAATTTCCTGCCATTGGTTTTAATGAAATTGGAGTGGGTATTAACAGGGTAACTTTAAATGTTGTCCCTTGTTTACACAACCCATTAGAGAAACTCTTCCATTAATGTTTATTTTCATATGTTTGAGGTCCCCTGGAATGGAGGACAGATCTTACTTGGTGATAACCGCCTTTCATGGTTCCAAATTTTGTTGAGGCATATGATGAATTTGAAATCCAGGTTGAGACATGTTAGGTATAATTATGTGCGTAACCAAGATTTTGACCTCTGCTGCTGAGTAACAGGTCATTGACCCAATTAATCGTCTGTGAGAGTTCGACGCTGGAAATTCTTGATAAGTTTGCATAAAAATGGGCGGTCCGTGAGATAACAGCAAATATAGTTATGTCAGTCAGTTGTTTTGAGCTTTAATTATTGCATCCTCTTTAGATATGGAGTGGCCAAAAGACACATCATGCAATCTCCGCCTTCATAGTTTTAGAATAAATCTAAGGGAGCAGGTACGTCGAGGTTTAGCTTTACATAAGCGCAATAACATGTCAGTGAGGATGGTCAAAGATATGGATAGCGGGGGTTTGTCTAAAATGGTCGGTAATTGTTCGAAATCATGGTGAATGGGTAGCTGAAAGTATGTGAGGAACGCGGTAGCGAGGGCGTTAAAGGTTCCCATGTGATGCGAGGAGGTTTCTCCACGTACCACTTAGTCACTTCTCCTATAAGGGAGTGCGTTGAAATAGCCTCAATCAAATAGTGTCATCGATACTATTCGATGAAACTGTGAAGTGAAAGGTCATTACATGATTACTTGGGTCTTCGCTTGCTTAAGACATTGTATATCCGAAGGGGAGCTTCGTGGGCATATGAGGCCATGACGGATCATGTGTGATAGGGTCATTAGTGTGGTTAAATCGGTGATTCAACGCAAGCCAAAAGAGGTGAATGGAGGTTGACGCCATTGCAACGTGTGAAGACACGAAGTTTTGGTTAGAACGAGGAGTTGGTATGATACTTGGTGTTTGTTCGATTGACTCGAATGGGATGCCTCCCTCTACCCCCAAGGGGGTCGAGAGGTAGTGTGTGGTGTGGTGTTAGGAGATTAGTGGGGTTCCAAACTATGGTTTCTCCAATAACGGTGGCGGTGTTCCATCTTTGACGCTGAATGGAGAAAGACCCGAACACCTCCTGTATTAGAGGAGGTCAAAAGACACTTGGACTCGACATGGTTCCATTGGGGCCAGATTACGGAGTGTCGACTAAGATGAGTTTTGGACAAATTTTAGAGGATAGAGTTTGTGATCAAAGAAAATTTATGGCCACATACATAAAACAAAGTGAAAATGAAATGAGTTTTCTTTTTAACAATCTATGTGATAAATCAGCAAAAAAGATGGGTTTTTGTTTGTTTGTGCATGATACTCAAAATCTAGAAGACCTATGTGTCCTCCACACACTCAAAAGTAATTGGGCCTTGAGAAGATTTCTTGTGAGTGCGGCACAACGTCTGTAAGAGTGTAATATACTGAGGATAATATAAGGTACGAGAGGGAGGTACCAAAGAGAATAATATGATGTAATAATATAAGAATGGTAAATAATTGGGCCATAGTTAATAAATAAAGTGGTTAACCCACATTATGTAAGGTACCACATGTAGCTAGAGATAAAGTGATAAGCCCATTGTGGTGAATTGTATGGTATTGAGATACAGTGGTAACTCAAAAATTTGGCGTCATACGATCGTACAGAGAATCCACCAAGGTAAGGGTAGAGGGTCTAGCGCTTGCACGCCGTCACCTAAGGGTAAAGGATGCCCTAGTTTTTGGCCAATAAGAACCACGCGTCCCATGTAAGCGTTGAGTCTTGGGCTTCTTAGTAGTTAGCTAATAGTACGCAGAGTATCATCCAAAGTCGATAGCCTATCTGTGCCGCACGCCTTTGCGCCTAAGCCTAACCCCCTGCGAATCGGGTCTCTATTCCACTCGGGTTTCTTTGACATGGGGTGATAGGTGGATTTGAAGCTCCTAAATACTGGCTTCTATGTTTCAATATGAAGTATTATTAAGGTAGCTTATTGGATGCCTAACCCCTTGATCCTAACTTAAACTATAAATTCTTTTGTGGCCCTTGTGGGGAGAATTTAGTGAGTTTGGTTAAGTTAGTTTTAAGGTGTCTTCATTTAGCAGTGGGTGAGTGTGTGAGCATATGGTGAACAATCTCATAGTTTGAACATATGGATATCGGTGATACTTTACAAAAAGTCGCCTGGTTAAACTGTGCCATATCGTTCTGGCTCCAAATGGAAAACATTTGCGGATAAGGGTCGCTTTCAGAAATTTTCTAGTTAATCTATGTGACTAAATAAGGAGATGGCGAAATGTAAATATAGAGCATTCATACGCTTACCTAGGATCACCCGAAGGGTGCAAGGTAGCAGAGATATTACTTGCTCTAATCGAAAATTCAATCCTAATCATAAATCCTAATACGAGTGAACTAAAGTACACAATTTCTACATTAAAAATAAAACTAGCTATGTGTTAATTGTTGGGGCACTTACTTGGACTAGTTTATCTAAGTGTGAATACCACATAATTTGTAGAACATAAATTGTTTGGAATGCAATGGTTAATTTCCCCCACTACTTAAACTATGTGAATATTTTTGCAAAAAACCAACCTAAGGAAAAACTAACTCTAAGCCTACGAGAAGGCGGCTAAAAAGTAAGTTCTCGGAAGTTGTGGGGTATCAACACAAGTGTGGTAGATGCATTGAGGGCTTCCCAACACACTTACAAGCGAAGAAAAATGCGAATATGGGGAGAAATCTCGTTACGCCAATTTTGCGAGGAAAAAACTACGACGAGGGTGCGCTATCTGCGTGTAGGTTAGTGTGAACGCACTCAATGCACGTATGTGAGGGGCTGTTGCGCGCAAAAATCACGCAGTAAAAATATTAGGAGCTTCCTTCTTCGATCCCCCATCCTCCAAGTGAATCTAGGGGTAGAGATGGATCGGCGAGAGGACATCTTGACTCCACTCTCCATCGTAGACGAAAGGTCTCCTACAAGAGATGGCACAACCACATAAACTTGTAAGACATTAGTTGAGTCTCCAATCCTGTTGTGGTGGATTTGACGCATGGGTGTACGAAATCACACCGATTTAAGGGGTGTGGTCTACACCCCTATAAACTATTGGTAATAGGCGGAAAGTGGTGGAGCTCAAATCATATAATCTAGAGGAAAAAATATGCAAATGTATGCTCAAGAAGTAATTAAAACTAAAAAACACAAATGTATATAATCTATTGAAGGAAGTCTAAATGATAATAATGTAAATAGTGGCTCAGGCCTCTTCTTATTAAATGTTTGATATGGAGAAGAAATTTTACCCACTTTCCAAAGGGCCCCTTAATGATGGTTCTAGAGTCTCGATGCGAAGTTGTTTTCAAGCTACGCCTCGATGTAGTCTCCCTCTCTCCACGACGTGGTGGACTAGGATTGTTGGGTAGCCAAAAATCGAGTCCCCTCTATCTCCCATTCTGGGTCACACCTTCTTTGGTATTGTAGGCCATTAAGCGACGCAATGTAATCACCCATTCTTCATCTCTTGGTGGCTTTATATAGGGGATTTCAAATCCTCCTTCCCTCCCCTTGGTACATGGTGTATGGTGACCCAAAGGAGAGGTATGATTCCATTGTGTGCTCACATAGTGTCTAAGGAGACGCGGTGGCTGTCCTTAGGCAACTTCATATAAGGAGTAACTATCCTTTGCTTTGTGTGGTCCTGGAGCGACATTTTTCCACTTTCGGGAATGCGCGATTATCGGGCAAAAAGGCGCTCTTCTCGAAGGGATTAAGTGCGCAATTTAGAATTTAAGACTAGTTCAAATTTGATTTTCTCAAAACCTTATAGATTTTAAATACTTTCTTGATTCCATAATGTCTTCTTTTCACTATAAATCCTTTGGATTGACATTAATTAATGCCATCTTCTATTTTGTACGATTTTCCGAGTGTTAACGGTAGGTTTGGAAATGATCGCGAGGAAGTGCGGGATCTGATGTACTTCCCAACATCTTGTTGAAGGTTACGACCAATAAAAATACTTCTATAGAATTGCCAGTTTCTCTACCCCCGAAATATCCAACGACCCGGTTGTAGTGCGCTTCCTAAATCATCTTGGAATTCTCGCTTGAAGGAATCACATAAGTATCCCAAGTGGCATAATAGTGCATCTTGAAGGTAAAAATTTGGAACTTTTCTTGCCTTCCCGGGAGTGCATGGTATGTGTTGTCGAATTCTAGATCGCTATTGTAAAGATGTAGCCACCTCGAAGTCTCGTGCCCATAACGAGTCGATCACGGTGGTCGGCGCCATGATCGCTAGACTTGGTTATGGGAGCATACAACTATTATTGGTGATGCCCTTCTTGTCATTAATGTTTAAATGGAATTGTTGCATGTATGTGGAATATTTACGATGGCGATATTTCTACAACTTACCTTATGTACGTATGAATTGTAGGGGTCGGTGGGTTTGCATGGATAACTATTTCCTTCCCCATAATGTAGTGCTTCCATTGATCACCTTTATGCACTAGTGGAATACATCTCTTTGTCATAGGTGGGATACTTTCGAGGAATATGTCTAAAAGGAGTGTCTCATTGTGATATGCCATTGGATGTCCATGCTAAGTAAAGAATTGCACCAATAGCATCGTCGAGAGGCATATGTCTCAATCTAAAATGTTTGTTGTGGGTTTGGTAATGTGATCCTTTGAGTATAGAGAAGAGGCGATGCTTCCAATTCGAGTGAATTCCTTTTTTTTTGGGATTCAAACTAAAAGAAATTTGTTTTCACTCCTCTTTTGGTGACTTGACTCAAAGGCCGGGATGATATGAGTGAACCCCAACACAAACACTGTGGTAGAAGTTGGCAAGACCTAGAGAAAGTTGTCGAGCTATGTTAGAGTGGTTGGGATTGGCCAATCTGGGAATCGACTGTATCTTTTTTGGGTCCACATGCACACCCTTCTCATCAATGATGTACCCAAGATATTGAACATGGGTCATGCCAAAGTGAATTTCTCCAAATTGGCACACAAGTTGTGTTGCCACATGTTGAAAATGGCAACAAGCTTGATGAAGGAGGCCTCTGGGAAACATCTTTCCCAGTCTAGTTGGAAAGTGATCACCTAAACTAGGTGGGGACCACATGTAATTTTGTCGAAAAGTCTATTTTTAGACTATGTCTATTTTAGACATATGGATCATGGACGGGAGGCTGTGATGTACTGTTGCGGATGATTGGTCATGTTGGTAAAAATATATGGACCTCTGTTACCCAGACATTAATTGGTTTCTATTTTTTGAAGTAGGGCTAAAAATATAACGATCGAAATATTATTTACCCTTAATAATATTTGGACTATAAACTTTCGAGTTTATCCTCTTGGAACACTTGATTTGACCCCGGAGGTGGGGCATGCAGGCGACATAAGGAAATTGAATTTCCTATGGGTTAGTTGAGCTATTGCATGGTTGACTTAGTTAGACTCATGGCGAGTTTTGGTGGAGTTGATTAAGGAGTTAATGGAGATTGTGTTCGGTTAACTAGTTGAACTAGTTGTGATCGATTCTTAGCGATTACACTAGAGATAGGTTGGGTGAATTAAATATTATTTAATTCACTGATTATTAACTCATTATTCAACTAAAGAACACATCGGTCTTGATGCATATGGACGATTCGATGAAAGACGTTGGAAGAGGTAGATGAAAGGTGAGAGCGCGTGATTGTACATTAGTTGTGCATGAGATTTGCACAATCGGTGGGATGATGCCAATGATGATTGCTTTGTCCTGCAAATAAGTGGTTAATTCCATTCGGCTATATTCACTTTGGATTCATGATAAGCTGACGGAAACGTGAGAAGGATTTGAACTGTGACTAGTTTCGAGATCTAGCTAGTTTTGTGTTCGGCGTATGAGATAGTATTGAGTACTTGTGAGGAAGTATTGTATTATGTATTTCGAATGTTTCTCATCCATTATATGATACATATAAGTAGGTTTTGACTATAAACTTTCCCCAACCACATCTTGCGTTCTATGTGTGTGATTTAATGATACCTTCCTTTGTTTTATTTTCGCATGTGACGATTAATGGTAGAAGCGATTATGTGTTATGCATGAAATTCGAATTGATGTATGTTAGTCGAGTTAATCGCGGTGAATAAACTTCATTATTCGGAAAATTTATACATGGTATCGGAGCCAAGTTAATCGTCGAGATATATTACGGTGATTGTTTATTTCCACTCGGACGAGGCACGTACGGGCCGGGTAGCCTCCGAATATTCGTCTTCTTTGTAAGGTGAAAGATACGGTGAATGCCCATGCGGTCAATCTGCGGTTTGGAAATAATTAGCTCTCAGGTGTAGATCGGAAGCGATCGAAGTTTATCGACTCTTGGTGAATTTCCGAATTTGTGATTTGTGTTCTTAGTGCGGCGAAAATGTCTTTCAACGGTTTGCGACTCGAATATGCTCTTGATGGCGATTCGAGGTATGTTGCATGGAAGGACGCATGGAGCGTATTGGATGATAATGAAGTGCATTGGAATTCGTGGAGAAAGATTCCAGAAGCCTACTTCTGCGATGAAATTTGTTGGGCATGGCAAAAACAATAAATGTCGAAGGATCTTTTTGTTGGAAGGTATGAGATCTCACATTGTATCCGAGTTTACACGGAAATATATCTGTTGATGTGGAAAGCCTTGACGGATGCAGCCTGTAAAGCAAGAGCGATCGAGGCCCCGGCGCTCAGGCCAGACTCGGGAACATCCAAGTGTGAGAAGGGGAAAGTATGCCGAAGAAGTACTATACGAGGTTCACCCAATGTCGGGGATGAGGCTGGGAAGTGTTGGTGTGACGGTGGAGGATGAGGATACGGTGAGTTTGCGCTTCTTGGTTTGCCAAGAAGTTGGCATGCATATCGAGATAGTGTCGATAGTGGAGAAGTTGCCGGATGAAATGCGTAGTCACGTGCGGTGCAAGAGGAGATCGTGAATGCCGGGATGGATCTTCATCAAAGTGTACGATGAAGAAGAGCGTGCTTTGGTGCCAAAGCAAGGAAGGGGAAGGGCAAGGAGAAAGGCTTCTCGATCCGGTGCGGATGGTGAGCGTGACATGTCCAAAGTGAAGTGTTTTCCTTTGTCACGATCATGGACATTACGCCACGAGTGCCCAAAGAAAACAAAGCGAGGAGCTGCTTTGGATCTGCCGAGCCGGTGAGGTTTCTTGCCTCACAATTTGTTCGGACTTCTCATTGATCGCATGCATGTTGTCTAGTGCATTGGGATCGGGGTGGTATATTGATAGTGGCGCTTCCTTTCACATGACGGGAGATGCAAATATTTTTCGGTGTTGGTGGAGAAAGGTCTCCGGATGTGTTAGGTTGGGCGACGGTGGACGATACAATGCGACGGCATTGGTACCATAACCTTTCGAGAGGGAGTCGAGTAAACTCATTCTTTTACAAGATGTATTGCATGTACCCGGAGTCTAACAAAGAATGCGATCTCGATCCAATGTTAGAGGATAAAGGGTATGAAGTTGTCTTCGGAAAGGAAAGGTGTTCCTTCGGCACAAGGCAACGGGACAAGTCGAAGGTTGGGATTCGAGCCAAGAATCTCTACGGAGACTTGAAGTAGATGGGATGTCTACGGGCTTCCAGCCTGACCCCAGGAAGCGGAAGGGCAATAGGCGGTAGTTGAGAGGGAGCAAGTTTTGCATGCGAGGTGAAAGTGAACCTCGGGGTGTGGAGCGACCACAAGAGGATCATGGAGTGGGAGAAACCACTAATGCGGAGAGAAATTTCGTGCCGGATGGGCGGAGGAGTGCATGCGGCTATACCACCGAGGTGAGAGGGTGGGCGACATGCATTATTAATCCCAATGGGATATTTAAGAGCGGGGGATTCATGAGATGGTGTGGATCTCATGAGTTGAACACCGCTACGAGGTGCCCACGATGCGGCGATGAAAAATCGATTGGAGTGATGCAAGCGAGATCGAAAGTGACGGTGTCGGATGCGGGAGGGCGCGGATCGGAGGTTGACGGCAAGTGCAAGAGTGCATGGGTGCAAAGAGTTCAACATCGCGGTGGTTCATTATTGTGTGCGGTTAGCTGAGAAGTCGAAGACTTTGATGATGAATGCTAGATGCATCAAGGTAGTTGAGTTGTTTGGAGCCTATTCGGTTTTGAGTTGAGCACATGCATGGAGTTGCATGGCTCTTGTGAAGGTTGCGGGGGGTGAATGCATGGAGTTGCATGTCGCATGCAATGACGGTCCTTTCTTGTTGAGAGGGAGTGTTGAAAATGGCAACAAAGAAACGATGAAGGAGGCCTCTGAAACATCTTTCACACGATCCTAGTTGGAAAGTGATCACCTAATATAGGTGGGGACCACACATGTGATTTTTGTCGAAAAGTCTATTTTTAGACATATGGATCATGGTGGGGCTGCATTATGCTATTCTTGAGTGATTGGTCATGTTGGTAAAAATAGATGGGCCTCTATTTTTAGACATTCGGTGGTTTCTATTTTTAGGCTAGGGCTAAAAATAGAACGATCAATATTATTTACCCTTAATAATATTTGGACTATAAGCACCAGTTTATCCGCTTGGAGCACTTCGGTTTGACCGGGGAGGTGGGGCATGCAGCTGACATGAAAATTCGTTTCCTATGGGTTGGTTGAGCTATTGCATGGTTGACTTCGGTTAGACTCATGTGGCGAGTTTGGTGGAGTTGATTAAGGAGTTAATGGAATTGTGTTCGGTTAACTAGTTGAACTAGTTGTGATCGAACTATTTGTGATTACACTAGAGATGAGTTGGGTGAATTAAATATTTATTTAATTCACTGATTATTAACTCATTATTCAACTAAAGAACACATCGATTAACTCGATGCATGGACAATTTAGTGAAAGACCGATTGGAAGAGGTAGATGAGGTGAGGTGACGACGGTTGTACATTAGTTGGCCATGAGATTTGCACAATCGGTGGGATGATGATGCCAATATTGATTGCCTTTATTATAACTTCAGTGGTTAATTCCATTCATACATATTCACTTTTGGATTACGCGGTAGGCGGTATGAGAAGGATTTGAACTTTGTGACTAGTTTCGAGATCTAGCTAGTTTTGTGTTCGGCATATGAGATAGTCTTGAGTACTTGTGAGGAGTATTGTATTATGTATTGCTGAATGTTTCTCATCCATTATATGATACATATAGCTGGGGGGTTTTCAGCTATAAGCTTTCCTCGTACATGCGTAATTCTCCATGTGTGTGATTTAATGTTGTCGCTTTGTTTTATTTTCCGCATGTGACGATTAATAGTAGAAGCGATTATGTGTTATGCATACGGTCGAGTTGATGTATGATCGAGGTTAATCGTGAGAATAAACTTCATTATTGACAAATTTCTACAATTTTTTGGAGGACCTCTCGAATGTGATGGATTTTCTCTTTCCAACTCGCAGTGAATATCACTAATGTCATCCAAATACACCACACCATGAATGAGTTGGTGAAGGAGTCGCAACATGTCGTCCATCGGCCTCATGCAGTAAGTTGTGGGGGGGCATTCATCAACCCGAGAAGGCATGATCAACCATTTAAAAAGGCCCTCATTGGATTTGAAGGCGGTTCCACACATGCTGAGGAGGTTTGATTGGTATGCTGGTGATAAAAAAGACTTAAAGTCAATCTTGCTTAAATATTTCCCCCCCCTTGAGCTAGTCCATAAGTTCATCGATACGTAGGATCATATACCTATTCTTGACAACGATCTTGTTCGGTGCTTGATAGTTAGTAAAAAGTCTCCGAGTCCGGTCAACTTCTTTTGCACCAACACGATCGGGCTCCCCACGAAGGTGATGAACTTCTTGGCTTGATGTGCCCTTTATGCCGAAACTCATGAATTTGCCTCTTGATTTCATCATTCTCCATAATAGAGCATCGATAGATCGGTCCCATTGGGTAACAACAATCCTAGGGTTAAATCGATGGAATGCTTGACCTAAAAATGTAGAGGAACCACTTGCAAATGAGGTGAATATGTCCATGACCTTGTCCATATGATGATGTTGTTGTGCGGAGGATCCCCTATTTGGAGGTTGTGGCCACAATATTTCTTATTCCCTAAGGGCGAATAATAAGGAAAACAAATTTCCCTGAGTACGGGAAATGATCTTGCTACATTGCTTCGTAGTGAACAAAGAGGGCGGTAGGCGGTGTTACCTCCAATATATTGTACAACTTATTTCCCAAAGTAATAATAACATTACGAGGCCTAGATTCATACACATCATGCCACCTCCACCAATATATGTTTAGCTCTAATAATACATCACAAAATTCAAGGGGAACAACATCACACAATACCTCATCTGTGAAGGGCTTGATGTTGTGGGGAGGTGTACCTTTGCTTGCTCATGCATAGATCTCGCCCTTGGTAGAAGCCACCCAATGGTGTACTATTGCAAGTGTGTTGTGGTTGATAGGCCCAACCGCTTCATGAGCTCTCTCGAAATGAGGTTCTTTTGGCTCTTGTTGTCGATAATGGTATTTGTGCAGTGAGAGAGCGCTCCTCCTCCTCCGGATATTCGGGCCCATCCTTACTGGATCTTGGTGGTGGGAAATGGTGGTGCTTTGGGCTCCACATCAATGATGTATGCTTCCCTCTATCATTCCCCTTATTGATATACGACTCGGGAGTCGGAACATGCATACTGATTCGAAGGCTTCAACTCGGCGGATAGTGACTTCTTGGCTCGACACTCACTTGTGTTGTGAGTGGGGATCTCATGGAAATCAAACCACTTTCTCATGTCCTCCTTTTCCTTCGTGGTGTTGTTATTTTCTTGCGGCTTCATTGGGTTGTCCTGGCTCACATCATCTTGGAGTTTTCCTTTGTTTTGCGGTTTTGGGGTGCCTTTCCCTTGCTTTAGATTTGCGAGATCAATGTCTCATTTTCTTTCGTTTAAACTTTTTCTCAATCTTGAAATCATATCGACATGCGAGGATGAGTGAGGAGATGTCTAGGAACTCCATATCATCTTGGATGTACTCATGTAAACAATTGCGGTACTTGAGTACCAAATGATGCTTAGAATCCTTGATACTTGACTTCGTGCAAAGGACATGACCACCATTTGTGAAGTACGGCACATCTTGGTCCCTTCCACCGCACAACATGGTCCACTTTATGTATTTATATTTATAGCTCCCAATAGGGTAATCTTGTTTCTTAATGGCATATCGGAAATAATTCCAAGTGGGTGCTGGCTAAAAATAGTGAGGATTCCACTCTCATCCTTTTTCTCACGCAGTGGGTTTCCCACCAATACTTTACAAGGGGGAAACCTTTTAGGAGTGAAAAAATTAAATTTTTCCCAATTGGAAAAGTCACGAACCGAAAAAATATCCTTCCAACGGATTTAACCATCTCTCTACGGTGTTTGCATCTATTTGGCCTTCAAATATGGGAATGTTAAAATTAACTTGTACTTTAAAAGGAGTTGTGCCTCCAAAGTTGTTGCTATATGCAAATGTGTCACCAATGGGTATCCATCATTGTGTTCATCTATTTATCTAGGGCCTCCTCGACGAAGTATTTTAGAAAGGATCTCCTTCTCCCTCGGCTTTCTTTTCTTCTAGCCATGAGAGGTTGTCGGGATTTTCCAAGTCTGATCTTACAAATGTTCAGCCGGATCGAGCCTTAAATCCTGTATACCCTCATCTTGTTGGGGATATGCAAAGAAAAATAAAAAAAAGAGTATATTGCTCGATACAATAAATAATTATGCGGGGAACAAAAGTAGAATACGGAGGTATAAACTTATAAATACAAATATGGAGCGAGAAACAAAACTTCATTTCATTAATATCAAAGAACTAAAATACGCTTACATACATAATGGAAATAAAATAGCTAGGGCAATGGTATCTTATCTGCGGAAAGCGATGTGGCGGCTACATGCCTTTGAGCGTATTTACAAGTAGGCTCACGGGCCTTTTATTATTGAACAACAAGGGGAAAACCCTAAAGAAACAAAACCCTAACCCAAGGAGATGGAATGCCAAGATTTTGTGGTCCCCAGTTGGGGTTATTAGAGCGAAGAAAATTTCCTTGGGTACGTAACTTGGTAATATTAACTCCATGTGGGGTCTCAGAAACTACTCCGGAAGTTCGGGGACCTAGCGCTAAAAAATAATAAATTCTACTATAAACAGAGGAAACTAATGAAATCGACTTGAGGTCACAGGTGGAATAGGTTGGTGGCCACCAATATCCACTTGGATCATTCTACACGAAAAAAAATAAAAGGGGTTAGCACTTACACAACCCCCGAGCCTCGAAAACTCTTTATATCCTTTATGCCCTTGGTTTTCTACTTATGGCATAACATAGAGACATAGTGTAGGCGCTTAACCTATAGCTCCCTTCCTCCCAGTCGCATGTTGAGTTTGGGCATCATTGTGAACCCATCGGGGTTATGATGTCGGAGTCGACGTGTCATGTAGGGACCGCATGACCTCATTCTCATTCACTACCACTCTTGCCACAATGTTGCCTATCAGGTCCTCGCGAAATGTCCTGACGATTCATCTTATGACAAATTCCTTAGCCACTCCATTTATAATCATGATGTTCATTCCTATGGGGATGAGCTATTCGGTAGGGTATGCCCACACTTTCAGCGACGATCAAAGGCCCCGCCGGGGCAGTTGTTTTTGATTGATGTGTCTCGGCGTATTCATTTTGCGCACCATTAACAAAATTATGGGATTTTCCTAGCAGAGATGAGTTTTCATGGTGGGGTCAGCAAAAGCACCTTTTTCAATTGATGTCACTCTATTCACTATCATCGTATCTACGAAACCCCATAATCCAACACATTTGCTTTGTGCTGTTTATTAAGTGATAGGGTCATACCTTCGGGATAACATCACTCCTTCCACGTGTCAACGTATCGGTCGTGACGTGTGATGAGCTCCATCATTAGGAATATTTGGAGGGGTTAATGGTCACCTTTTGCCTTCTTAGATCTGCTTTATTTTTCTTGCATTTTTATTATTATTTGGTTTTACGATGCTAGTATAGGTGGCGATTAAGGCTAACATACTATGAGTGCCGAATATGAGGTTGCGTGTAGAAAATCATGAATTATTAGCATTTTTATAAGGATTTCATCATAAAGACTTGGAGGAGCCGACCCAAAAGAGAAATTATAGGGAGGGATTTTCCACCCTCCTTAACTCTCACGAGCGAGTCGAAGGATCCCAAATATTCTCTCGGCAATTCAAATTCCAAAGGTAGTCGAAGGATCCCTAAAGATTCTCTCCTAGCAATACCCCGAATTCCAGAGGCAACCAAGCAACTAAAGAGAGTGCACCTAATCTTTGTTTACTTGGAGTCAAGTGGAATCAATCACCATTTTCTAGGGAGAGTTTGATTGATAGGCGCGCTGTAGAATAAATCGTTTTGTAGAGATATAGCTAGGAAGGGGTCTATTCTAGTTGAAACTTTGTTGCAAGATATTGAGTACTTAGTGATCAAACTTTCGGAAATGTATGAGGCTATTCTTTTATGAAATGAGCTTGATTTATTTCAATTTACTAATTTAATTTTCGAGGAGAGCTAGGCTCGTGGGTTAGGGCCCAATCCATGTGCCTCAACCTCTCTGTATGGTGATATGTATGCATTTTCGTCATTCAATTAGTTCTTCTTCGATAGTTTCATTGTTGTTTAGTTTTTTCTTTCGGTGTCTTGTTGTAGGTTTCAGTGCTCGTGAGTAATAGAATAAAGGAGAAAAACCAAAAAGCGTAAGGATCAAGACCCCATTCTCATCTACTATAAATATATATTGAGGGAGGGAAAAGCCAGTCATAGACCCAAAAATGGATTTATGTTCATTGTTCTAAGATTAAAAGTAGAGTTGCATTACCATTTTCGGTCTTCCTTTGCACTTTATTTTTACGCATTTGTCTATTTCTTTTCACATAAGTTAGCGGGGGTGATTGTAGGAATTATTGCTAAAATCATAGAGCAACTTCATGGTGCTTCTGTTTCATTCTCCATCTTTGTTTTCATGCTTCCAACCACCTCGGTTACGCTCTATTCCTTCCTTCTTCTTTCATTTCACTTGTTGCTCTTTTTTTCACAAAACACTTGAAAAAAATTTAAAGTTTGACCTCGCATGCTTTCCTCTTCAAAATTCCCGCTCTCGCATTTTCGCACTTCGCAACTTTTCCTGGACAACATTTCTACTACCCCTCAAACTTTTTGATATTGCAAGCTAGCGATATCGCATTTCATAACTTTTACCACATCGCAACATTTTTCCCCACCGCACTTCGCACTTCATGACTTTTTACCCCTATACATTTCGCACTTCTTAACCTTTGGCCTTTTCGCATTTCGCAATTCACCATTTTCGCTTTTTCTTTAAGACTTACCACTCACTTTTGCACCGATGTTACGAAGGTAAATCCTCTCTGCTCGGACGGAGATGATCCCGTGTATCCCTAGGGTGGGTCTAGTAACAAAAGTACACGCTAAAGTGTTGCTTCCTCGTTAATATGAACGAAAAAAAAGACATGGTAGATTGACTTACCTTGAATCCAACAACGTCGATGTTGCGGAAGGAGTAGTGGTCTCTCGCTCCACCTTCGAAAATCACGGTAGTTTCTTTGTCATGCTTAGATACTCGCACATGGGACAAAAAACAAAAACAAAAATATGACGAAGGAATAGTTTAACTCACAACTATTGGCCGGTCAAAGAGGGGCTAAACATATCACATCAAATAAACATCATAACACAATAGTGCAACCATAACAATAGTTATGTATATTAATGAGTAGAAGGAAGAGTATAACCGATGCTTTGACGTCGCGGATCTCCTCTAGCAAGGTTCGGAGCAGAGTGCATCTCAAATGTTGGTCGAGAATTTGGACTCAAGCTCTCTTAGAAGTCATCAACTCCGAGCTCTCTCAACACAATTTTCTTACTCTCTATCTTCTCTAGCGACTTAGCTATAGTATAATTCTCCTAGTTCCAACTATTCGGCAGTTCAACTATTTTGCTATAATGTGTTCAACTATAGCTTCTACTAAAAAAATATTTTCTTATGTAGAGGGAAATGGAGGAGGTTGGGATCTCTACAAGGTGGGAATGAGTCCTATCATTTAGGAGAGTTCGAAAGGGAGGTGGAAACTACTAACTAAAGGAAGGAGTCGCGTGGTTGTTTCCGGAAGTTCAACCATTCCCAATGACTCATCCTTGAGGTGGTTGGAATGGAACCTCGCGTCCTCTATTTTTTAAAAAAACATTCCATAAACATCTTGGCTTCGGGTGTCTAGCGGCACAAAGCGTCGGTGGCGTAGGCTCGGTGTTAAATTTCTCGAGTCGGCGCAAGGGTGTAAGCGACTGCTCGCGCCAAGGCTAAAATAGGGATTTTCACGGCTCACATAGCAGAAATAGTCAACAAGAAGAATCTTTGTTTTTCATCCAAAGGGATGCAATGATGGGATTTTAAAAAGCATGACCTTTTGATTATTGGTCACAAAAATGACCCTCCAATGTGCCGGTTGGGGATTGTAGGGACGAGTGAAAAAAATGATATGTAATAGATGCCCCCTAAATCATGAAGAGTGAGAGAGAGGGAGGGGTGAAATGCTTTATGAGAACACGTTTGAACCAAACACCACTTTGTAGGAAGACTTGCAATTACAAATAAAAGCTGATATACGTGATACATTAATCATGTGTCATGGGCGCGACCATCCATAATAGAGTATATAAAAGGCGAGATGCGAGGTATGGACACAACCATCTAACGAGCGGGAAGGATCAATAAATAGACTCGGTATATAGTCCATGACCATCCAATCAAGAGAGTCATGAAATAAGTCATAATAATCCACAAAAATGCTGCAGCCTAGGGTTTATTTAGACAAAACCCATGGTCTTGCTGCTCCCATCTCGACTTTGAACAAGTGACAATTTTGAGCAGTGGAATGTATGAAAGTGAAGTCGAACATGCGAGAGAAAAATCGCCGATTACCGGCCAATGCATCAGTCTCGTTAATAGTACGTGAGAGAAACCACCAATGATGACGATGGCCCTCAAGGTACAAAAGGTATAATCCACGAAATGTGAAAAATGATACTAACGTTGAACATCACGCAAAATCACTCGATCGAAGAGGAGCCAATGATGTGAACTACAAGCGTCAAATGCGAAAAACACACTTCGTGGGGCATCAGGCTCAAGGTACCGGAAGGGAGTCTCTAGATCAAATTCTGGATAATGAGGTTTGAATTCGACGAGAAGTGACTTGGTCGAAAAGAGGGCCATAATATTTCCCACATCATTGACACGAGATACGGAACATGATGAAAGTGGATCGGGACCAACAAGAGATCGAGAGGAAGGTTGACAACTACGAGGAGGTAAACTTCTGCTTGAACATATCAATAGCACGCCATTGGATTTGGCGGTGTTTGACATCAAAGGATATGAGGTCATGATGACGTGGAAAAAGAGCGGATGAGAGGTCAAAAGAGATTACCCAAACCTTTGAAGGCAAAAATGATGAAATGAGATGTCCCCCAACCCAGAGCACAAATGCGGGACAAGTGCCATGTTCAGGGAGCGACTATACTGTAACATAACTAAAACTTGGTTCCATTTTCACATATTTGACAGTACCCCAATTATTTTTTAAAAACAATATTGAAGGGGATAACATATTCTTGCGGTTATGAGTTTGTCCTTTGGAAAAAAATCCAACCTAGTACATTTCACGAGCCCTAGGAAGGAGGAACTCGAATAACGTCATGGTGACGAAGTCCGATGTCATCGGGGGTTTAATGGTACGATAAAGGAAGAACTCAAAATCTTTTCATGTTTTTAGAGAGTTTTAAAAAGAAGGTAGAAAAGAAAACTCCAACGGTCCCTTTTTGTAGGTAGTCTCACGGATTCGAAAAAGGTAGAAAAATGTGTACGAGAGAACCTCTTAGTCGCAATAGGCTAAGAGTATTCATTTTTCGTAAATAATCCATTCCCAACTTTGAAAAAGGGTTAAACGTATATTGGGTAGATATTGTTTCGTAGCCATTTAATGAGTTCAAAACGACGAAGACTCTCGGTAATATTTTCAATTTTAGAGTCGAGAAAAGGAGTTGAAAGATGACTCCGGTAGTGACTTTTCGTGTTTTTATCGAGTCCGAAAAAGTATAAAATATAACTCGTTACTTCATCATTGTCGCATGAGAAACCTATTGCTACACAAGAGACATACGCAAAAACCCATTTCTACGAAAATAATATAGTAAAATAATAAAAAAAACATGCCTTAAAACCTAATTAGGGTTGTGAAAAAAGTTATAAAATGCCAAAAATGGTAAAAATAATTACTTTTCACATTTTACCTCTTGTGGAGCAATAGTTACCCATTTCACTTTGCAATCTTGCGGTGACGATAGCGGTCAATCAACAAATCAATCACAAATCCGTCGACTCCGGGTGAGGCGAGATCCCTCTTGTTATTTTAAGTCATTTCTTGCTTCATTGTAATTGTCAATTTATAAGTTTGGGGGAGGAAATGTAAAAATTAGGGCTTCAAGGTTGGCGCGGGTTTCGGGCGAGTCGCGCCAATTGCCCGGGGGCCACATACTGGGGTGTGCCCATTGGCACGACTATTTTAGGCATGATCACGCCAATGACGCAAACCATTTCTAGCAAAAAATGATGATAAAATACCTCAATTGTTTACAGATTTAAGGTTCAAAATGGACTAATACCACTCATGTGTATGTGTTTGTAGGTAAAAAGAGGCAAAATGGTCATTGAATGGGAAAGAACGGGAACATAGCGAAGAAGATGAGCTAGCCATGGAAAATGAGGGAGTGATGGAAGCTCTCAAAAGCATGGTCTGAAAAAATTCTTCCTAACACCACTGTCTCCAAGCCCAAATAGAATTACTATAGTATATGATCGGTATATGGGACGAAAATCAAGAGAAGTTCATCCTTCGGGATCAAGAACTTGAGATTGATGTCTCTCTCGACGTGTACTTCATCACGGGATTATCGTAGAGGGGTGCAACACCAATCCTAACCGGCACTTGGCCTTGCATGGAAAACATGACCATGGTGATAGACGAAGGGGTATGTCGAGGAGCACGAAAGGGATCATGTAGTGGGAAAGTTGATATACAAACTATCCCCGAGATTTGACACTATGCGTGGTATTGCATACCATCACACGAGGGCAACGGGAGATCACGAAGCACCGCAAGAAGCAACGAAAGGCTACGGTTGCTTCTTCTTTGTGAAGCTACATG
Organism: Pinus albicaulis; assembly: GCA_034641835.2. Lineage (NCBI taxonomy): Eukaryota > Viridiplantae > Streptophyta > Pinopsida > Pinales > Pinaceae > Pinus > Pinus albicaulis. The sequence goes on from CM076574.1 coordinate 556,669,078, forward strand.
TCGCCAGACCATCTACAATGGCCCCAGGCGAGAGGTCATGACCATAAATATCGAAGCGCCAAATTAACCAAATGCAAGAGTACCAAAGCCGAAACAATTTGGTTATGGATCTATTATTGTTATCGTTCTTCTTGGAACGACTACCCATTTTTCAACAACGAGAGGTTATAGTCCCGACACCACCGAGGCGAGAGAACCATGGATGGCTCGATGGGTAGCTTTGATGCCAAGGGTAGGCGGTCCAACGGATGTCCTAGAGACCGAAATTCTTTGATTGGCTCCGACGACAATTGATTGTCGTGGAGGATCGACCCTACTGCGAGTACGGAATTTCAGCGATGATCCCGGACCTTCGACTCACGAAGGGGGGAGAATATTGGGATGAAGATTTAGGTGAGACCCATTTTTTAAAGTTTTATAAGTATTATGGTTTTTTTTATTTATGCATGTTCGACATTAAATCCATGTAATTGCGGATTTTGGCACGGAGAGAGTCTGTACGGCATGTCATCGATAGCGAGGCAAATCCATCGCTATTTCGACCCTCGAGGAAAAGGCGGCGAGGAGAAGATGAGATAGTGCGCTAGCGACTTTGGAGGGGATCACGAGGGAGGTCCCGGATTATGCATGTTTTGATGATGTTCCTCGCACGTACTAGAGACATACGAAGTAGTCTTTGCTAGCTGAATTCACCGCTTTTACGAGGGTAGCTAGTACGGGCCGTGACATGTTATCACAATCACCATGTTGATTAGACACCTAGGTTTTATTTTTATCTTGCATATTTTGAGGGGACATGATGTCTCGGGGATGTAATAGAAACACATGTATTTTTTGAATTTATAGAGTGCACATGATTGCAAACATGTGATATATATATATATATATATATATATATATATATATATATATATATATATATCCCTACATGGATCTTTTACATATGATGATGCTTTTACAAATTATGCAAATGTCTATCTAATACAATGTTAGCCTTTGCATATCGGTTAATGTGTTAATTCGTCTAGGAATATGTTGATAGGTAGTAAAATTAAAATGTCTTTCCAACAAACGAATACATAAATACAATCTTAGAATGTGCGGATTTCTAGCGAGATAATGATTATTGAGTTGCGAGAGAATGACAAGTTGTCGAATCTAGATTTACAAACGATGCGCGTATGCGAGGTTGATCGCCTTGGGTAATAGCTCAATGACAACACTATATTCAATGACATTGTTTGCTATGTTCTTCCTAAAAAAAATACCTTGCGGATCTATCAACTCACCTGACACTGAGCATAAATTACCCGAGGCTTTCGAAGAAAATTCCCTGCTGTGCGGGAAGCACCATCTGCCCTGAAACCAGAGCATAAGGGGTAATAGACATACGCACAATAAGCAAGACCTAATAGCGGGGAAAATTCTCACAAAGCACACCAAACCGAAGAAAACATGTACAAAAATGAAAACAACGCCGTGTGCACACCTATTACGCATGAATGACTCATGCATAATATTTTTTGAGATACAACCCATTTCTCGGTTGTTCGAGGGGATGATCTTCGTAGTTAATTAGCTCATAGGACCCATTACTGCAACACATGTTTAACGATGTAGGGTCCATGCCACATGGGTTGAAATTTTCCTACTGACTTATCACGAGCTTGGTCATACGAGGATGAGATCTCCTTCAACGAAAGAACGAGGGGAAATTGACTAATCAAAATGAGCTTTGACCCGCTTTTTACCGTGGCTTCAATAACGAGAGCAACGAAAGCGACGAGTTTCATCCAACCTTTATAAATAAATCGCTCTTCTTCGGCTAAGTATTAGACTGTAATTCAACAAACCAACTTGAGCGAAGTATTTCACATTCAATACGAAGAGTAGCTTCCAAGCCATAAACCAACTAGAAAGGAGTGAACTTGGGTTGCATTCTTAATTGAGGTTCGGTATGCCCAAAGAGCCTAAAATAACATAAGATGCCAATTTGATTTGTGGATCCCAATCGTACGTTGAAGCATCGTGACAAGAACTTTGTTCACGGCTTCAACTTGGCCATTGGTTTGAGGGTAGTACGGCGTTGGTGTCGTGATGCGGACCCAACTTAGAAGTCAACACCATGCCACCATATAATGTCAAAAATGAGAACCATGATCGGTAATGATGGCTTGATGGATTCCAAACCTAGCAATAATGTGATTAAACATGAATTTAGCGTGTGCATCTTGCGAAGTCGGCGGCAAGCTGCGGTAGCATTTCTTCGGCCCATTTAGTGAAGTAGTCCATGGCTACGATAATATAAGCATGCCTACTGGTGAGTGAGAGTTACACGTCATAAAATCGATGCCCCACTTTGTAAAGGGACCAATGGTAATGACTTGAGGATGGAGAGGAACAAGTGGCACACACACAACTTACATTGATAAATTTGGAATTCATGAAATTTACAAAGCTGCGACAATACGGTATTTGAAAATAGAAGGCCAAAAATAACCAACATGAAGAATCTTATGTGCGGTAGCATAACCCGGACATGTGGCCGCCACGGGCGCCTTGTGACAATCATTTAAAGCTTTCTCGGCTTCCTCAAGAGTCAAATTTCGTGGAGTATGGAATCGACTCCAATACGATAAAGTGTATCTCCAACTATACAATAAGGTTGCGGCCCGAGTGGCGGATAGGTCGTGCGAGAATCCTTCATCGACTCGGATATAAAAGATGAAGTTTGGAGATAGACGATGATATCAGGTACCATGGATTGAGGGTGCTAATCAAGAAAAGCGGGTGTACGGAATGACGTCCTCGGAACAAGAAGGGCTGATTCGAGAAGGGAGAGAACAAAGTAAATCAACAAAGACCAATGATTTCTTAGATTTGGCAGCGAAATAAATTCCAAATCAAAATCTTGGAGGATGAAAATCCACTTTTGAGTATTTTCCCCCCGACGAATTGTCGAGACAATATGTAGGTCACGGGGTTGCATTCGAGAAATCACCATCCTTGTACGCAAAAGAATATAATGACGAAACGTTGAACAACTTGAACGGTGGCCAACGCTAACTTCTTAACGTGGGCATAATGTGTGTTTCGGGGTCGAGAAAGGTTACGAGACAACTAATAAATAACATGCTCACTGATTGTTATCATCGTCTTGTACCAAAACCATGGCAATCGAGCTAAAAGCGGCGACCAAATAAAGGGAAAAAATCACAATGATGATCTAGAGGCGGAGGAGAGGAGCATTGACCAACAATGTTTTCAAAGCATCGAAATATTTCTAAGTGATCTCATCCCCGGTAAAAGGAACGCCCTACTTTAACAATCATGTGAATCCTTTAGCTACTTCGGCACATAGTTAGATATAAAACATCGAAGAAAATTAGCTTTCCCTTGTAAACTTTGCAAGTGATGCAATGAGGAAGGAGAGGGAGATTGATAATAACCTCGACCTTGAGAGGATCCTAGACGAATCCGGAATCTTTGGAAACGGTAAACCCCAAGAGTCTCACGGAATCGACATAGAAGACACACTTGTGTGGATTAAGCCGAAACGCTATAGTTGCCTACGAGCGACGAGAAAAAATACTGATGAAGATGGTCGAGATGATCCCTAAGCTTAGGCTGAATGAGATGGGAAGGTCATCCGGATAAGGTTGAACGGTGTGAAGAATATCATGAAAGGCATAAGACATCACACACCTTTGAAATGTGGCCCGGCATTCTTCAAAGCCAAAGGGAGAGCTTCTTATATACGAAAATGTACCCAAGGATAGATGAAGAGCGAGTCTTGTGTTGATCAAAGATCCGGAAGGGAAATATTAATCTAATTATAACATGAAAAACCATCCATAAGGGAAAATATCTCATTCACTGACATAGTCGTCGATGATTTGATACGCATGAAAGGAGTAGGATAATTATCCTTAGGACAAGCTCGATTGATATCACGATAGTTAACACGGACACGAATAGTGCCACATTTTCTTGTCTACGGGAACAATATTAGAAACCGTCTGTCGAGGGAATCGGATAAATGAAACCAACTTTGAAATTTTTTCCACTTCGGCTTTAATGGCGGCTGACTTTCCTAGGGATGCACCGGATGGAGAACGGCCCGACCTAGCATGGGTTTCGAATCGGGGTAGGTAGGAATCTCATTTACCACGATGCTAGGGATAAATGATGGGAATTTCTTCATAGGTCCATGCAAAGACATCACAAAATTCGCAAAAAAGGCTAGTATAAGCTTGTACTTCATCTAAAGAACAAGTAACCCCAATATGGATGTTCTCGACGATTCTCGAGTTTAATGGAAATGTCGATAGGCATCGTACGAGTGATGTTACTCAAGTTACCTTCGAAAAAACTTCATGGACTTGAACGAGGTTTTTGAAGCGAGAGGAGAAGGAACACGAGAGGCAAGATGCTCGAAGACATGTAGACATGGCTCCAAGGCTTGGTACAAACGAGGAACGATGATGACCATCATCCCACGGAAGATCGTCGAGAGACAAGGGTTTCCATGATAGAATCATCGGAAGGAAACACTTCTTTACAGAAGGATACTGATGAATCAAAATCACCACGAACAAAGAGCGAGAATAGATGTCAAGAGTCATGCTTGAAGGAGCGAATCCAAAAGGATGGAGTGTACGATGCGGCAATGAGTTCACAATAATCAATTTCAATTGGACTCAACGACATCGAATCCCCAAACGAATCGATCTGTTTAGGGAGAAGGGATAAACCAAGGGTCATCGGTTCGAGAAATCATGTTGACTACGAACGGTATTCGGCGGTGGAAGAGGGAAAACACCTATGAGGATAGGATCCTTGAAAAGGTGCGGTCCTATGCTCTTGTAGGGGTAGGAATCTTGTCCACATATGGAATGTTGTTCTCGGAAGAAGAAGTGAAAAAAGACAATTGATCAACGGTAATAATATTTCCTTCAAGCAGAAACTTCCCAAAACATGAAAGGGAGTGGACGAAATGCATAGCATGGCGTGAGTCCAAGCTGCGGCCCAGGAGAAGATTATAATTGATTTTTTGCATCAACAAATTCGACCTCGACATTGTCGTCTTCCTTCTAATGTGATCGGAAAACTAGCGAGAACACCAAGAGGGTTTAGATTCTCTTCCATCAAATGCTTCAAGGGCATTTGGTGATGAGGTAAGAGAGTTTGGAGAACCAATGGTTTTCTAACAAGTATATGATTTCATAATACGGGTAGTTTCACCCTTGTCCATAGCCACGGCCGGTGAATATTCAAACAATTTATACCAACTTGAATAATGAGCACAATTTGGTGCGGGGAAGTCGCGGGACGAAATTCTCTAAATTGAAACGCAAGCAAGCTAGTATCGACGGGATCCAATCCCACCTATTGCTTGATAGAAAAGCCTTCCATTGTGAAGGAAAACTCTAAAGTACTTCTAATGCGGACATTGTGAACTACGCACGGCAAATCCCAGTCTAACAATGTCTTGTAATCTTTGAGCGGCACGGGCATTGTATGAAGACTTGCGAACCTACCTTTGGAAGGTGGTCGCACTAACGGATTTGGTGCTAGGCCGTTCAATCTCAAGAGGGCAGAAATAGGAGGAGGAGGAGGACCATCGGTGATCTCTTTCAAAGTTGCCCTAACGTGAACCGAGAATAATCTTTTGATCGAGTAGCAATAGAAACGGGTGCGAGAACCGTTCATCATGGTTCAACGGCGAACACGAGATGGAGCGAGTGAGCGAGGGTGCTCTGCCATACGCGATGACGATGAGGGAAAGGTTCTTTAAGAATGAGCATCAGGAGCTCCTTGGGTGCCTTTGAGAAATAAACTCACTTCGGACAGTCGAGGATAGTCCTTGGTGAAGTGCTCATCATCTACAAATCAAGCAAGGATACCTCGATTTGTGTTGAGAACTATCGACGGAGAATGAGGTTTAGAGAATCATTGTTTCGGGGTATCGGCTTTGGCCTTACCTTTACCCTTCTTCTTACCTTTGGAAGTGTAATTTGTAGGATTGGACCGAAAACATTCACTTCGTAGGGTGTGCGGAGGTCAGAAGTTGGTGAGAAGCTACATTATTGGACGAAGTAGACTTACACTTCCCAGGAGTTAGATGAAGGAGACTTCGAAGTCTACCATACGGAACCAATAATACCATCAATGGATGGAGTTCTTGCTGTGATTTAGAAGTTCCGAGGTCGAGGGGCATCGGACAAGATATCATACAATGCGCCCGGAGCGAGAGTACACGAGATCAAGGTGCGGGCGTAAGCAATGAGCTTGTTCCTCGGTTACACATGCCCCCCATAGAAATGTATTTGGCAATACTGATTGAAAAAAAGGGGGTAGTGAACCAATGAGTCATAAGCTAATCGGGTATCTCAAATTTGATCATGCGACGACAACATTGCCACTCATGAATATGATACGAGATATGAGTAGCTCGGTCTGTTTCAATGAAGTGAGGAGATGCGTCCGGTCTCATAGCGGATCGGTGGCCGAAAATGTGTAAGGAATGCTCATGGCCAAAAAATTTAAATCTTGGAAAAATCCACGAGACAACCCAATGTACCACTTTGCGGCGGCACCCGATAAGAGTTTGTTGGAAAAGACGGAGACGAATAGAGATCGTCGACCCAAGAGTTAGAAGAACACCACAAGTGGTAAGTCATCACATGAGTTTGGGGGTCTTCACCGGTTTACCCTCAGAATTTAGGACAATCACTAGGAATCTTGGTTGGAACCGGAGGGCCAATATGGATTATGAATAATAGGATCATTTGTCAACTTCAACACATCGGGTAATTCCAACGTAGCAAGAAATGGTAGCGAGAGTATTGAAAGTCATCGAAGGTCATTGATAAGGACACCGTATGTACATTCCACCCGGTCAAGAGGATTTGTCCCCATATATTGTCGTACGAAGGATTCGGATTATAGGGATTAAAAACAAGATAATTCGGTTGATCACGGGATTGAGGACAAGGATATTGAGTTGAGGGCGGACACTTTAGAGGTCCTTGCTTGCAGTAGCATAAGGATTCTACTACGTAATGTAAGTATGAATTTGAGGTTTACGATACATAGGTTGATTTTGAGGGTAAGAATCGAGGTGCACCATATCTTGGTTGATTTTGAGGGTACGAAATTTGGGGTGCGTTATATACCGAGTTGATAGGAAACTTGAGGGTAATAGACGCCTTCGCTGTGCGTCAGGTTGACCTTGCGGAAAGCGGTTGAGCGGTACAACTAAACGGGGGTAAACGGGGTAAAAGCGAGAATTTGTGGAAACGAAGGAGAATGTTCTTTGGTGGGCGGGTTGCAACGGTTGTTGGTGGTTAGTTGCAAGCACTGTTGAAATGGGTTGTTGAAAGGCCCACCGAGGTTGACCTTGTTGGAAATGTTGGCATGATGGTTGTGACAGAGACCAGAGTTGTCCACTGATGACTCGGTTGACGAGAGAAGGACCAAAGGGGTTGTCTTGGTCACACAATATTTGGGCACGCATCTTTGAACGTGCGGTCGTGATTGAGGTGCAACGGGGTTGTCCTTGTGATGGATAAATTTGCCCCCGAGGACCAAAAGATGATCAGGGTTGATTCGAGAGGTTGACCCAGGGACTAGAGGGTTGTCCATGTTGGACCAAGGCTGTCCTTGCAAAGGTTGGCATTGTGGACGCCCTATATGGTTGTCCTGTGGACTAGAAGTAGGGCCACCTTGCTACGCTAAAGGTTGTCCCACGAGAGGGTTTTCCTTATGTAAGCCCGAGAGGGTTTCATAGGTAGAGTAGGTCCCAGATGAGTAACGAGTGCTAATAAGGATCATAAACAACTTTTGATAAGGATCAATAGGAGGCAAATAGAACGGGATTACATACACATCATAATGGTGTGGATATATATATACAATATTACCAACAACATCATAGTGATGGAATCGAGGATTAAGCGGGGAGCTTGAGGCTGAGAACCATGAGAGTGCTGCTGCGAACAACCAACATATATTCTTCAAAAGTAAGGCTTGCTAGGAATCACTGAAGTAGTGGAAAGCGCGAGAACTAGAAGCCACACAAACTATTGGTTGAACTAGAACGGATGTGATAGTAACTAACGAACCCGAAGTCGAAGGTGATAGCCCCAATGAAGGTAGGAGCGAAATCGAGGAGGAGGAATACTTTCGCCACGGATTGTGCAATGGAAGTAACACCGAGACATAATGCTGACTCGAGGAGATCTATATCCAAGCGAAAGTGAGGCCCGGCGGTGGGTGAAGATTGGGTGGAGGCATGAGAGAGATCTTCGGGGAAGAGAGTTGATATTCTCCTGTGGAACTACGAGGCATTCCTTCAACGCCAACGAGTATTTCGGAGGAATCCATATACGAGTCTAATGTAAGATCTTCTAAAATACTACGGGGACTAGAAGGTACCGCAACAACAACAAAAGGTGTTCCCGGACGTAAGGGCAGGGAAATTCCCCTTCTTCCCCAAAAGTCTGGACCAAGCACTGTGAAGGAGGCCAATTGAATTCAATAGGTTCGTCAAGCGGAGATCGAGTAACGAGGGTTGGATAGACGAAGAAGAATAGGTTGCGAGAACTCGACGAGATCTAGTGGATTGAGGGGTTTCGAAAGAAGCATCCGAAAAATAACCACCACTAGGGAGGCAATGAGGATGATGAAAGCTGGATGTTTCGCCACTTTGTATGCGCAAATCAGAACATGAAAGAAAATAACCAATCGAAGATACCAAAATCAAGAAACCAAGGAAATCAATCGGACCAAGTAACAAAATTTTAATGGATGTGTAATCGTAGGTGATTAATTTTATAACGTTGAAACCAAAATTCAGCATTTTCATGTTTTAAGAGTCGAGAAACAAGAAAAATATGAATCTAGTCACTTTCAATTTGAAATGAGCGTGAAAGGACAAGTGCTCGATGATCTCTTCTCTTTTTTTAAAGAGTCACGAAACGATCGAAAATGACTTCTCGGGAATTCTAAGCAAGAGGAGTGTACACGGGTTTCAGCATGAATTTCCATATACACTTTGGTGATCAAATGAAACAAAAATTACCAATGACTTGATGTACGTGCGGTTAGTCTCTCCCGAATCTTTGTGTTCGGTGTATCAAGGTTACAAGGCGCGACTCGACTTCCTATGGATAAAAGTATTACCACTAAGAGGGGTCTCCCTTTATATACGCGACGGTGCGGGAGCACAAGTCGATACTAACGCCTTCAGGTTCATTGAGTTTTAAATTTAATCTTGAATTATGTTTCAATTTCCACGCCCTATTGAATTTGGAGCTGAACTTCCTAGATGAAAACTATATGAAAATGAACGTCATTTCAATTCGATGAATGCTAGTTATAAGAAGGATGTAAATCTTTCAAACAAGCAAGCAAACAAAATATGTGAAGAAACTTCCTAATGCCCTTAATTCAATAATCGAAAACGAAAATTCCTTCCTAGATTGACAAATGCTAGTTATGTAAAGGAACGTTTCACTTTCGATGCAACAAAAGAATGCAAAGATATTTTTTTAATTTTTTTTGAATTTTCAATGAAATGAAGCACACATTGTGCTAATTCAAAAGGAAAAGCAAAGAAATAAACACTAGTTTTGATTTTTTTGAATGTAAGGTTTTGAAAGTGAATGACTCAACCAAAGTGAAACGAGACACAAAAACATGCGAAAGTCTAATGGAGCAAAATTTTGATCGAAAAAATAGAGTTTCCCAAAGCGACCCAAACAAGCGAAAGTAATCGATGCTCAAAGTATTGAAGAAGAAGGACAAATTGAAAAATGAAAAGAGACCATTCAATCAGGATCAAGAAAAAAATCGAGTCTAATGATGCGAAAATGGGGCCCTGATAACAATAAAAAGAGACTTGTTCTTGAACGGAGAAAGGCTCGGTGTGCAGAAACACTCGAGAGACCCTAAGGTCTTAAATAGCGACACGGACACAGAAAACAAACAAACAACTAAGGGAAGCAAGTCTAAAGTAGTCAACACGATGCCAAATTCTTAAACACACTAAAAAAATAACCCAAAAAAGCCAAGAAAATATGACCAAAATACGCATTAGAGAGGTCAAACCAAAACCTACGGGGGTTGGCGTGGCGCAAGGGCGTAATCCACGCCATATAGAGGTTGGGCGCGAGTGTTAAGAGCGACATGCACCAATCGAGCGCGCATTTGTCCCGGAGATGTGCCAAGGCCCGGATACCTATGGGAAAAAGAGGGAAAAACCCTAACCTAATGAGCGAGGAGGTCAACCTTGACTACTTGCTGGAGCTTAACGAGAGGATGGAAACTCGGAAAACAAACTAGAAAAAAGATAAATAACTAAACCAATAATTGAAAGCGAGCCCAACGGGGATGACACGACAAACTCGGGCGGTCCCCGAGTGGAGTCGCCAATTTGTTATGAAGGTAAATCCTCTATGCGGATATAGATGATCCCTCTAGCCCCTAGGGTGGGTCTAGTAACAAAAGGACATGCTAAAGTGTTTCTTCCTGAGTTAATTAATGAACAAAAGACATGGTGAGATTTACCTACCTTAAATCCAACATACTTGTAGATGTTGCGAAAGAGTAGTGGCCTCTCGCTCCTATCTTGGAAAATCATGATCTATTTGTTGTCACGCTCGAGATACTTGCACATAGGATAAAGAACAAGAACAACATATGACATAATAGTTTCAATCACAACTATCATCTTGTTAAAGAGGGCTAAACATATCGCATCAAATAAACATCATAACACAATAGTGGAACCAAAACGGTAGTTATGTATATTAATGAGTGAGAAGGAAGAGTACAGGCGATGCTTTGATGTCGCAGGTCTCCTCCAGCGGGGATTCGGATGAAGTATGACTCAAATGTTGGTCGGGGAATTCGAGACTCAAGCTCTCTTAGAAGTCATCGACTCGAGGCTCTCTCAACACATTTTTTCTTACTCTATCTTCCCCTAACGACTTAGGCTATAGTATAATTCTCCTAGTTCGGCTATTCGGTCGTTCGAAACTATTTTGTTATAATGTGTTTAGCTAGCTTCTACTAAAAAAAATAGTTTCTTATATCGAGGAAAGGGAGGAGGGTTGGGATCCCTACAAAGTGTGGGAAGGAGCCCCTATCCTTTAGGAGAGTTCAAAGAGAGGTGAGAAACTTCTGTCTAAGGAAGGAGTTTGTGGTTGTTTCGGGTTTCAACCACTCCCAATGAATCATCCTAGAGGTGGTTGGAAAGGAACCTCCACCTCTATTTTTTAAAAAATTCCATAAATAGCTTGGCGGAGGCTCAATGTTAAATTTTGCAGGTCGGTGCGAGGGTGTAACGGGCTACTCGCGCCAAGGAAAAAATAGGGATTTTCATGGCTGCTAGCAGAAATGTCAACAAAAAGAATGTTGTTTTCATCGAAAGGGATGCAAGGATGAAGTTGCAAAGCATGTGACAGCTGCTTATTGGTCATAAAAATGACCCTCCTAATGTGCGAGTTGGGGATTGTGGGGACGGTGAAAAAATGTTTGTGTAATAGCTTGGATTGCGATAAATTTGCTGCATCACACATCACACTTCGTATCATTTTCCTTTTTTTCTTTAAGACTTACCACTCACTTTTCGCTAATTGCGATAAATTTTCCACATCGCACATCGGAAACTTCACATATTTTTCCCTTTTTCTTTAAGACTTACCACTCCTTTTCGCCGATTGCGATATTGTCATGACACTCTGTATTGTGGTCCCCACTTCCTACGTCACCCATCACTAATTCACACTTTGAAACTTTCCACTGAACAACACTTCCGCTATCCCACCAACTTTGCGATATTGCGGTGCAATATCACATTTCGCACTTCACGTTTTTATCCCATTGCATTTCGCACTTCGTAGTTTTTTCCCCATCGCACTTCACAAATCACACTTTTTATTTTGTTCCTTTAACACTTACCACTCCTCGTCTACCGAATTGTGATATTTCCACGTACTCCGCTCGTCATGCGACATGTCGCACATCGCAAAATCACATTTTTATTTTGTTCTTGTTAACATTTACGCTCCAAACGGCGTGTAGCAGTCACCCTCCATCACAAATCTGCCTTACGTCACCTTTTTAAATCATTCCACTCCCAAAGACTTCTTGTGCCATAATAAAGCTTTAATAAGTTTTTAAGCTTTGATCTTTTCACTTCTAAGCCTAGTTTCATGTGTTTATCTCTCCATTAACACCTTTACCCCTTTCTTCTCCAAAATTTGCACCAAATCAACATTATTTCAATTAGAATTAAGTTAAACTTGGATAGCTTAGTTGCATGGATAAGAAGCATGGTAGATAGAGCATAAGATAAGTAGGGCGTGTTTAGCCCGTTGGGAAAGTTCTTTTGTGGTTTTAAATTAGTTTCCTTTTAGCAATTTAAGTTTAGTTTCCTTCTTGTCATTTCTTTTCGAGCAATTCAAATTAGTTTCTTTACGGCTTATTTTCCTTTCTACACATTAACTTAGTTTCATTTCCGTTATTTCCTTTCTACAAATTAAGTTAGTTGCCTTTGCACATCATTTTCCTTCTGACAATTTAATTTTTTTTCGGTTTTTATCATAGTTTAAGAAATAACACCCTTTCGTAAGCGGAAGAGGATGACATGAACAAAATGCATACATGTGTGTATATGTACTTGTCACCTCCAAGCTTGTACGAACCACTAGGGTTGATAAAGTTAAGTAGGGTAGCCACTAGGAGTTGCAGCTCTCTTGGTGCAATACCGGGAGCTCACCACTTTTGGCGCGCGTGGCCGGAGAGGTGTCCTAGCCCTACGATTCTTTGGTTTTTGTTTTAGCATTCTTTTATGCTTTCTTTCCTTTTCATGTAATTTCGAGAGAGAAATATTATACAAAAATATCTGATTTTCATGCCTCGTAGGGAGTAGGAATACTCAAAGACAAATCTTACCTAAAACCCCCACATCACCTCCTAGCCACACTCCACTCTTATTTAGTGGCGGTGAGATTGAACCCCCCTATAGGAGAGCCTTACGATTATTTTGAGGATCCTATTGGGGAAGAAGAAGAAGAAGAACTTGTTTCAGGGCGAGGGACTTGCTTCACCTATCTTAACCATGGATGGGATCCAAATAGCCTTTCCCATAAGAGAGGCGGATGGGGGAAACTAAGATGAAAATAATTAGCCCCTTAGCTCTTCCACACTTTCATGGACTTACCTATGAGGACCCTCACACATTCATGTTTGAATTTGCCATTGTTTTGTAGGGACTTATGACTACTACCTATGATGATCGAGAATTTGAAGTTATTCCCATCCACCCTTAAGGATGCGGCGGTGTGCTAGTTCATGGAGTGCACGGGGATAGCATCACTACTTGGGCATAGATGGAAGAGACCTTCAGCGACAAATACAAAGACTATTTGTAGGTCCAAGGAAACTAAGGATGAGATATTTAGGATGACTCTAGGGCTCGGATGAATCCTTAAAGGAATATGAAGAGAGGTTTTCAATTGAACTATAAGAGAGCCATGTTGTACCCTTGATCTGAATCACTTAAACTTGTACTTCTTTGAGGGATCGAGAGAAGAGATTATAGAAAACCTTAAATATCTTTCATCCAAGAGGAGATATCTACCAACTACCCTATGAAACAATAAAATTGTCTTTAGAAACCATTACTAGGGCATTTAGGAAGAAGAGAGCGGAGCTAACTGCGAGAGGACATCCAATACCCCTTCTCTTCCACCTCCATCAAACATGAGATTGGAAACATGCTAGAGGACTTCAAGAGTGACATGATGTACACCTTTGCTTTGAAAATGGACAAAATGCGAGGTCAAGGAGAGCGAAGAGAGACGAGAGAGAACCCTAGCCATATTTTGTCCTAGATGTGCACAGAAGCACCCGAAGAAATGAATGTCGAATGTCATAGAGATTTGCTCAATGCTGTGCAGATAGAATCATTCCACATACAAGTGTCCCTCATTACCACGGACTTAAGGCTATATATCAAGGTGGGGAAGCAATGCTAGAGCAACTATGTTTCATCGAAGCTAAAGAAAGCCTCAAGGTCCTCGGCCATATCAACAAGGTATGCAGGGTGCACCTTACTCTTATTATCACAACAATCGAGCGCACCCATGCAACCTTGGTACACCCTCACTCCCCCATCTCTGGTATACACCTCTTAATTCACCTTACAACCCTTCATATCATCCTCGGCTAATCAACCAACCATTCGAGGCGGTATGGTACACAGCTTAACCTCGGTGGAACAATCCATCCCAAGGGTGGAGGCCTCAAAAAAATCAACTAGCCTACTCTAATGCCTCCACCCCAAACTCAACCTCAACTTACTCATGTTGCTCCACCCTAGGCTACCTCGAAATACTACGCGACCCAATACGAACCCGAACAATAGATAGGGCACAACGAGGGCTCCCGGTGGAGAAACATCCTATCCAACTTATGTTGTGGAGATACGAGGAGGTTAATCTCGGGTCGGGAAGAGTACTCCCGAAGAAAACCATCCTCCATCTCCACCTATGGAGGTTGAGGAGGAAAAGGAAGAAGGTAACACTCGAGATCCAACAACCTCCTTTTTCACTGGCGAGTGCTTGATCCACCCTAATCAACACACCCCGGAAGGAGGCGAGACTCACAGGAGAGTGGAAAAATTTGTGTGTAAAAGATACCACTTCTCCGAGTGCCATTAAGGATGTCCCTATCTACAATAGGCTCATCAAATAAAAGTGCTTCAAGAAACACAGGGAGAAGGAAGAGAGATACCCCCACCATCAATACGAGTAGGACAATTGTTTGACCTAATGCTTTGGGTAATCGAGAATTTGGATCGGGGCCTAAAATTAGCTAAAAAATTCAAAGCGCTCAAAATTGTTTTAGACCTCAACGATGTTCGAATGGGAGTTCGTCACTAGGGATTACGGCGCAACTCGTTTCACCAAAATGCGAGTTCGTATGGTGAGGTTATCGTCGAATGTTCGTTTTTCTCGAAAACATGCGAAAAATGGGCGAACATGTACAATGATGATGTGGCAAGTACAATCGGCATTGCGAGGGAGTATTCTCAGTTACGGTGATGGCATTATGACAAGTTTTGTCTTCATATTCGCTAGATGGGTTAAGTGAAAGGAGAGAAATTGTCCAATGACTCACACTTCTTCCAAAGTTGGAGATTTGAATTTTTAAGGATGGAGTATAACCCAACTAGAGGGGTGCCATGTGTCCTCTACGGTGGGCCATATCACTAATTTATGGGGTTGAATGTCAAATTTTATGCAAATGGACATTATTTCACCACATAAATAATGTCCATTTCATAAAATTTGACATTCAACCCCATAAATTAGGATATGGCCCACCGGAGAGGGACACGTGGCACCCTCTAGTTGGGTTGTCCATCCATCATAAAAAAAAATTCAAATTCCAACTTTGGAAAGTGGAGGTCATTGGACGATTTCTCTCTGCTCTACCCATCTAGCGAGTGTAGTTTTTTAAAACTACCTCTCGACGATTTCCCGCAATTATGGAGGAGATCATTCTAATAAAGTTGGTGAAGGTTTAAACTTGCCGGTATTGATAAATTTGGGGAAAATTTAGTGGTGCAAAATTTGTGAGGGCGGAGTGGGGCTCAAAACCACGACCTCCCGCTTATAAACCACGCTACTATAACGTCTCCCCTGCGCTCGATGTTTCTTACACTCTATATACTTTTCACGTATATTTGAAGTTTAATACGTCAATAGTTTGGGGGGGGTTGGAGCAGCCCCCTGCCATGTGGCCGAGCTCGAAAGGCGAGAGCTAGATCCAAACGACCGGCGAGAGATTAATGCGGTTTAATTAACATTAAAACATGGTTTAACCACGTTAAACCAACATTAAAGCCTAAAAACGCGCTTATTAGTTAATCTATGTTTATCACGATAAGTGCGTGCTTAGCGCGAAATTAATGCCAAATTTTAAGTTGGCGGGTTTTTCGGAAGCACACCAATTTTGGCGGAAATTATAAATTTAGAATGTCAGCTTGGTAGTTTCTCCCGGGTTTTGGAGGAAGAAATTGGGGCAAAAATTGGTTTTGGTCATAACTCACTCAATTTTCGACCAGAATTGAGTCGAGTAAAAAGTCATTCTAGGCTAATTGGCATGCTTTGGGAACTCAATGGAAGCGAGGGTTGCGAAGGCGAGAAAAGATAATCTACATGTGTTTTTTGTGCATTTGAATATTTTTTGAGGGCTAGGGCCACCGAGTGTTGGGGTCATTTCCGGGCATCTACGGTCAAATTCAACAAAAAAATAGTCCTTTTTGGGAGATTATGATGTTTTAAACTCATTGGAACGAGGTTCAAGAGTTCGAAGCTTTTAACGAGAGATTTTATCACACTTGAAGCTAATACGAAAGGTCACACTATGAATGTTTGGACCAAGGAGATGTAGCCCGGGAGGGGGTGAACTCCTTTATCAAAATTCTACTGTAGTTAAGATACGTTATGTGTGTTTGTTGTGTTTAATATTGCTTGCATTTTTTCATTTAAAATTATGTTTTTAAAAAGCTTATGAAAAACTCATAATTTCACTAAGTAAATTAGTTTGACAATCACATGCTCATAAACGAAACCCATGAAGGATAAGTAAAACAAAGCAAAGAAAATTTTACCCTATATGCGAAATGAAACTAGCACAACAATAACTAGCATTCATTTTTCGGATCAAGTTGGTATCGAGGAGCACAAGGTTGCTTGCTTGTTTTTATGATGGGTTTTTTAATAGTGCAAATTCTCTTTGTTGCTTACAAGGTTGAGATTGCGAGGAGAGAAGGAAGCTCTTGATAGCTAGTCTAGAAGTTAGGACAAGAAGGAAGAAGGCCGAGAAAGCATCATCTTTATCCAAAGGACCAATCAAGGCGGCACTTTAAGCACAAGAGGAATTATTTGCATAAGAGGAAATTTGAAGTGAGTGAGAAGAGATATAGTTTGCAAAGATTGAGCTTGAATCTATAGCCAAAATTTCAAGGCATGAATATTTGTAAATTGTTGTGAAGCTCTTTAATTCATTACATTGTGATGGAAACTTCATTAAGTGGCGATTCTAAACCATCCTCCTTTGCAAGACTCTTTGATAAAGAGATGAAGAAGGACATATACATCATGAAAGATATGGTGCAAAATATATATGAAGATATGCGGGAGAACACTAAACTTCAAGAGAAATTGGCTACTATGAATAAAGAGAAAGCAAGAACTTCTTCAAAAGATGCATGAGATGGAGATTCAACTCCATGATGCCAAAGAAGCCTTAGCCAAGCATGTGCTCGAAGAAGAGGTAAATAGTTCAAATTTGTCTTTAATTTCCTCTCAAGATAAATGTGTAGGTTCATTTGAAAAATACACTAGAGGAATAGGGTCCAAATTGATGATAAAAAATGGGTTATGAAGGTAAAGGATTAGGTAGACATGCGAGGAAGGCACAACTAAGCTCAATTATGGTTGAGGAAAGACCTAAGTATTTGGGTCATGGCTATGGACAACTTTATGGAGAAAGTTCTAAAGCCATGAAGGCACTTGAAACAATTCCAAGAAGGATTTTTGTTGTAAGTTCAAACCCTCAAATATGTAAAGTTTGCAATCAACATGAATGCAATTGTTTGAAACCCATGTTGTAGTAGGATGCTTGTAGACATGTAGCTTATGGCGAACAAGAGAGGTTGTGACGGCTCTAAGGACATGAGCATTGTTGTTGGTCTTTAAAGGAGGTTTGGAACCTCTTCAAGTTCATCTTCTTTGAGAAGGTGATAAAGATGGACATTCAAAGAATCATTCAAGGTATAATTCTTCCTATAATCATGTTTTTTATGATTATGTTAAGCATGAAAAATATGCATGCATGAATGGGAGAAAACGTTGTTTTTCATATTTTGGTTTGTATAGCCATCAAGTTTCAAGATGCTTTGGAAGAGAATGATAGCATACAAGAAACAATCATAGCAAAGGTGACTTGAACAAAAAAGTGAAAAAAATATTTGCACTTATTGTCGAGGAGGAAGGGACATCTCATTGATCAATGTTGGACAACATCTGACAACTCATCCAAAGAATTTGAAGCAAGTGGAGAAAAATAGTGGCGAGAATGGAATAGGAGATTCCATCATCGGTGCTGATGATCAAGATGATTCACAAGAAGAGGATGTTCGGTAGGAAAAATCGCCATTGAAGTGGTTTGGTAAGAAATGGCTCGATTTCTTGACCAAGTAAGGCATGCATTTACTTTTTGTACATAGATGCAAATTTCAGCCTTATGTATGCATGAATTTATGTTGAAAATTATGACAGAAGTTGAACTAGATTATCACAACTTGTATGATGCAAGAATTGCATGTGAATACTATTTAGGTTGAAGGAATTTTATTTGTTGCAAAAATTTCGCAAGATGGTGTAAAATATGGGTATGTCACTCATTTATGTTGCAACAATTTATCATTCGAGTTCAGTACTCTTATGATCACCCAAATTTTTTTGGTTTATGTACTTGCTTATACTTGAAAGAGAGAGTTGAAGTGTGTACATATGCATGAGATTTTGTATATGTAGAAATAGAGGACTTGTGATAAGTTCATTGCAAATAGATACATGCATGAGTCTGTTGTCAATATGTACCTTGGAATGTCGACTTGTGTCGATTGTGTCACACACATTTCATATCGATTTATGTCGATTGTGTTGTATATATGTCATTATGTTGGTGTCGGTGTGCACTCATATGTTCATATCGATTTATGTTAATTGTGTTGTACATATGTTTATTGACTAAGTATTACGTATATGTACATCTTACATTTCATATCAATTTATGCCGATTGTGTTGCATATTTCATGTCGACTTGTGTTGTTGATGTCGCATGCTTTTTGTCGACTATGTTTGTCGATTATGTTGATCAAATTATGTTTTAGTCAATGGTGTTTTGTTGATTGTGAGTTGATGTGGATACACACCAATGTGCAAGAAGATCTCCATGTACTTGATGTTACGGGGGAGGTGACAGGTCATTGCTTTAAAGGAGCAAAAACAAGGTGGTCATCATTTTCAATTCTTGCATAGTGTTTTCTTTTCAACATTGATTGTGTTCTTGTGACAAGATGTTGCGAGGAAGTTTGAGGTCCATTCGGTGAGAAATGGACGAGATGAAAAAGTGTTTTGCAGCCATTGCGAGAACAAAGGCTGGTTTCTTGTGTTGACACCAGAGTTCACTCATATTGCAAGTTTAATTTGGATAAGAGGAATTCCAAGAAGAAGCTTGTATGCCTTTATTGCAAGAGGACTTCATTCTCGGTGGGAAGGCTAACAATTTTTCCAAGCACGAGGAGAGATCGATGTGGTACATTTGAATATGTATCGGAGTCAATAGCCGAGTCCACTTACATCTTCTAGAAGTGGTTCAACAACAACAAGTAGTGGTTGAGAGACATAGCCGATTGCGATGCAAGGCATGTCGAGGATAATTGTCGAAGTAAGACGTTTCAAGTAAAATTAGTTGATATAACTTGAAAGCGGAATATTGTTGAATCTCAAGAAGATAATTATCGACTTTTGTGGGTCCAAAAAGCCAGTCGGTGGGGAAGGTGTGATCGGAAATTTGGATCGGGGCCTAAAAGTAGCTAAAAATTCAACGTTCTCCAAAATTGTTTCGGACTTAAACGATCGGATAGAGTTCATCACCGGGATGCAGCGCAACTCATTTCATCAAAATCCGAGTTCGTATGAAAGTGAGTTGTGTCTCTCTCATTTTGTTTTCCAAAATAGGTAAAAAATGAGCAAAATAGGTACGGTGATGATGATGTGGCGAGTACGGTTAGCATTGTAGGGAATATTCTCGATTGAAGCCAATGGCATTGTGACAAGTGTCATCTTCATATTTTCCAAATGGGTTAAGTGAAGAGAGAAATTGTCCAAATGACCTCCAATTCTACCGTAAGTTGGAATTTGAGTATTTTTTTAAGGATGGAGTATAACCCAACCGAGAGGGTGCCACATGTCCTCTCTAGTGGGCCATCTCCTAATTTTATGAGAATGGACATTATTTATGAGAGTAGAGAGTGAGGTTCGAAACCCTGACCTCTCGCCTGCAAACCACACTACTACTCTTGTCTCCTGCCGCCCGATGTTTCTTACCTCCATAGAATTTCGTGTATATTTGAAGTTTAACCATCGATAGTTTGGGGGGTTGGAGGGGGCCAACCCCACTCCCCATGAAGCCGAGCTCGAGGGCGAGAGCCGAGCCAAACGGCCAGAAAAGCGAAGATGTAATGCGGTTTAATTAACATTAAAATGTGGTTTAACCACGTTAAACCAATGTTAACCATAAAACATGCTTATTCGATTAATGCTATGTTTATCCTCAGGTAAGTCAGCGCTTAGCGCTAATTAATCCAAAGATTAAGTTGGCGAGTTTTACTGGAGGTGTGCCAATTTTGGTGGGAATTCTAAATTTAGAATGTTAGTTTCGGAAGTTTCTCCGATTTTGGAGGAGAAATTAGGGAAAAATTGGTTTTGGTCATAACTCACTCAATTTCGACCAAATTAAGCTCGGTAAAAGTCATTGTAGGATAATTGGAATGTTGGGAACTCAATGGAGTAGGTCCGAGGCGAGGAAAAAGGTCATCTATAGGTGTTTTTTTGCATTTGAATATTTTTAAGGCTAGGGCACGATCGGAGCTCAAATCGAGCTTGGGAAAAAAAGCTCAAAAATGAAAGTGCTCAAATTGATTTGGAACCTAAGTGACGGGATAGGCCTCGGCCGATACGATCCCAACGCCACGAACGACCGAAAACCGACAACGCCTTGAAGAAGTTATTCAACTTTGAAGTTCGTAAAAAAAAAGGCAGTTTGACTTTAAAAATTGGCAAATATTAAAAAAAGAATATTCCAGAAATATTCTTGAAATATTTTGAAAATATTCCTTGGAATATTCCATGTAGACCGAGTTTTTTGTAATAGTGGCATTACACACGGTGGTGGAGAGTTGGTGTGTAATGGCGGACCCCGATCGAGTTTGCCGGGTGGCGAGGCCCAAAGGCGCACGTGGCCCCCCGATTCACAATGGGAATAGCGTGGATTAAAATTTTACATGTTTGTGGTTTGAACCCCGACCTGCCTTGGGTCTGGCCTTCCACACTACAGTGGCCACGACTGGTTTTTGACATGTGAAGCACAAAAGTTGGTTATTATAACGGTTGTAATGGTTACCCCAATAGCTAATGTGGAATGTGCGGCCACATGTCACTTGACATTTAATGCTAGCAGTTTATGCCGCCCCAAAGTTAGCGTCGGTTCCACAGTTAGGCGGATGTGCCGGAGTTTAGTTAAGTTAGCGCGGTGTCTCACATTTAGTGGAGCTTGTTTAGGCAAAGGCGGCGGTCGAGTAAATGTGCCATAACTTTGGGTAGAAAGGCCTTTTGAAGTGAATTTATTTATTTATTTTGGGTCTCTTCGACATTGGACTCAATGGAGCAGATTACGAAGTCTAACGGAGGTCATCTTCGAAGGTTTAAGCATCGAAGAAGATGAAGGAGCCATCGGGGCTGGAAGAGAAAGGCAACTGTTGTGGTGTTTGTGTTTCTGCGGTTTAAGGTAAATGAATAGGCATTAGTAGCTATTTCATGCCTTTTGAATCTGTTTAGATGGTTTGCGAACTGTTAAGAACTTTAGAAATCCGAAAATCTTCATTTGGTTCTAGAGGCCATTTTCCAAACGAGTGTGTAGGCGAAATCGGAAGCGTGGGAGGCCGTTTTTGATGAAACAAAACTCTATATTGACTATTTCGGTAATTCTAGAACCAATGGAAGTGGTTTCAGATCATTTGAAGTACTTCTGACTCGAGATTGATATGAATTCGTGGGAAGCCACAGGCAAACCGTGGAGAAGCCATTTTTTGGGGATGTTGTGCTTAATGTAAGCAATTTATCGGTTGATATTTGATGTCTGATCATTATTGGATGCATCATTAGTGGTTTCAAACAAACATAAATCCTAAAGTTGTGCCATTTTAGAAGCTCGGAAAGCTTAGTGCACCAACGAAGGATGTGTGTCCACGGAAGCCTAAAGTACATTTGGGAATTGGATAGCCATTAAAGGGATTTAAAATGGTATTCTCAGCCCTTTGAATCATTCTTGTATTCATTGTGGTTAAGTTTGGAGCTTGTAAAAGAATTTTATTACCTTAATCCCAAAGAGTCTAGTCATGTTGACGAAGCTCAAAGGAGATGTAGCCCAAGAGTTGGGGTGAACTCCTATATTATATTCTTCTTGTTGTGTTTTGTTATTCTATAGCTGGAATTATATTGCTGATATACATGTTAAGTTTCAGCAAAAACAAATAAACTTCAAACACATAAACGAAGAAAAAGAACATACACCTCTTATTAAATTCTGCATAATGTCATGTTTGAGTAAGGGGATTTAATTAAGTTTGAGTGTTTACTTCTATTATTTCTTTAGGCGAGTATGTAAGTGGGCCGGGTAGCCATTTTGGATTCATCCTTTCTTTGAAAGGTGACATATCCGGTAAATGCCCCTACGGTCTATCTGCGTAATTAGAAATAAGAAGTTCTCACATTTCGGATTTAAAATTTGGAGTATTTGCACTCATTTACATAAATGAAAATGGATACCTTACCCTTTTCAAGTACAATCCATTTTCAGATCAGATGGTATCGGAAGCTCGGGTTGAGCATTTGTTGTTGTGCAAAATTTTTAAACGAGTGTAAGAGATTCTTGTTTTATTGGTTGCAAAATGGTTGCATGTATGAGTTTTCTTGAGTTGGAAGCATATTTGTTGTTAGTTGAGTCTTGGAAAGGATTGAAGACTATTTTCCTTACCCAATTTACCTCAAGATTATCTTTGGAAAACAAACTCCAATAGTTTGTATTTTTATGGGCTAACTTGAATGAGAAGGGGTCTTTCTTGACATTTGGCTAAAAGCTTGTCGGTTGATTGAAAGCTTTGAGGGCTTTTCTTTGGAGTTCCTTTTGGTTGTTTAACATTTACATAATGTCATCTTCTATTACAAGTGAAGTTTCATCCTTCACGAATTCTTCAATGATGACATGAAGAATGAGTTCTTTAATGTGAAGGACATGGTGCGGATTCTCCACGAGGATCAAAGGGAAAGTGTTCAACTTCGTGCACAATTTCTAGCTATGCGGGGAAGAGAAAGAAGCCATTCTTCAAAGAGCGTGATATGGAATTGCGACTTCTTCAAGCTCGAAAGCTTTGTCCCGAAAAATACCTCATCTTCGGGATGTAAATCATGAGGTAAATCATTACGATTTGTCTTCAAGTTCCTCCATTGAAAAGTGTGTTGGTTCTTTTGAAAAACATACAAGAGGTATTGGGTCCAAATTGATGTTGAAAATGGGCTATCAGAAAGGAAAAGGTTTGGGAAAGCATGCAAGGCATTGTTGAGCCTATTTGTGTTGTGGAGCGTCCCAAGAATATTGGTCTTGGCTATGAGCAACTTAATGGCGAAGCTTTGAGCACATGCATTCAAGAATGTGATGCAAATTTGAAGAGAACATTTCTCCCAGTTCTCAATTACATCAATGTCATGATGAAATCTTCCTTACCATTGTTTGAAGCCTTTGTTGCGGCAAGAAGATGGTAGACATGCAACTTATGGCAAACGTGCTGTTGTAGACAATTTTTTTCCCCCTAGAGACGACCTAGAGTTGCCATAGACCGGTGCATAGGACATCTTATCATAGCAAGGAGCTCATAATATGGCTTGGGTTGACAGTCAAAGCTGCTACGCTATCTCTTGTAAAACAAGGAAATTAATTAAAATGGGACCGGACTCTCTCGGAAAGCTAATACAAAGGTAAGAATAATGTAGGAACAACATGCAAAAACTTCCAATACAAAAGCATCGGACGAGTTAAGAGACATCTTATTGCAAAGAGGGCGAATTCGAATAATATACTTACAATCAAATATCGGAAAGTGAATGCAATGAAGAAAACATGAAGAAATAGTTAGCATGAAGTTATTTTAGATACACAACGGAACCACATATGGGCTTATTAATCTCGTCCATACATGACAATGGCGTTTAAAGATGCCACTCCTCAATCGCCTTATAGCGAGAAAATATGGATGAAAAGAACATGGAACAATATATCATGCACAGGCCTATTTAAAGCGCTTAGTCGGTCAAGTAAGGGCATCGACTAGGATGAATCCTTACTTAAAATTAGTGAGCCACTCGCATTCGAGAACAATGATACAAGAAGATAAATGTAATGGAATGAGATTTTATATTAACACATAGGAAAATTATCTTGTGGGATACCAAAGACCGGAATCTCATTACGGATATAACTCCTCCTCGAGACCCTACGGGCTCTAAGCCTTCATACATAAGTGTTACAAGATGTATACAAGAACTTCTCCTTTGCACAATTTTACGATAGAAATGCGGAACCCTTACGATGTCTTTTTCCTATAGTATTTATAGAGGAAATAGAAAATTGTAGAAGAAGAGGTAGGTGATGCATTTAATGGTTGATTTGAACAAAATGGCGGAAAAATCCTCACGCCCATATTACTTGACAACCTTGAAATGCGAGTGTACTTTCTGCTGGCACACTCCATGGAGTAAATGCGAGGATGAAAATCTCCTCATGAACAAGACATAAAGAATAAAATATACACATGTTAAATAGCAGCGGGGAAGAAAAATGTTGCAATAAAACCTTGAGGTTTCTTGTTTTTGTGCATGGTACTCTTGGCCCTCTACCTTTGAATTAAAATCCCGGATCTTTAATGCGGGCGTTGTATTTCTCGATCTTTCAGCGATATTTCATGCGGCCCCATTAATGTTTTCGCCTACCCAAATCTGCCCTTTGATTTTCTGCGGAGGTTCTACAATTGCAAATCCTTGCTTTCTTTAATGGTGGTCACATCATGAAAACACGGATCTTTTCCCACCAATTTCACTCCTGAAACATGGTCTCGCTGTGCATTCTTGGCCTACGTAATGGGAAGTGACGAATCATGATAATTCTTAGCCACGATAAACACATAAAAACAAAAACTCGTTAAATAAAACCAATCACGGATGGCGGACATGGTGGGGTTAATGGAGATGGTGGTATAGGTGCGAGAGGATGATGAAACGATGCGGGGTGGCGAAAAACACGGGGGGAAGATGATGGAGGTGGACGGAGTTGACCGGGGAAAGACAATGGATGTATATATGAATGAAACATATATATGCATGGTGGAGGATGAGGCAGGTGAACACGTGTGTGTGGGCGGTGGAGTCGGTCGGCGGGTGGCGAAGGATGATATGGGCCACACGATCATTGGATGAATCGACGGTTTTAGCATTGGAGGACAATGAAATGGTGGGCCGGGGACGCAATGGGCGTGGGTTAAAACATGTGCAGCTCGGAGGATAACCACGGGTGGATGGAGGACTTGAGATTTGATGGTCGCCCCGATGATTCCCATTGCCCGGGCAGCACGGGCCCGAACAATAATGCGCAAAATGGGCGGTTTCGGGAATCGTACATGAGGACACTTGTCATACGTCTATGGAATCGGCGGCCCCGCGAGAGAATACCGCCCTCTCGGCAATGGTGGTGTGGAGATGAAACCGCCGGTTTCGCAACGGGTACGGGCGCGGGGACCACCACGGTAAGCACGGCTCCGCTCCCGTCGATTTGTTTTTGATCGGACGGCTCCGGACGCGCACAATCTTTGGCTATAAGCTCCTGCACATCCCGGCACACGGTTTTGCGCCGGGTCATGTGAGAATCAAAACAAAGGGGCTAAGACTGCCGAGGCTAGGCCCGATATGTTTTTAAATGCGGATCTTAACCTTTGCATAGTGTATTTTAGGAAGTAGGAAAAGAAGGGTAGCGATAGGCGAGAAATGGGGTTTTATGGCCATGACGGGGGGATTTAAAGCAGAGATTTAAACGGATGCCAAGTTAAAAATTGAATGGAGGAGCTAATGACCACAAAATAAATGTAGGGGGTTGATATGTGCAACACATTCCATGCGAGAAAAAGAGGTATAATCATTCACATGATCAATTTGACTATGTTTCAACAAAGAATGATAATTTTTCTTGTTCAAATGAAAAAAGGACTTTGTTGTACATTTGTGGGTCGATTTAACCATCATGTTTCGAGATGCTGGATGAGGAAGAAGGCACACAAGAAGCAGATGAAGCAAAGACTACCTTCAAAGAATGTTCATATGATTTTCAATTTTTTCCAAAAGAAGGGACATGTTGTCTCTCATTGTTGGACTTTGCATCCAACTCGTCGTCCCACACACATGCAGCAAGAGGAAAAAAATATTGGTGAAGGTGGAATCATGGATTCCATTATTGATGTGGAAAGGGAAGTTTCACATGAGGAAAAGTTGCAGCAGAAAAAATCACCATGGAAGTGGCTAGGTGAGAAGTGGATGGACTTCTTGACACAGTAAGACGTACTGCTTTTGTACATATGCAAATTTCAGATGTATGCATGTATTTTATGTTGTAATATCTTGTTTGTTTTGAGCCACCTTAGATCATTGATCAAGGTAGCATTGTACAGTTTCATTCTGTAAATTTCTCGCCAGAAATTTCTGTGTGAGTTCAATAAGGTCAGTTGTGGACAATTGTGGACAAGCGCATTCAGGAAGGGAAATGTCAATTTCTTTCCATTTGTGGTTCAATTTCACTTGCTTTGCAAGGAAAAAGTGTTTGAAGGGCTGAAGAGACGAAGATTTTTATTCTCTCATTTTTTGTACTAGAGTTTAGTTCTTCATTTCAGTAATATTTTGGGGACCAAAAGCCTCTCATTTGGGAGGTGTGATCAGGAGCTCAAATCTGAGCTTGGAAAAAAAAAACTCAAAAATGAAGTTGCTAAAATTGACTTGGAACCTGAGCGACCGAATAGGCCTCGGCGATACGATCCCAATTCCGTGAACAGTACTCAAATCCGTTACCATATGAAGAAGTTGTTGCACTTTGAAATCGCCCAATAACCTTCAATTTTGAAAGGGAATTTTTTTAATTTTGTGTTGGGAAAATTTTTATTTTTATTAAGGTTTAATTAGTTAATTAAATTATATATTTATTAATATTTTATATGGTTTTAATTAATCATATATCATATTATTTAATATATGTTTTAATTAATTTATTTAAAAAAAAATTTAAACCTTATTAAAATTAAACTATTATACCACACATATATTAATAAAAATTTGAAATATGAATTATATTTCAAAACCCATATGTTCAAAGTTTAAATGTGAAATGATACATATGGTTGAAGGTTCACGTGGTGTTACATGGTAAACGGTTCATAAAGTGGCTACGTTATGGTCAAAGCCACGTGGGTTTGTTTTTAATGGAGCGGAGTTACACAAAGGTTATAAAACAAACCGTTGAACTGTTGTTAAACCGGCGGTCTTGGCAGAGCTCCGCATGTGACCACCAAAATTGTTGCCACGTTTAACTTAAATTTCGGACATTACATGTTGCGGATAAGTTCACATGTGGCCACGTCTTCAAACATTAAATGCTAGCATTTAGTAGTTCTGCCAATTTTGGAAGCGCGCTGCCAAATCAGGAGATGCCTCCACTTTAACTGCAGTTAACTAAAGTTGGCCCACCTTTTGTGGGATTTTTGCCTAACATTGGGCAAAAGAATGTTTGGGCCATATCTTTCACATGGGAGATCCTTTTGGAGTGAATTTTTTTATTTATTTTGGGTCTCTTCAACCTTTTGGACTCAATGGAGCAGGTTTGAAATCTAACAGAGGTCATCTTTAGAGATTTAAGCATCGAAGAAGATGAAGGAGCCATCAGGGCCTGGAAGGAGAAGGCTGTGTATTGGACTGTGTTTCTTTGTTTAAGGTAAATGAATAGGAATTATTATCTATTTCATGCCTTTTGAATCTTTTTAGATGATTTTCATAGCCTGTTAAGAACTTTAGAAAGCTGCAAAGCTTCATTTAAGTTCTAGAGGCCATTTTCCAAACATAGTGTGTAGGCGAAACCGGAGCAGGTGGAGGCCGTTTTTGATGAAAAAAAAATCTATCTTGACTATTTCAGTCATTCTGGAACCAATGGAAGTGGTCTCAGACCATTTTTAGTACTTATACAGCTTGAGAAGTTGATATGAAGTCATGGGCAGCCCTGGGCAAACCATGGAGGAGAGCCATTTTTGGGGATGTTGTGCTTAATGTAAGCAATTTATCAGTTGATATTTGATGTTTGATCATTATTGGATGTATAAGTAGTGGTATTAGGGATCAAAATAGAAATATGAGGGAGTTTGTGCGATTTAGAAGCTCAGAGAATCTTAGTGCACCGACAGAAGGATGTGTGTCCATGGAAGCCTAAAGCTGTTTGCAGGAATTGGATAGCCAATAAAGGGATTTAAAAGGGTATTCTCAGCCCTTTGAATCATTTTCATATTCATTGTGGTTAATTTTTGAGCTTGTAAAAGAATTTAAGTACCTTAATCCCAAAGAGTCTAGTCATGTTGACGAAGCTCAAAGGAGATCTAGCCCAAGAGTTGGGGTGAACTCCTATATTATATTGCTGTTGTGTTTTGTTATTCTATGGCTGAATTATGTTGCTGATATACATGTTAAGTTTCAGCAAAAACAAATAAACTTAAAACACATAAACAGAACAAAAGACATACACGTCTTCCAAGCAAAAATTCCACATAATGTCAAGTTTGACTAAGGTCATTTTAATTAAGTCTGAGTGTTTACTTCTATCATTTCTTTAGGCAGAGTCTGTAAGAGGGCCAGGTAGCTTCTGGATTCATCCTTTCCTTGAAAGGTGACATATCCAGTAAATTCCCCTACAGTCTATCTCTGTATTAGAAATAAGAAGTTCTCACATTTTTAGATTTAAAATTGGGAGTATTTGCACTCATTTACATAAATGAAAATGGATACCTTGCACCCTTTTAAAGTACATTCCATTTTCAGATTAGATGGTATCAGAGCCATGTTGAGCATTTGTTATTGTGCAAAAGGTTTTAAAACAGTGTAAGAGATTTACTATTTTATTGGTTGCAAAATGGCTGCTTGAATGAGAAGGGGTCTTTACTAACATTTGGTTAAAATCTTGTCGTTTGTTTGAAAGCTTTGAGGACTTTTCTTTGGAAGTTCCTTCTGGTTGTTTTGACCATTTAAATAATTTCAACTTCTTCTACAAGTGAAGTTTCCTCCTTCACGAGATTCTTCAATGATGACATGAAGAATGAGTTCTTTAAGGTGAAGGACAGGGTGCAGTTTCTCCTTGAGGATCAAAGGGAAAGTGTTCAACTTCGTGCACAATTTCTAGCTATGACGGAAGAGAAAGAAGCCATTCTTCAAAGATTGCATGATATGGAGTTGTAGCTTCTTCAAGCTCAAGAAGCTTCATCCAAGAAAATGCCTCATCTTCAGGATGTAAATCATGAGGTAAATCATTCTGATTTGTCTTCAGTTTCCTCCATTGAAAAGTGTGTTGGTTCTTTTGAAAGGCATACAAGAGGTATTGGGTCCAAATTGATGTTGAAAATGGGCTATCAAGAAGGCAAAGGTTTGGGAAAGCATGCACAAGGCATTGTTGAGCCTATTTGCGTTGTGGAGAATCCCAAGAATATTGGTCTTGGCTATGAGCAACTTAATGGCGAAGCTTTGAGCACATGCATTCAAGAACGTGATGCAAATTTGAAGAGAAAATTTCTCCCAAGTTCTCAATTACATCAATCTCATGATGGCAATATTCCTTACCATTTTTTTAAGTCTTTATTGCAGCAAGAAGATGGTAGACATGCAGCTTATGGCAAGCATGCAATTTTAGGCAATTTTCAAGATGAGAAAAATGATGTTAGTATGCAATTGAAAGCTGGAGCCTCTACTAGTTGATCTCCTCATGGAGGAAAAAAGGATGAACATGCAAAGCAGCATAAGAGGTATAAATCTTCTCATGATCAATTTGATTGTGTTTCTGCAAGGCATGATAATTTTACTTGCTTTAATGGAAGAAAGAATTCTTGTACATATTGTGGTCAATTTAACCATCATGTTTCGAGATGCTGCATGAGGAAGAAGGCACACAAGAAGCAGATGAAGCAAAGACTACCTTCAAAGAATGTGCATATGATTTGAACTTTTTTCCAAAAGAAGGGACATGTTGTCTCTCATTGTTGGACTTTGCATCCAACTCGTCGTCCCACGCATATGCAACAAGAGGACAAAAATATTAGCGAAGGTGGAATCATGGATTCCATTATTGATGTGGAAAGGGAAGTTTCACATGAGGGAAAGTTACAGTAGCAAAAATCACCATGGAAGTGGCTAGGTGAGAAGTGGATGGACTTCTTGACACAGTAAGACGTACTCCTTTTGTACATATGCAAATTTCGGATGTATGCATGTATTTTATGCTGTAATATCTTGTTTGTTTGGAGCCACCTTAGATCATTGATCAAGGTGGCATTGTGCAGTTTCATTCTGTAAATTTCTTGCCAGAAATTTCTGTGTGAGTTCAAGAAGGTCAGTTGTGGACAGTTGTGGACAAGCGCATTCAGGAAGGGAAATGTCGATTTCTTTCCATTTGTGGTTCAATTTCACTTGCTTTGCAAGGAAAAAGTGTTTGAAGGGTTGAAGAGAAGAAGATTTTTATTCTCTCATTTGTTGTACTATAGTTCACTTCTTCATTTCAGTAAGGTTTTGGGGACCAAAAGCCTCTCATTTGGGAGGTGTGATCAGGCGCTCAAATCTGAGCTTGGAAAAAAAAAAAACTTAAAAATGAAAGTGCTCAAATTGACTTGGAACCTGAGCGACCGAATAGGCCTCGACGATACGATCTCAACGCCGCAAATGGTACTCAAATCCATTACCATATGAAGAAGTTTTTGCACTTTGAAGTCGCCCAATAACCTTCTATTTTGAAAGGGAATTTTTTTAATTTTGTGTTGGGAATTTTTTTATTTTTATTAAGGTTTAATTAATTAATTAAATTATAAATTTATTAATATTTTATATGGTTTTAATTAATCATATACAATATTATTTAATATATGTTTTAATTAATTTATTTAAAAAAAAAAATTAAACCTTATTAAAATTAAACTATTATACCACACATATATTAATAAAAATTTGAAATATGAATTATATTTCAAAACCCATATGTTCAAATTTTAAATGTGAAATGATACATATGGTTGAAGGTTCACGTGGTGTAACATGTTAAATGGTTCATAAAGTGGCTACGTTACGGTCAAAGCCACGTGGGTTTGTTTTTAATGGACCGGAGTTACACAACGGTTATAAAACAAACCGTTGAACTGTTGTTAAACCGGCGGTCTCGGCGGAGCTTCACATGTGACCACCAAAATTGTTTCCACGTTTAACTTAAATTTTGGACATTAAATGCGGCGGATAAGTTCACATGTGGTCACGTCCTCAAAAATTAAATGCTAGCAGTTAGAAGTTCTGCCAATTTTGGCAGTGCACCGCCAAATCAGGAGATGCCTCCACATTTAACTGCGGTTAACTAAAGTTGGCCCACCTTTTGTGGGATTTTTGCCTAACATTGGGCAAAAGACTGTTTGGGCCATATCTTTCACATGGGAGATCCTTTTGGATTGATTTTTTTTTTTTTTTTGGGTCTCTTCGACCTTCTGGACTCAATGGAATAGGTCTGAAGTCTAACAGAGGTCATCTTCAAAGGTTTAAGCATCAAAGAAAATGAAGGAGCCATCAGGGCCTGGAAGGAGAAGGCTGTGTATTGGACTGTGTTTCTATGTTTAAGGTAAATGAATAGGAATTCTTAGCTATTTCATGCCTTTTCAATCTGTTTAGATGGTTTTCAGAGCTTGTTAAGAACTTTAGAAAGCCAAAAAGCTTCATTTAAGTTCTAGAGGCCATTTCCAAATAGAGTGTGTAGGCGAAACCGAAGCAGCCAGAGGCCGTTTTTGATGAAAACAAACTCTATATTGACTATTTCAGTCATTCTAGAACCAATGGAAGTGGTTTTATATCATTTTTAGTACTTCTAGAGCTCGAAAAGTTGATATGAAGTCATGGGCAGCCCTGGGCAAACCGTGGAGGAAAGCCATTTTTGGGGATGTTGTGCTTAATGTAAGAAATTTATCAGTTGATATTTGATGTGTGACCATTATTGGATGCAGAAGTAGTGCTATCATTGACAGAAATAGAAATATGAGGGATTTTGTGCCATTTATAAGCTCAGAGAAGCTTAGTGCACCGACAGAAGGATGTGTGTCCATGGAAGCCTAAAGCTGTTTGCAGGAATTGGACAACTATTAAAGGGATTTAAAATGGTATTCTCAGCCCTTTGAATCATTTTCATATTCATTGTGGTTAATTTTGGAGCTTGTAAAATAATTTAAGTACCTTAATCCCAAAGAGTCTAGTAATGTTGACAAAGCTCAAAGGAGATGTAGCCCAAGAGTTGGAGTGAAATCCTATATTATATTGCTGTTGTGTTTTGTTATTCTATGGATGAATTATGTTTCTGATATACATGTTAAGTTTCAGCAAAAAAAAATAAACTTAAAACACATAAATAGAAGAAAAGACATACACCTCTTCTAAGCAAAAATTCCGCATAATGTCAAGTTTGAGTAAGGCCATTTTAATTAAGTCTGAGTGTTTACTTTTATCATTTCTTTAGGCAGAGTCTATAAGAGGGCCAGGTAGCTTCTGGATTCATCCTTTCCTTGAAAGGTGACAAATCCGGTAAATGCCCCTACAGTCTATCTCTGTATTAGAAATAAGAAGTTCTCACATTTTCAGATTTAAAATTGGGAGTATTTGCACTCATTTACATAAATGAAAATGGATTCCTTGCACCCTTTTCAAGTACATTCCATTTTCAGATCAGATGGTATCAGATCCAGGTTGAGCATTTGTTATTGTGCAAAATGTTTTAAAATAGTGTAAGAGATTTACTATTTTATTGGTTGCAAAATGGCTGCTTGAATGAGAAGGGGTCTTTACTGACATTTGGTTAAAAGCTTGTTGTTTGTTTGAAAGCTTTGAGGAATTTTCTTTGGAAGTTCCTTTTGGTTGTTTTGACCATTTACATAATTTCAACTTCTTCTACAAGTGAAGTTTCCTCCTTCACGAGATTCTTCAATGATGACATGAAGAATGAGTTCTTCAAGGTGAAGGACATGGTGCAGATTCTCCTTGAGGATCAAAGGGAAAGTGTTCAACTTCGTGCAAAATTGCTAGCTATGCAGGAAGAGAAAGAAGCCATAATTGAAAGATTGCATGATATGGAGTTGCAGCTTCTTCAAGCTCAAGAAGCTTTGTCCAAGAAAATGCCGCATCTTCAAGATGTTAGTATGAAATTGAAAGCTGGAGCCTCTACTAGTTCATCTCCCCATGGAGGAAAAAAGGATGAACATGCAAAGCAGCATAAGAGGTATAAATATTCTCATGATCAATTTGATTGTGTTTATGCAAGGCACGATAATTTTACATGCTTTAACGGAAGAAAGAATTCTTGTACATATTGTGGTCGATTTAACCATCATGTTTCGAGATGCTAGATGAGGAAGAAGGCATACAAGAAGCAGATGAAGCAAAGACTACCTTCAAAGAAAGTGCATATGATTTGCACTTTTTTCCAAAATAAGGGACATGTTGTCTCTCATTGTTGGACTTTGCATCCAACTCATCGTCCCAGGCACATGCAGCAAGAGGACAAAAATATTGGCGAAGGTGGAATCATGGATTCCATTATTGATGTGGAAAAAGAAGTTTCACATGAGGAAAAGTTGTAGCAGCAAAAATCACCATGGAAGTGGCTAGGTGAGAAGTGGATGGACTTCTTGACACAGTAAGACGTACTCCTTTTGTACATATGAAAATTTCGGATGTATGCATTTATTTTATGTTGTAATATCTTGTTTGTTTTGAGCCACCTTAGATCATTGATCAAGGTAGCATTGTACAGTTTCATTCTGTAAATTTCTCACCAGAAATTTCTGTGTGAGTTCAAGAAGGTCAGTTGTGGACAGTTGTGGACAATCGCATTCAGGAAGGGAAATGTCAATTTCTTTCCATTTGTGGTTCAATTTCACATGCTTTGCAAGGAAAAAGTGTTTGAAGGGATGAAGAGAAGAAGATTTTTATCCTCTCATTTGATGTACTACAGTTCAGTTCTTCATTTCAGTAAGCTTTTGGGGACCAAAAGTCTCTCATTTGGGAGGTGTGATCAGGAGCTCAAATCTGAGCTTGGAAAAAAAAAGCTCAAAAATGAAAGTGCTCAAATTGAATTGGAACCTGAGTGACCGAATAGGCCTCGGCGATACGATCTCAACGCCACGAACGGTACTCAAATCCGTTACCATATGAAGAAGTTGTTGCACTTTGAAATCGCCCAATAACCTTCAATTTTGAAAGGGAATTTTTTAAATTTTGTGTTGGGAAATTTTTTTTTTTCTAAGTAAACGTAATCTATTAACAGAAGAAATAGTGTACATTGGGCCAAGGCCTTATCATTGCCCAGTTTTGAGGCATTTTAGACATACAAAAACAGAGTTTAAGACTGCCCTGCAGGAGGGAGAATTTTTTTATTTTTATTAAGGTTTAATTAATTAATTAAATTATATATTTATTAATATTTTATATGGTTTGAATTAATCATATATCATATTATTTAATATATGTTTTAATTAATTTATTTAAAAAAATAAAAATAAACCTTATTAAAATTAAACTATTATACCACACATATATTAATAAAAATTTGAAATATGAATTATATTTCAAAACCCATATGTTCAAAGTTTAAATGTGAAATGATACGTATGGTTGAAGGTTCACGTGGTGTTACATGTTAAACGGTTGATAAAGTGGCTACGTTACGGTCAAAGCCACATGGGTTTGTTTTTAATGGAGCGGAGTTACAAAACGGTTATAAAACAAACCGTTGAACTGTTGTTATACCGGCGGTCTCGGCAGAGCTTCACATGTGACCACCAAAATTTTTGCCACGTTTAACTTAAATTTCGGACATTAAATGTTGCGGATAAGTTCACATGTGGCCACATCTTCAAACATTAAATGCTAGCAGTTAGCAGTTCCGCCAATTTTGGCAGTGTGCCACCAAATCAGGAGATGCCTCCACATTTAACTGCAGTTAACTAAAGTTGGCCCACCTTTTGTGGGATTTTTGCCTAACATTGGGCAAAATACTGTTTGGGCCATATATTTCACATGGGAGATCCTTTTGGAGTGAATTTTTTTATTTTTATTTTGGGTCTCTTCGACCTTTTGGACTCAATGGAGTAGGTCTGAAATCTATCGGAGGTCATCTTCAAAGGTTTAAGCATCGAAGAAGTTGAAGGAGCCATCAGGGCCTGGAAGGAGAAGGTTGTGTATTGGACTGTGTTTCTCTATTTAAGGTAAATGAATAGGAATTTTTAGCTATTTCATGCCTTTTGAATCTGTTTATATGGTTTTCATAGCCTGTTAAGAACTTTAGAAAGCCGAAAAGCTTCATTTAAGTTCTAGAGGCCATTTTCCAAACAGAGTGTGTAGGCGAAACCGGAGCAGCCGGAGGCCAGTTATGATGAAAAAAAACTCTATCTTGACTATTTCAGTCATTCTGAAACCAATGGAAGTGGTTTTAGATCATTTTGAGTACTTCTACATCTCGAGAAGTTGATATGAAGTCATGGGCAGCATTGGGCAAACCGTGGAGGAGAGCCATTTTTGGGGATGTTGTGCTTAATGTAAGAAATTTTCTAGTTTATATTTGATGTCTAATCATTATTGGATGCAACATTAGTGGTATCAGGGACAGAAATATAAATCTGAGGGATTTTGTGCCATTTAGAAGCTCAGAGAATCTTAGTGCACCGATAGAAGGATGTGTGTCCATGGAAGCCTAAAGTTGTTTGCAGGAATTGTAAAACCATTAAAGGGATTTAAAATGGTATTCTCAGCCCTTTGAATCATTTTCGTATTCATTGTGGTTAATTTTGGAGCTTGTAAAATAATTTAAGTACCATAATCCCAAAGAGTCTAGTCATGTTGACGAAGCTCAAAGGAGATGTAGCCCAAGAGTTGGGGTGAACTCCTATATTATATTGCTGTTGTGTTTTGTTATTATATGGCTGAATTAAGTTTCTGATATACATGTTAAGTTTTAGCAAAAACAAATAAACTTAAAACACATAAACAGAAGAAAATACATACACCTCTTCTAAGAAAAAATTCCGCATAATGTCAAGTTTGAGTAAGGTCATTTTAATTAAGTCTGAGTGTTTACTTCTATCATTTCTTTAGGCAAAGTCTGTAAGAGGGCCAGGTAGCTTTTGGATTCATCCCTTCCTTGAAATGTGACATATTCGGTAAATTCCCCTACAGTCTATCTCTGTATTAGAAATAAGAAGTTCTCACATTTTCAGATTTAAAATTGAGAGTATTTGCACTCATTTACATAAATGAAAATGGATACCTTGCACCCTTTTCAAGTACATTCCATTTTCAGATCAGATGGTATCAAAGCCAGGTTGAGCATTTGTTATTGTACAAAAGGTTTTACAATAGTGTAAGAGATTTACTGTTTTATTGGTTGCAAAATGGTTGCTTGAATGAGAAGGGGTCTTTACTGACATTTGGTTAAAAGCTTGTCGTTTGTTTGAAAGCTTTGAGGACTTTTCTTTGGAAGTTCCTTTTGGTTGTTTTGACCATTTACATAATGTCAACTTCTTCTACAAGTTAAGTTTCCTCCTTCACAAGATTCTTCAATGATGACATGAAGAATGAGTTCTTTAAGGGGAAGGACGTGGTGCAGATTCTCCTTGAGGATCAAAGGGAAAGTGTTCAACTTCGTGCACAATTGCTAGATCTGCAAGAAGAGAAAGAAGCCATTCTTCAAAGATTGTATGATATGGATTTGTAGCTTCTTCAAGCTCAATCAGCTTTGTCCAAGAAAATGCCTCATCATCAGGATGTAAATCATGAGGTAAATCATTCTGATTTGTCTTCAATTTCCTCCATTGAAAAGTGTGTTGGTTCTTTTGAAAGGCATACAAGAGGTATTGGGTCCAAATTGATGTTGAAAATGGGCTATCAAGAAGGCAAAGGTTTGCGCAAACATGCACAAGGCATTGTTGAGCGTATTTGTGTTGTGGAGCGTCCCAATAATATTGGTCTTGGCTATGAGCAGCTTAATGGCGAAGCTTTGAGCACATGCATTCAAGAATGTGATAAAAATTTGAAGAGAACATTTCTCCCAAGCTCTCAATTACATCAATCTCATTATGGCAATATTCCTTACCATTGTTTTAAGTCTTTGTTGTAGCAAGAAGATGGTAGACATGCAGCTTATGGCAAGCATGCAATTTTAGGCAGTTTTCAAGACGAGAACAATGATGTTAGTCCGCAATTGAAAGCTGGAGCCTCTACTAGTTCATCTCCTCATGGAGGAAAAAAGGATGAACATGCAAAGTAGCATAAGAGGTATAAATTTTCTCATGATCAATTTGATTGTGTTTCTGCAAGGCATGATAATTTTACATGCTTTAATGGAAGAAAGAATTCTTGTACATATTGTGGTCGATTTAACCATCATGTTTCGAGATGCTGGATGAGGAAGAAGGCACACAAGAAGCAGATGAAGCAAAGACTACCTTCAAATAATGTGCATATTATTTGCACATTTTTCCAAAAGAAGGGAGATGTTGTCTCTCATTGTTGGACTTTGCATCCAACTCGTCGTCCCATGCACATGCAGCAAGAGGACAAAAATATTGGCAAAGGTGGAGCCATGGATTCCATTATTGATGTGGAAAGGGAAGTTTCACATGAGGAAAATTTGCAGCAGCAAAAATCACCATGGAAGTTTCTAGGTGAGAAGTGGATGGACTTCTTGACACATCAAGACGTACTCCTTTTGTACATATGCAAATTTCAGATGTATGCATGTATTTTATGTTGTAATATCTTGTTTGTTTTGAGCCACCTTAGATCATTGATCAAGGTAGCATTGTACAGTTTCATTCTGTAAATTTCTCACCAGAAATTTCTGTGTGAGTTCAAGAAGGTCAGTTGTGGACAGTTGTGGACAAGCGCATTCAGGAAGGGAAATGTTTATTTTTTTCCATTTGTGGTTCAATTTCACTTACTTTGCAAGGCAAAAGTGTTTGAAGGGCTAAAGAGAAGAATATTTTTATTCTCTCATTTGTTGTACTACAGTTCAGTTCTTCATTTCAATAAGCTTTTGGGGACCAAAAGCCTCTCATTTGGGAGGTGTGATCAAGAGCTCAAATTTGAGCTTGGAAAAAAAAAAATTAAAAATGAAAATTCTCAAATTGACAAGGAACTTGAGCTACCGAATAGGCCTCGGTGATACGATCCAAATGCCGCAAACGATACTCAAATCCCTTACCATATGAAGAAGTTGTTGCACTTTTAAATCGCCCAATAACCTTCAATTTTGAAAGGGAATTTTTTTAATTTTGTGTTGGGAAAATTTTTATTTTTATTAAGGTTTAATTAATTAATTAAATTATATATTTATTAATATTTTATATGGTTTTAATTAATCATATATCATATTATTTAATATATGTTTTAATTAATTTATTTAAAAAAAAATTAAACCTTATTAAAATTAAACTATTATACCACACATTAATTAATAAAAATTTGAAATATGACTTATATTTCAAAACCCATATGTTCAAAGTTTAAATGTGAAATGATACATATGGTTGAAGGTTCACGTGGTGTTACATGTTAAATGGTTCATAAAGTGGCTACGTTACGGTCAAAGCCACGTGGGTTTGTTTTTAATGGAGCGGAGTTACACAATGGTTATAAAACAAACCGTTGAGCTGTTGTTAAACCGACAGTCTCGGCGGAGCTTCACATGTGACCACCAAAATTGTTGCCACGTTTAACTTAAATTTCGGACATTAAATGTTGCGGATAAGTTCACATGTGGCCACGTCTTCAAACATTAAATGCTAGCAGTTAGCAGTTCCGCCAATTTTGGCAGCGCGCCGCCAAATCAGGAGATGCCTCCACATTTAATTGTAGTTAACTAAAGTTGGCCCACCTTTTGTGGGATTTTTGCCTAACATTGGGGAAAAGACTGTTTGGGCCATATCTTTCACATGGGAGATCCTTTTAAAGTGAATTTTTTTATTTATTTTGGGTCTCTTCGACCTTCTGGACTCAATGTAGCAGGTCTGAAATCTAACAGAGGTCATCTTCAGAGATTTAAGCATCGAAGAAGATGAAGGAGCCATCAGGGCCTGGAAGGAGAAGGCTGTGTATTGGACTGTGTTTCTCTGTTTAAGGTAAATAAATAGGAATTCTTAGCTATTTCATGCCTTTTGAATCTTTTTAGATGGTTTTTAGAGCCTGTTAAGAACTTTAGAAAGCCGAAAAGCTTCATTTAAGTTCTAGAGGCCATTTTCCAAACAGAGTGTGTAGGCGAAACCGGAGCAGCCAGAGGCCATTTTTAATGAAAAAAAACTCTATATTGACTATTTCATTCATTATGGAACCAATGGAAGTGGTTTCAGATCATTTTGAGTACTTCTAAAGCTCGATAATTTGATATGAAGTCGTGGGCAGCCCTGGGCAAACCGTGGAGGAGAGCCATTTTTGGGGATGTTGTGCTTAATGTAAGCAATTTATCAGTTGATATTTGATGTCTAATCATTAGTGGATGTAGAAGTAGTTTTATCAGGGACAGAAATAAAAATCTGAGGGATTTTGTGCCATTTAGAAGCTCATAGAAGCTTAGTGCACCAACAAAAGGATGTGTGTCCATGGAAGCCTAAAGCTGTTTACATGAATTTGACAGCCATTAAATGGATTTAAAATGGTATTCTCAGACCTTTGAATAATTTTTTTATTCATTGTGGTTAATTTTGGAGCTTGTAAAAGAATTTAAGTACCTTAATCCCAAAGAGTCTAGTCATGTTGATGAAGCTCAAAGGAGATGTATCCCAAGAGTTGGGGTGAACTCCTATATTATATTGCTGTTGTCTTTTGTTATTCTATGGCTGAATTATGATGCTGATATACATGTTAAGTTCAGCAAAAACAAATAAACTTAAAACACATAAAAAGAAGAAAATACATACACCTCTTCCAAGCAAAAATTCCGCATAATGTCAAGTTTGAGTAAGGTCATTTTAATTAAGTATGAATGTTTAATTCTATCATTTCTTTAGGCAGAGTCTGTAAGAGGGCCAGGTAGCTTTTGGATTCATCCTTTCCTTGAAAGGTGACATATCTGGTAAATGCCCCTACAATCTATCTCTGTATTAGAAATAAGAAGCTCTCACATTTTCAGATTTGAAATTGGGAGTATTTGCACTCATTTACATAAATGAAAATGGATACCTTTCACCCTTTTCAAGTACATTCCATTTTCAGATCAGCCCCACTGCAAATGCTCCACTAAAAATAACGCAGTCACTAGATGGAACTGTGTTGTAGGGCTAGGGAATGAGTTTTCCTTGATGCCAAAGTCTGCAATAAGCTCTAGAATTCCTCCAATCTGATCTCCCAAAGGGAAGAGAGACTCCTCCTCTAAAAAATATCTGATGGAGGTGGTGTAGTGAACCCTCACTACAACACCCAGCAACACAACATTATTCTGCTACAAAAATAACGCTGTCTTGGTGGAGGATGCTTGGCCTCAAGCCTAGATGTGAGGAAAATCAGTGAGGGTGTGAAAAACATCTCCAATGATGATCCCCATTCATACTATGAGGGATTTTATTGAGTTTATCACTATGAATTGGCCTCCTTACCGATTTATTCTCCTCCTAGGTGAAATTAGTGAAAATTAATATTCCAAATTATTGTCGGAAAATTTTGGAATATTACAGTCCTCCCCTCCCAAATGTTGCTTGTCCTCAAGAAACTGCAAGGATAGAACTAGAAAGCAACCTCTTAAGGCATGGATTCTATAATGTGTTGAGGAACATCTCCCTCATGTGGATCCCCCATCCCCCAAGCAATCATCCATGCAAAATGAGATACCTTCCAACTAGGCAACTCCTGGAAACTATCCTCCACCTTTGGCTCTGGCAAAGTAGGTGGGATGAAAATCTGCTCATGGTAGACAATGTAGCCTACCTCACGCTATCCATCTCTCCACTCATGATAAGTGTAGAGAGAGGGCCGATCCTGGGCTGCAAAATACTTGCCCTCAAGTGGCAAGATGAAGACTAGATCTCCAAGGATCTCTCCTCCAACGCTGCAAATCATGCTGGCCCAAGTATCTCCATATATGATGAGTTGGAAGTCATCATCATATGGCATCTCCTCCATCATATGGCTCACCTCAAAAAGTTACAAACGTGTTGTTAATGTAACCATATCATGTCCCATGTTCCCCTTAGAACATGTAGTGCAAAAAGTGTGAGGAATTTCTCCCTCAAAGGACACATCCACCCAATGTGTCTCTCTCCCAATCATGCTCCCAAGAAAATCATTAGCAATACCAACCAAGGGAACAACAAGGATAATTATGCTGGCTTCCATGTGAAGTAAAGGAGAAGGACAATGGTCCCTCAAATGTAGCCAACGCAGTTTGACTCTCCACTGCCATAGAAAATAAAATGATGGGTAGCTTCCCCACCATTTGCTTGCTGCCCCAATCTCTTCACAATTCTGGAGAAAGTGAATGTTGTAATGTGAAATGTGTGTATATTCTCCATGAGAAATATCTTCCCCATATCCACTTAGGGAGTGATCATCCATAATGGCCTCATGTATACCATCAAATCTAGAAGGAAGG
Organism: Pinus albicaulis; assembly: GCA_034641835.2. NCBI lineage: Eukaryota > Viridiplantae > Streptophyta > Pinopsida > Pinales > Pinaceae > Pinus > Pinus albicaulis. The sequence goes on from CM076574.1 coordinate 556,710,938, forward strand.
ATATCCCTCCTTTGAGAAAATCCCTGCACATATATGGTTAAGAGATACATATATATAGACAAATCACTATGCAAGCCAACAATACTCTTACCATGTTTTTTTCTCATATAAATGGAGTGGCTCATAGATGAGTCTCCTCTCATCCTGAAAGGGCAAAGAGTTGATTGTGCTAACTCCTCCATCTCCTCATGATCCATGGAGTGCCTCCTCAAGTTCTTCAAGTGGTTCCTCCCACAAGAAGGAAAGAAATGTAATATGGCATTCATGGTTGGCCCATGGTTCCTCCTGAAATGTACAACATGTATAGTAGGGATAATCATGCTCCTAATGGGCATTCTCAGTCTCAAGCCCACTCTCCAATCAAAGCTTCCCATGAACATAGAGATACTAGCAATACATGGAAGCAAAAAGCAATAGAAACAAGTTGTCACATGACAACCGGAAAGTGGATTAAGGTCCCATACAAGGAACCAGTGCAGTGCATCCCTTCCCTGCATCAAACCAAACAAAAACAAGTGTTCTTCTAGCCACTTGTTTGCTGCCACAATCATTTTACAAGATGGAAATATGAAAGTACAATTTGGTGCCAATGGCGCACACCAAGAATCATGTGGCCTCTCCCACAAACCACTAATGAGATAGCCAATCTCAATGATACAAATGGCTTCAAGTACATAATTATACAATATGAAAGAAGGAATAATCCTCCTTGGTAAAATATGCTGCTCATAAAAATACAAGAAGTACAAAACATAAGGTGAAATTGTACATTCTCCATTGTGTACTTGAAGACTTGAGCTGAAATGGCTCAACTAAAAATGCTCCCTTACTCCTAATGAGTAGGAAGGTGGTTGTGACATCCTCTCCATCATCATCCAGGCTCTGCATCTCTCCATATGTTGAAATATGTCTTGCTGAATACCCTCCCAAATGAACTCCTCTGCCAAGGCAAGATATGCATCAAAATGCATGGAAAAGAAGCCCTCATGTGATGCATGTAACAGCTTCTCCTTGAGACTAGAATCTCTAGTCAAGAAGAATTTTTCATGTGAATAGATGACCATAACATCTACCATTTATCTGTCATCTCCATCAGGATCATCAAGAATCATGCATGCACCAAGATCCTTGGAGTACTCTACTAAGAGCTGAGATATCCAGTAAGGATCAATCCTCCTAAGAGACAGTGCTGGTGATATGGCATGTGTAGCTCTCCTCATGCTGTTGTCTACTACTTTGACATCCCCCATGCCAAATTTCTTCTCCAAACTCGTCACCTCTCCAAAATCCAAGAGAGGTGAATCCAAAGACAAACTGTCTCTCATCAATGATAGATCTGGTGGCCTCCTTGGTGGAATGCCTCTATGCAGTGAGACATCAATGTCAAGAGTGGATTGTATATATGGTTGGGAAACCTTGCCCTTGCTCTCACAACGCAATACATTCTACCTCCTCTTTGCACTAGCTCTCTGAAATAGAGAAGGGTGTGTTCTTCTCATCACATGAGGCTTCTCTTCCTCCCTTCCTTCTCCTTTCAGCTGTAATGCTGCATAATCATGCTGCTCACTGATTGTTCTTGGCCCTCCATGTATGAGATCCTGGGGAATTCCTTGCAAAGCTGCAAGAATCCATCTAATTGGAGCAAGAGCTCCTCCTTCCTCTGCATGAGGTGCTATATCAACTCTAGAAATGATAGCACTGTTGCCCTCAACATTCTCAACATGAGTGGGCAACCCTCCAATGATTGGATCCTATTTTGGAAAAAGGATCTCTTTTCCTCCTTGTGCCAAAATAAAAGATGAATATCTTGCCTCCAATAAAGCATCATGCAAGATATCAGCCTCCTTCATGTTTCTATGAATTGTTTTTGAGTCTATGGTTTCCTCCATCACATGCAAGGGTTTTGTTTGTTTGAATGTGTTTGTTTCTTTCACATGTATTTCAGAATTTCTCCTACCAAATCTCCTCTTAAAAGTTCTAATGAACATTGCATAGGAAGAGGTATTTTCATTTTTCAAAGTAAATGACTCAAATAACCACCATGCATAGACCTTACCTCCCAAGTGCAGTGCTGCTACTCTGATGGCTTCACCTTCAGAAATCTGATGCTGCTGCAAAAAGGTGTCTAGCTCTTCTATCCAAGCCCTGGCTGAACAAGTAGGGGAACCATAAAAGATAGATAGAAGAAACCTATCCTCATTATGCTACTTTCTCCTCATCACCATGATCTTGCAAAACTCCGGAAAAGTAATATGATCTATAAACTTCTAAGTTTGAGATTCATACTCATGCAAGAAACCTCTAAGAGCTCCTCTCTTTGGCATTCCTTCTTCTCCTTCTTCTCTCGTGTAAAAACTGGCCATGTGACTGCATTGTACCTTATAGAGTGTGGCTACATGCTCACATCCCCCATAAGAAAAACTAGAGTTTGACTCAGTTTCAAACCCTCTTGGAGATCCTATACACATCTCCCTTCTTATCTCCTCAAATTCTTCATGAATGCTCTGTATAGATTTTGGAAGAAGCTTTGTAAGCTTCTATTCCTTCTTCTCTCCCTGAAATGGAGTCTTCATCTTCTCTCTTCTTGATAGCATGATGGCTGAGATCCACCGGCTGAGCCAGAGATCATGCTCTGATACCACTGTAATGTTCCAAATTAGGAAAATGCTACAACAATGAGAATATCTCAGGATATTCTAAAGTTGGAGCTCCAGCAATAAGAAAACATAATAATGGTGCAGTAGCAACACTCAACTCATAGAAACATGATAGAAATCCATAGCCATATTATTAAGAAATAGCATCAACAACTAAATACAAGATCTTGAGGAAATTTTATACAAGATGGGCAATGCTCAGCCTCAAGAGACAAGTACATGAATCATAATAAAACCACTCCTACACATGTAAGCTCAAGCTATGATAGCACAGTTTATAAGAGAAAATGCATGCTAAATATGTAAAATAAATAAATATATCAATACATGGCCCAATACAACATTGGGAGTGAAGATCTCAGCTCCCAAAGACTACCTCCCTTCAATCCTGGAAGGATTGGAAATAAAATACAAAATCTGCAAAATGCTGGAGTTGCTGGGTAGCAGCAAAAAATAAGAAATGGAACTGGATGGATTTGGCTATAGATGTGCCCAAACTAAATATGCCTCCTCCAATGGATCTTTAGAATGAAAGGCTGATCCATTCACCAAAGATCTCACCCTCCAACAATTTGCAAGAGCCCCACTGCAAATGCTCCACTAAAAATAACGCAGTCACTGGATGGAACTGCATTTTAGGGCTAGGGAATGAGTTGGAATTGATGCCAAAGTCTGAAATAAGCTCTGTAATGCCTCCAATCTGATCTCCCAAAGGGAAGAGAGACTCCTCCTCTGAAAAATAGTTGTTGGAGGTGGTGTAGTGAACCCTCACTGCAACACCCAACAACACAACATTATTCTGCTGCAGAAATAACGTTGTCTTGGTGGAGGATTCTTAGCCTCAAGCATAGATGTGAGGAAAATTAGTGCAATCCCTCAAGAGGCCTCTCAAGAAGGTGAAGGAATCCTAAACAGGAATTCCTCCCGGCAACTCTTGCTAAACAGCGAGGAATGCACAATTTTTTGAATAGACAATGAGATGAATAATACAAGCATGAGTAACAATGGTTGCCTTGCCCTCATTTTAAACAAGTGAAAGCCCCTCTCCATGGGTCCCACTCCTTTTAGGGTTTCCTTCAGCAAATAACCCTCTTCCCATTCATACTGCGTTGTTTCTCTAAGTGTGCTCCACCTCTTGGCCCAGCGCTATTGACTTGGTCAAACTTGACCTTGTCCACTTGAAAATAACCCTATTCACACATGAGGGTATGAAAACCAGCTCCAATGATGATCCCCATTCATACTATGAGGGATTTTATTGATTTTTTCACTATGCATGGGCCTCCTTACCAATTTATTCTCCTCCTAGGTGAAATCAGTGAAAATTAATATTCCAAATTATTGTTGGAAAATTTTGGAATATTACAAGAAGATTGCAACTCGAGCTGAAGCACTGGAGATCACGATGAAGTTTCAAGCATCACCCGTACCTAATACAAGAATAAGAGTGAAACAGATTCCAAATCAGTTGGGGAGCTTACATACAGAGCTCGAGGATCTAAAGAAGGGAATGGAGGTTCGCCCGAAGATGATAACGGAGGTCTAGTGTATCAAATGAATAGTAGAGGGTCACTATAGGAAGTAGTTCCATGTTTATAGAGACTATTTTAATGATGGGATGTTGATTCCATTGAAGCCTATATCGAGTGCAAGGCCAGGTGTAGGGACTATTCTGTGGCGTAGCCTCTATGAAGTTGCAGGCCATCATTCCACAAACTTTTGTCATCTATTGCAAAAAAAATTCAGATCGCCAAAGAAATTGTTCTGTAAATTTTGTAGTTCGGTAGGGCACGATGAAAAAAATTGTAAGAGCTATGATAAGATGATACGTAATAGTCCTAGCGCATATAAAATGTAGGTGGAAGGGCGTGAAGCTTTGATATCACTGACTGCACGAGGAAGTTTCCTATGCCAAAGACGTGTGTTAGTGTAAAATATTACCTCAAGTGTACGAAAAGATCCTACTTTAGCAATGTGTGACAAATAGCCCTAAGAATAGAAATGGTTGCTTAGCCCTTTAGACAGGCAATATAAATTTAGAAAAAATCCTGCAAAAACCAAAATCTGTGTAGTAAAAGTAGCTAAATAGTAAAAATAAATAGTAAGAACTAATGAAAAATTAACTCGAAGTATCCAACAGACAAGATAAGATTAAAATAATGATTTTATATTATAACAACTGGTGAAGGAAACAAGTATATGTTACCAGTCCCCCTCGATGGGATGGGTTCTTGGTTTCCCTTAATGCTTCATCTTCAGAAGTTTCTCTCTCTCAATGGTGTAGAAAACCCAAAGCATGTGTTGAACTCAAGTGGGAGCTCAAATGGAAAAAGAAAATAATAGCAACAATGAAAATGATCAAAGTCAATAATGAATGAAAAAACCCTCATATTCATAACAAAATATTGAGTTATCCTCGAAAATGGCGAATAATAAAATATTATTAACTAAGATCTAGATTTAACCGCTTGGAATATTTTATTATATTTTGTTGGTGGGAAAAGATATTTAAATTGGTTAAATACCTTTAAAAAGTAAGGATTTATTTATCGTTTGAATGATGTGGTTAAATAATAATAAAAAAATAATGATTTGTTTAATTATTCCTAGGTGATTTAGTCAAATTTAACAAGGAATAATAAATAAATAATGATTTAATTAATTATTCCTAGAGATAAATAAGATAAATAATGAATTATCTAATTATTTCTCATAATTGGGCTAAATATGACTAGGAATATTATTTAAACAGTGGTTTAATTAATTATTCCTAGAGGAAAATCAAATAAATAAGGATTTATTTAATTATTCCTCATGGGGTTTCTTATTTTAACCATAAATAACTTAATAAAATATGGTTTATTAAATTATTTCTTATAGTGAAAGAAATTTTACTATGGTAAAATTGGTCCCACATGGTGTACTTTGATCCATATAATTAGAAATGGTTAGATGACCAATTTTTGGTGATAACAACGTGCCCGAGGAGGAGGCGTTGGTCGAGGACGATGACAGGTCATATGTTACAATTGCGAACAGACTGGGTACTTTGCAAGGGATTGTCAGAATCCTACAAAAAATTCATGTAAGTATTGTCAAGAATTTGGTCATGAAATTGAAGAGTGTCCCATTTTGTTAGCTAAACTGCAGGAGACGTGTGACCAACAGATGGCTTAGAATATCCAAATGATGAGGGCTGAAATTCATCGAGAAGATCCAAGCATTAACATAGTAACGCGTAGTGGTATGAGTATTGAAAGGGACTGCACAGAAGAAACAAAGGTTGAAAAAAAGACATGGGTAAGGAATGCAACAAATAATAATTTTGGATTTAATGTGCAATGCGAGAAATAGGTGTTCATGGAAGCAAGGAAGGCATTTATGAATCTTAAAGCTTCACCACCTATCGCAAAGAGACAATTGTTCCCAGTAAAGAATCAGCCTGAATATAACGTCAAAGTAAAGAAAGCTGATGCATTTATCTTGGCGTCCTTTTTACAAACGTGTATCAAGTTACTGAGGGACCAAAAATCTATTGAAGGACTGCAAGAACTAATAGATAACTACGTTGTCAAGGAAAAGTTTCAGTTGGAACACCGCGCAGTAAATAAAATGTACAAGAACAAGAAGAGAACTGGAGAAGAGATGTGGTTGACAGCGCAGATCTCATATTATGAGATGGATCAAGTCATCTTGGATCTAGGATCATATGCTAATGTTCTGCCGATGTAGACATGGGAACAGATGGGAAGGCTTAAGTTGCAATGGTCGCCTATTCCACTGAGGATGGAAAATCAATTGAATATCATTCGTATTGGGAGATTGTAGGGAATTAGCATAGATATTGATGGTGTAGGTGTACAGGTTGATTTTGAAGTCATCGAGATCATAGATGATAGTAATCCTTAGCCCATGATGTTGGGATTTGATTCAGCTTATGACATGGATAATATAATCAACCTAAAGAATAGGCAGATGGTGTTTGGAAATATGGAACCTGAGTTGTTATGTCATTGGATCCTTCAGAAGGTGTGCGACATACAAATCTTGTCCAGTATAAGTATGGTGATGCTGGAATTGATCAAATTTATAAGCTCACCGTGCCAGATGAAGACTAGATTAATCCCACCACTGATGGTAGAATATGTTGGGAGAAATATAGTTATGAGTTTCATATTCAGATGAGGAGTTGGAGAACTGGAGAAACCATTTGCATGAAGTGACTATTAAACACTGCAACAGGGTGACCAAATCTTTGCATTGTGTCAAATCAGAAGTACGCGACTTACCTTTTTATGATGGCACGGGGAATTTTGTCTTGTTTCTGGAAGAATTTGAGCAAAATTTTCCTAAAGAAAAGAGGTATGAAGCATTGGAATTCACATTAAGGTCTACTCCAGCCGGATGGTGGGGCGCGCACAGAGAAAGTTTTGTTGGCATTATCATGTAATATGTTTTCCTTGATGGCAACCTACTTGATGAAGTTGTCCTTGATGGAAACCTATTTGATGATTTTCCTTTTGATAGAAACCTATTTGTTGAAGATGTAAAAATGATGTTTCTATAGGTCAGTTTAGATGTGATAGAGAAAGGAATTTCAGTAAATGTCAAAGAAACGAAACATGAATATTTCTCAATGTATACGCAGGTTTGATGAAGGCAACTCGTGTATACATCCAGAATTCGTATATAAGCAGTTTTTATGAAGAGAAGTCACGTATACACGTGGGTATGAAGAATCCAAGTCGTGTATACCTTTTGCGCTCTAAATTTATGATACCAGGGGGCATTACCATGGTATTAGCCCATAGTATTGAGTGTTGTGTTGTCTATTTGATTCCATCCAAGAATACCATCGGAAGTTGTGTTGTCTTGGCTCATGGTATTGGTAAAGGCTAAATATATATAAGGAGAAGAAGATCATTGTGAAAGGTGTGCATGTGTAAGGGTTGTTACTAAATACTTCTCTCTGAAGTATATCTGCATGGGATGGACTTTGTTTATTGGTAGATCTGAAACTATGATGCACCCTTGGATACAATGATGGATCAGGATCTCTAGACCTAAAATGAATATGTATTTGATCTATTGATGAAATGATTGGATCTGTGACCTGGCACATGTTTGTTGAAGTGAAGTGAAGAAATTTGGGTAAGTCTATAGATCTGAAACATTTTGTAAAATTAATATTTATAGATCTATAAGCTAGTACGTATAATTGAAAGCGCATATATACGTGGCTTTGTCTCGGATAAAGAGTGTAGGGAAGTCAAGGTTTTCTGAAGGTTTCTGGAAAGGTTATCTGTTTATTACTGCTATATTTTTTTTGTCTATCAATGAAGTCTTCATGTAGATCTGGTTTGTTTGAATACTGTATATGCTGCTAAGTTGAATGTGTACAAATCTGATCAAAGAGGATTAAATATGATTAATGATGCTAACTGAATAAGGGTTCTACAAATCTGAAAATATATCTGACTGAAAGGCTCAGATATGGTTCTAAGACTGATCATTTTCTGGAAATTTAGTATTCTCAGATCTATATGTAGGTTAGTGTGCAGGAAATCGCCTATACACGCGGGTTCAGTAAAGTGAAGTAGTGTATGCATTTTAAGATAATAAATTATCAGGGCTGAGATTGGTTCTGCATGCTGATTCTGAAATATGGGTTTATTACTGTATTCTGGTTACAGTGATCTCACTGTTCTGATTTAATTTTGGGTTAAGTTGACTATTGATGATATTTATGATGAGTTTTGTTGACGTTGTGGGATCCAGTGTGAAACTTGATGAAACATGGTTTGTAGTGGTTCTGAGGTGTTGGCTTGAGGGGTCCTGACCAAGGTTCGAAGGTTAATATTTTCCAACAAACCCCTATACTATTGGCCCTTTTAGCAATGACCTAGTTGCGCAGGCCAAGGTCACAGCCGAAGTAGTATGGGAGGGTGCTAGAACTAGGTTTCGACACCTTGAGAGAGAGTAGGTAATTCGAGGCAGATCTGTGTTATAAATTTCTAGATTCATATAGAATGAGTCTATTCGTATCCCTTTTAACAATGTAATCCACATATAAACATAAAAAAGCTATAATTTTTAATCATAACAGTCGCATCCACGTGCGTATTACCAAATACCATCACATATTACTATAATTGCAACCAATATCAGATCGCATATATACTCATGCTAATTCTAGAACACAGATACATTCGTAGCTTAAATGAACATTACAGATGTACTTCAGCAGTAACCATAACCAATTCAGATAACACACGTATACTTTAATGATACTCTGCATCCATTAACATCCAGATCAACTTAAAACCAAACACAGCCCATGCACACAACCTAGTGAGGTCTGGACACAGCAAGACTGAGGATCTCCGTGCACACAGCGAGAAGGAGTCCTTACCCAAGACAACCCAAATAGATCTAACAAATCGCACGTAACATCAATCTTAATTCAAGCCTACCTTTTGACTCAAACTATTCATATATTTATATCAACTTAGCCTACGCTATCCTGTGGTCTGCAAACCGTGGTTTCCGGACTCTAGGTCTGCCCTTTGACCCATTACAACACATTTGGGGGCTTTGAACCGCCCCAAACCCCTGCGTTAGACTAATTAAGACAAAAATATACAAAATTTGTAACTTAGGGAGCCCCGTTCCAACTGGCCCCCAACACAATCTTGTGACTCGTCTCGATTCACAGCGGTCGTGGGGTTTCCATCCTCACCTGAAGCTACTTGACTGCATCGACCAGTGGGGGTAGCACTCATTCACTCTAAACAGTAGCATTGTGAGCAATATCCACCAAATTTTGCAAATTTTGACCTTCTGTAGCAGCAATGACGCTCTCCAAAGTCTGATTAAGTATCTTAATGACGATATCGATGTCCTGAGACAGCTTGAGGGCCTCATTAAGCCATGGTTTGAGGTGGTCACTCAGAACTTTCTTCCGCTGCTGAAGATCTTCTAGGTCGTCTTTGAGTACATGGTTGGTGCACAGTCGGGCCAACCTCTGAGTAGGAACAAGAGTGGGTAAGGTAGCCTCCATTTTTTTGAACTCTTCCTCCTTCTGGCGCAGCTCTTGGTTGATTTCATGTAGGAGAGTGTCACGCTGCACCTTGGTCCATAGCTGCATAGCTGTTTCCAATAGTTCATCACTCTAAACAATCTGACCTGTAATGACATTGGTGGCCTCTGTAACCAGCGCGGCCTGCTGGGCTCTAACCTCAGGTGGAGATTTTGGCTACAACTTAGCTTGTAAGGCAGCAATCTGCTGTTCCATTTCTATTTTGACTCCCTGAATCTCGGTCCTGGATGCCTTTAGGGATGTGACAAGCCCCTCAATCTTGGCCTGGGGGTAGAAGAAGTTGGGATACCTTCAGTCACATTTGTGCATACCCTGCTGATCAGGCGCTTCAATTATGTCTGCTGCGTGCCAGCCAGAGTGCATGCAGCCTATGCCTAGGACACCTCAGCAATTTTCTCCTCAATCGTCTACTCAGTGGTACTAAGCTGCTGGTGCACTCAGTGGTCTCTGTGTTGAATATATTCAAATAGAGATGCGTGGAGGACCTGTAATGGTTTATGTGGCAGTCAGGCGAGATCCGATTGTACCTCTACGCAGGCCTTGACTTGCACTCCTAAGTCGGGTGGACTCAACATGAGGGTTGCACCTGGCAGAGGGCAGAGGCAGCTTTCCGTTGTACTAATCAATGTGTTGCTTGTCATTGGGGCTTGTCTTGTCTGAATCATACTTGTTTGCAGTGTTTCAGCTTTGAGTTATAGAGCTTGGAGCTTGGACTGTAGCATGGCGACCGCAACCTTCTGCTGCTCTTCTAGAGCCAACCATTTATCCTTTGAGGCGAGGGTGGCTGCATCCATGATCTGCTCCAGGCCTTCCTCGGTTAGAATAATCCCAGCATTCCGATCCAGTATTGTAGCTTGTTGCTTCTTCCTTTGGCCTTTAACATGGTCACCAGTCTGTTTCATATCCCGAGGGGAGTCAGCACCTCCCACATCTAGACCCTCTGCGCCCAGATCTTGTTGCAAATCCTTTTGTGATTCTGGCTCCGCTTCCTTCTCAGCATTCTTGCCCTGTCCCTCAGTCTCTTTGGTGGTGTCAGGTGGGTTGGTTTTTTGGATGGTACTTGTACCAGCAGTTTCACCTTCGGTGGATATCAAGCCCAACTTCCAGTGCGGCAGCCAATTGGTGATGAATCGATCAATTTCTTTGTCGGCTACCTTGTTGGGAAGCGACACCAAAGCGACATCCTTGCGGCCCTGAATCTGCACATTGTGCATTGTGGCCTAAAATGCTGCAATCTTCTTATATTTTTCGTATATTGCTGGTGACAAGCGCCGTCGTGAGTGGATAGTTGTTGTGAGGCTACTCTAAAAGAGGACCCAAAAGACCTTGTTGTCCTAAATTCGCTGCTCATCTTTGGAATCCCACAGATTTTCATACCACACCCCCTTGCACACGCCTGGCTTGAGCTCGGGGAGGACCGAGTCTTTAGGGGCTTCCCATGTAATCAAGGCAATGAGAAGCAGCAACCACGAGTAGCAAAATTCCCTTCCATGATCTTGGGATTTGCGCACATTCTCCAAAAACTCCATACAGAGGAACTAGGACCAGTTGTAGCATACCCCCTTTTTGCAGCAGCCCGCCAGTTGAATTACATATGCGGGAACTGTGGCAGCCTGGAATTTCTGCATCATCTTGCATGCTAACAATAAGGTTCCCATGCATGCATTGGATTCGCTAATAATGTTGATCATGAATCCCTGAGTGTTCCACTCTATATGGTAGTCCTCCCGCACCTTCTCAGTGATTTGTTGCTCATAATTTTTGCTAACGCGTAGTATAGGGTCTCGCCCTTCCATGGGGAGACCAGCGATATGGTGAATAAGTGCGAAATCAATGGAGATTCGATCTTGGATCCATAAGCTCCTATCGTAGGCTAGGGAGAGTAGCTGGCACACAAGTTGGTTGGTGACAATGTAATGGCCGAAGTGAGGCATCCGCAACAAGTTTTATAACCTAGAACCTTCCAACCTGCTTACCCAAGCCATGGGGACTACCTTCAACACATCATCCTCCAAAACCCTCTCCAGGTATAGCTAAGGTGCTAATTCTAGAGAGGCCTCCAAGTTGGCCAAGTCATGATCATCGAATTTGGTCCAGTGGAGCTTGCCAAAAGATTCTCCAATTATGGGGACATCACCCGGAATCAAGGGCATTTGTAAATAGGCACGCATACCATCGAGGTTCTTAGGCGCATGATCCAAGGACTTGCGAGGACGAACATAGGGCGGTAGCCAGTTAATGGGTTAGGCGAACGTGCCTAGGCACCGTTCTCGGGGATGTCACATTTCAAGGGGAGGTATGTGGCTTCACCCCAGCCCACTTCACAAGCTTCCCTGGTCCTTGCTCCTGGCCTTTTCCCTTCCCCTTATTCTTCTCTACCTGCTTTCCCTTACTCAATGTGGACATGACTTCCTCAACTTCTGGGGTGACTTCTACTATTTCATCAAATGCTCTCTCCATTAAGGCCACAGTCTGCAATGATTCAGCAGGATAGGTCATTTTCATTCTTGCGCAGAAGATAAATTCAGGATTGCTACTATCCGAATGAGAATATCACCCAGAAATTAACAAAGCGCAATAATCACAGAGTTTCACAAAGCACCAACTGTTCAAGATGCACAAAACCCTATTCTGATTTACCCTTCTGCTTTTATAGCCTTGGATATTACCCAATGGATCGATGAGGCTTATCAAAAACTTACCATCAAGTGAACGGTAAAAAATCTTCGGAAAACGCCTCATTAATTGGTGACCGCCCGCTCCTTTCAACGGTAAAATTTGCTTTTTACCATGTTTTATTGTTCCAAGGGCTAGTTTTCACAGCTGTAGATTACCCCTGTGCTTCCAATAGACCCTATGTGCTTTGAGCACACCCATGCGCTCCCAGTGCACCTCCTACGCTCTGAGAATTCCCCTGCGCATCTCTCCAGGCCTCTAGACCATAGCAGGACCAATTCTCCCTCCGCAAATGTCTTTTTCCGAATATGGCGATCATGCCATGCCTTATCCTGGGCCTTCTGAACCTGCTGATGGAAGTTAGCAACGAAACGTTCTTCCTCCAAGGCCACAAGTTGTGCTAACCATTCCTCCATGATATCAAGCTCTTCCATGTTGGTAAACTTTGCGATGTGTAGGCTAGGAACAATATAATCCATTGGCATAAAGGCCTCCTTGCCATAAACCATCCGAAACTACGTTTTCCCAGTCAACTTCTTACAGGTGGTTCGATAGGCCCAAAGGACTGAAGGGATGCGCACGTCATAGTCACTGTGATCAAAATTACAGACCTTAGTCAGTTCCTACTCCAAGATTTTATTAAAATATTCTACAACTCCATTTTCCTGTGGATGATACAGGGTGATTTTCATGTGGTGGATCCAAAATTCTTCAGTCAAAGCCTATATTGTTTCATTAACAAAATGCATACCTCTGCCACTCATCAAGATCTTCGGGCAGCCAAACCTAGTTAGAATATGTTCAAAGATAAAGTGCACAGCCGTATCTGTAGTGCAATCCTTCACAGCTTGTGCTTCGTCCCATCTAGTCACATAATCAGTCACAGTGATGATGTAGCGCACACATGTCTTCTTCCCTGGTGGGTTGATGGGACCAAGAAAATCTATGGCCCATTTTTCAAACACCTGTAGGGTCATCTGCGGTTGCAGGGAATTTCGTCTCTGCATGATGGTCTTCCCGTCCTTTAGAAAGTGTCACAGGCTTTGTAATAGTTGTGAGAGTCGCTATGTAGTGTGGGCCACCATAGCCCAACCCTCAAGATATTCTGCGCCATCACCTTCCCTATGTAGTGACCTCCTGCTATGCCCCTCGAGCTTCTGCTAATATTGCATGCCTTTCATGCTCCCAAACATATCTTCCCAGCACCTCTTCAGCTCCCAGCTTATACAGATGGCTCGCGATGATGGTAAAATCCGCGGTGCGGGTTACCAACTCTTTCTTCTGTTGTACTGAATACTCTATAGGCACCATCCCCATAGTCAAGAAGTGAATGATGTTGGAAAAGTGTGCATCAACTACCTTAATAGAGAACAACTGTGCATCCGGCAGTCCTAATTATAGGTTGGTAGGCTCCTCACCACTTTTGATTTGGGATAAGTGGTTCGGCCCAACATTCAACTTCCCCAGCTTCATGATGATCTCGAAGCCATATTTATGAAACATCAGTAGCCATTGGTAGATTCCCCCCCCCCCCCCAACACAAGCTTATTCACTAGGTACTTCAAGGACGAGTGATCTGTAAACATCTTGAAGTGCCCCCCTAATAGATAATGTCGGTATTTTTGCAGGGCGTATACCATGGCCAACCCCTCGCACTCAGTGATGGAGTAGTTGTACTCCTCTCCAGAGAGTTTCCTACTAGCAAATGGAACTGGATGGTCAATGTCTCTGTCTTGAGGCTGCATAAGGACAGCTCCCACGGTGATCCCTGATGCATCAATGTGAACATGGAAAACCTTCACCCAGTCAGGAAATAAGAGAATAGGCATAGATACCATCTTCTCTTTGAGTAGTTCGAAGCTCTTCTGACACTCGTCGTCCCAAAAAAATGAAACATCCTTCTTCATTAGCTTTTCCATTGGAGCTGTGATCAGCACGTACCCTTGAATGAACTTCTTGTAGTAGCCTGTATGTCCGAGTATAGAGCGCAGCTATTTCTCAGTCGTAGGTACTACCAGTTTTATGATAACTGCTATCTTGGCAGGGTCAACCATCAATCCTTGTCGACAGACTATATGACCTAGCAAGATCCCAAAGGGTACGCAAAATATGCACTTATTGATGTTCAGGGAAATCTGGTTATTTCTACAGGCGTCCACCATCATGCGCAAGTTTGAGACATGCTTCTTTACCAACCCGAAGACGGTCTAGTCATCAAAATATACCTCCAAAAACTTGTGGATGAATTCCTTGAATACCGTGACCACCACCGACGAGAAGATGGCAGGGGCATTCTTGAGCCCAAATGGAATGATAATGTACTGGAAAGATCCCCATTTAGTGGTGAACGTAGCCTTGCTACGGTCTTTAGGTGCGATCCTGATCTAATGGTAGCCTGAAAATCCATCCATAAATGAAGTCACTCATACCCCCCCCATGCTATTGAGGCATTAGGGGAATTTTGAGGTCTAAAATGGGCCTCCTAAGAAAAATGTACAACAAAAATAAACTTTATAACAACCAATAGGATTCAAGATGATGATTTCAACCATGGGGGATGATTTACCAGTTTTTAAATAAAAGGGTAAAAATATTAAAAATAATAAAATAATAAAACTGATTTTTCAACTCGTTTTTTCAACTTATCTCCCAAAATTTTTACTCAAATTTCGAGTGGGAGTACTCATTGGATGCAAAATTTAATTCCTCATCCAAGAAGTACCCATGTTGCATACTTTCGATGAACCTTGCTACATGAAAAATGAGAAATACATAAAAAACTGTGATTACAATCACGTTTTTCATGTATTTCTCATTTTTCGTGTAGTAGGACCCATATAAAGTATGCGTTGATAATCCGGTGAATGAGAATTAGGCCTACATCCTTAAAACTTTGGGAGATAAGTTAGCTCATTTTCCCTCTAAAATTTGATGATGTCATCAAATTTTATTTGATTCTTTCCACTATTATGTTATAATTTCCTTAGGAGGCCCATTTTAGACCTCAAAATACCCCTAATTATTTCATCTGACAATTGGTAGGAAAGGGATCATGTACGAAGGTATCATTCAACTTGCACAGGTCAACACATATCCGTATCTCTCCTTTAGTATTTTTCTCCTGAACCACCATAGGACTTACCCAATCTGACTGTTTGACTGGTTTGATGATACCTGAGGCTATCATTTTGTCAATTTC
The DNA here is from genome assembly GCA_034641835.2 of Pinus albicaulis. Lineage (NCBI taxonomy): Eukaryota > Viridiplantae > Streptophyta > Pinopsida > Pinales > Pinaceae > Pinus > Pinus albicaulis. Next base: position 556,726,569 of record CM076574.1, read on the forward strand.
CTCCCAAAATTTTTGCTTATACTTGGGGTTCAGTCGATAAGGGCACTGCTTCATAGGGTGCGCATCTAGTTTTAGAGTGACGTGCATGACCCCTAGGTCCCCTGTAATTCCTTTGAGTTCTAAGAATTTCATTGGAAATAGGTCCTAGTATTCGATGAGGAGTTCCGCGATTATTCCAATAGTATCATAATCCCAGTAGTCCCCTATTTTAGCTAGCTTAGGTTGGTCCTCCATCCCAATTTTGATGTAATATTCCAAAATTTGCAAGCAGCAAATTGGAATATTAATTTTTTCTTATGTCATCTAGGACATGAATAAAATGGGTAAAAGGCCCATGAGTAGGAATAAAATCCCTCATAGTGTGAAAGGGATCTATGGAGTAGCTTGATTTTGCACCTTCCAGTGTGAAAAGGGGCAAATGCATGAGGACAAGGTCAAGTTTGACCAAGTCAACAGTGTTGCCTAAGAGGGTGTAGCTTGCATGAGAAGACAGTGCAGTTTGAGAGGGAGGAATATTATTTGTGGAAGAAACCCTAATTTGTGGGTTCCAAGCCAAAGATACATTCTCTTGCATAAAAGGAGGAAGAGGCAGCCATAGTGAGACATCTTTTGAGCATTTGATTATTTATCTGTTCAGACTATTTGCAGTCTTCAACTATTTAGCTGAGTTGCAGTGCTGCTTAACATGAGGGATTCCTGCTTAGGATTTCATCTCCTTCTTGAGAGGCCTCTTGAAGGATTTCACTTCATTTTCTCCATATATAGGCTCAAGGCCAAAGCCACTCTTTCAGTCACTGCGTTATTTTTGCTGAAGTATAACGCAATATTGCAAGGTGTTGCAGTGGAGGGTTCCACAACTTCATTCCTTGGCTCATCTTTCAGAGGAGGGAGCTCCTAGTCCTCTGGGAGGTTAGTAAGGGAAGTTTCTAAATTGATTGCACATCTTTGGCACCAGGCCAAGCATCTCCTATCTCCTACAGTGCAGTCTAGTTCCTTGAATGCGTTCTTTAAAGTGCACCTGCAGTGGGGGATTGTGCTACTAGTTTGGAGGGTGATATCTTTAGGGATTGGACCAGCCTTTCACCTGAGAGATCCATTGGATGAGATCTATTCATCATTTTCAGCATCATCAGCCATCTTCATCCATTTCCATTTTCTGAGTTGTAGCTGCTACCCAGCAACTCCGACATTTCTGCAGATTTGCCATCTGTACATGTATTGCAGCCAATCCTTCTAAGGATTGTTGTATCATTGTTGTATTAGTGTTTTTAGGGGTTGAGAGCTATCTCCCCCACCTTTCTTGAGCTGATAGTTCCATATCATTGTATTTTATATCATTATGTTGTAGTGTCTCATATAAATTGCATAGTATAGCTTGGGCACAATTTGTGTAGCAGTGTTTTGTCACTTTTGATGTACATGTTCCATTGAGGCTGCATTGCCTTGCTTGAGAGACCCTTTCCTCAACGATCTGTATCTCATTGCTGCTATATTATACAATTATTGGCTATACCTATCTTCTTGTGTTCTGGGTTATAAAAATAATGCCGTCATTCCATTACATGTGCTTACATTTACTGCGGTCCTTCATCGGGCACTTTTTGAGGACATCTAAGTGTGGTAGATATGTTTAACCCACTTAGAAGGATTTATTTGGATCCTCCTCTTGGATTTAGCACTTATACACATTTTTCTAAGGATCTAGGTCTTAGTTTCAATTCCTGTAGTAGCCATTACTGGAAAATTCGTTTTACAGTCATGCCTTGCTAGCTGTTCAGAGTTTGGAATACTACAGTGGTATCAAAGCATAGTCTTGGCTCATCCTGTGAGTCTAAGCCCAAGAGATCAGAATATTGAATAGGATGGGTTTTAACTCATCGTATTTTAGATCCATGAAGAACCTCCCCAAGGAGGATAAGCAAAAATAAGAGGAAGAACCCTGCACTTTCTATTCTCATCAAGGAGACAAAGAAATAAGCAGGAAGAAGACTCCATCTTTTGGAGAAGAGAAAGGGGATAAGCTTACAAATATTCTTCCTAAATCTTTACATAACATTCATGAGGGTTTCAAGAATATCCGAAGGGAGATGCAGGAATAATCTCCAAAAGAGTTTGAATCTAAAGCAAACTCTAGATTGTCACATGAGGAGTGTGAGCAAGCAGCTACACACCGTAATACACAGTGCAGCACATGCCCAGGAAGCGGGATGGAGAGAGAATAAGAGGTTGCTAGGAGGGAAACCCTTAGTGATTTCTTGAAAGAGTATGAGTTTCAAACTCAGAAATTCTGAGATCATCTCAGTTTTTCAGAGTTTTTCAAGATGAAAGTGAAGGAAAGGAAGCAACAGGATAGATTTCATCTATATACCTTTGAAGTTTCACCTGTATATTCAGCCAAAGATTGGGTGGAAGAGCTAGAGACCTTCTTGCAGCAGCATCAAATTCTTGAAGATGAATCCATCAAAGTTGCAGCGTTGCATTTGAGAGGTAAGGCTTATGCCTGGTGGATCTTTGAATCCTTTTCTCTGAAAAATGTAAACATTTCATCTTATGCAAATTTCACTAAGGCATTAGTGGAAATATTTGAGAGGAGGATTCATGAGACACATATGGTGGATCAAAACAAACGATATCAAACAAAACCCTTGCATGAAAACACTATGCCATTCCAGAAAACCATGAAGGAGGCTGAAAACTTGCACCATACTTTGCCGGGAGAAATAATTTCTTCTCACACTTTTGAGAAAGAGAGCATGGAGGTCTCTTTTTCAAAAAGGGATCCAATCATTGAGGGTTTTACCATTCATGTTGCAGAGATTGAGGGCAACAGCGCTGTCATGTCTAGAGATTATCTAGTGCCTCATGCAGAGGAAGGAGGAGCTCTTGCTCCAAGCAGAGGGATGCTCGCACCTTTGCAAGGAAGTCCCTAGGACCTCATGTGTGGAGATCAAGGCACAACTCATGTTCTACATGTGCCATTGTTGAGGAGGTGTGAAACCATGGAGACATAAGGAGAAGGTTGGGAGGAGAAATAGTATCATGAGATGAGATGTACACATCCCTATCCACTTTAGGAGGTTGATGCACCTAAGAAGGTGATTGGATTGTGCAGTGGAAGCATGGAGAGTTTTTTTCATTCATATATTCAGTCATATATTATTGAGGATGTCTCATTGCATGGAGACATTTTTCCAAGGAGACAACTGGATCAACAGAGGAGGATGGATGCTTCACCAATTGAGGCACCACTTAGTGATTTCAGAGGGGTGGAAACCTTGGGAGAGCTTGATACAATGCTAGGAGTCTGGGGTAGACTCAAGGAGGGAGAGAGAATTCTCTCACCATCATCAGTACCCACTTCCATTTCAGATTCTGCGTTGTGGCAGAAGTAGCAGGGAAAGGATAGCATCCTTCCAACTTGCATCTTTGGCATAAGAGATGTCAAAGAAGATGGTGACCATATGACAGGTGTTCTTCATGAGATATCATCAGCGCTGTCACTATGGAGGATAGATCCATATTGGAACTCCCATATGTTGGTGCAGTATTCTGAGGATCTTCATACTTGCAGGATATTGGATGGCCAGTTGCATTTGGAAGAGTATTCAGTCAGATATGGGGTCATCCTCTATCATGGTAGGATCTTCTTTCCTAGAGCTTCCAAGCTCAAGGAGAAGTTTCTACAAGCATCTCATAAGGATTTCCTTTTTAGCCCCACTAGTTCTATGAGAGCATACCACACCATCATGGAGGGGTATTTTTGGGAGGGATTTGAGGAGGATATATATCAGCATATGAGGAGATGCATGGATCAGGTGCAGATAGAGGGGATACATAACTCTTTGGGAGAGTTAGCATAGACACCTCTTTTCTCTTTAAGGATGAGAGGAGACTCATATATGAGCCACTCCATTTGTATGAGCAGAAAATATGGTAAGGGTATTCATTGTTGTTTACATGATTATTTGTACAATGTATATATGCATCCCTTAACCATACATGTGTAGGATGATGCTCCAAGGAGGAGCATTCTTTTTTCTAGACCACATGGTTTAGATGAAGCCATAAGCGTGATTGATGGCCATTACCTAAGAGGACTTGGGGGAGAGATGTATTATGGAGGACATGCTCATTGTACACCTTACATCATTCACTTCCTCCATACTTATGAGGAGATTGGAGTAGCAGGAAAGTGGTTAAGAAGCCACTCATTTTATCAGTCTCTATTGCAGTTGAGGGTCAAGCTGCATTGGTTGCACTTGAGGGACCATTTTCCTTCACATTTTTTGTATATGGCAGCAATCATGATTCTCATCTTTTCTCCCTATGGTTCTATTGTTTCTGTATTTATGAGGAGCATGCTTGGGAGAGAGACACATTGGGTGAATGTGTCCTTTGAGGGAGAAATTCCTCACACTTTTTGCACTACATGTTCTAAGGAGAGCATGGGATATGGTATGGTCACCTTGAAAACACATTTTTTTCCTTATGAAGTGAGCCATATGATGATTATTTCCAATTCATCATATATGGGGATATTTCGGCCAGCATGATTTGCAGTGTTGGAGGAGAGGTCTTTGGAGATCTAGTCCTCATCTTGCCACTTGAGGGCAACCTTATTGCAGCCCAAGATCAGTATACACTCTACACTTATCTTAAGTGGAGAGATGGACAACGCGGGGTAGGCTACATAGCCTACCATGTGCAGATTTTCATCCCACCTACTTTGCCGAAGCCAAAGGTGGAGTATAGTTTCCAGGAGTTTCCTAGTTAGGAGGTGACTCATTTTTCATGGCTTATAGCTTGGGGATGGAAGATCCATATGGGAGAGATAGTTCCCATCAGATTTCAGATCCCATTCTTCAAGGGGACCTCTAGACATCACCTTGTTATCCTCTTGAGTATCTCACCTTTACATGATGATGGCTTGATAGCTGACTTACATGCTGAGGAGGAGCACTGTGGAGACTTGATTGATGAGATAGCATCACCTCACTTGGAGGAGATCATCATACATGGATGCTACAGGGAGAGGAGGAGAGAAGAATTCAGTCTATCCTTGCACTTGCTTGAGGACAAGGAATCTTTGAGAGGGGAGGACTGTAATATTCCAAAATTTGCAAGCAACAAATTGGAATATAATTTTTTCTTATGTCATCTAGGAGATGAATAAAATGGGTAAAAGGCCAATGAGTAGGAATAAAATCCCTCATAATGTGAAATGGATCTATGGAGTAGCTTGATTTTGCACCTTCCAGTGTGGAAAGGGGCAAATGCATGAGGACAAGGTCAAGTTTGACCAAGTCAATAGCGCTGCCTAAGAGGGTGTAGCTTGCATGAGAAGACAACATAGTTTGAGAGGGAGGAATATTCTTTGTGGAAGAAACCCTAATGTGTGGGGTCCAGGGCAAAGAGACATTCATTTGAATAAAAGGAGGAAGAGGCAACCATAGTGAGACATCTTTTGAGCATTTTATTATTTGTCTATTCAGACTATTTGCAGTCTCGGGCTATTCAGTTGAGTTGCAGTGCTGCTTAGCACGAGGGATTCCTGCTTAGGATTTCCTCTCCTTCTTGAGAGGCCTATTTAAGGATTTCACTTCATTTTCTCCACATCTAGGCTCAAGGCCAAAGCCACTCTTTTAGTCACTGCGTTATTTCTGCTGAAGTATAACGTAGTATTGCAAGGTGTTGCAGTGGAGGGTTCCACAACTTCATTCCTCGACTCATCTTTCAGAGGAGGGAGCTCCTAGTCCTCCGGGAGGCCAGTAAGGGAAGTGAGCTGATTGCACATCTTTGGCACTAGGCCAATAATCTCCTATCTCCTACAGCACATTCCAGTTTCTTGACTGTGTTATATTAGAGTGCACCTGCAGTAGGGGATTGTACTACTAGTTTGGAGGGTTATATCTTCAGGGATTGGGCCAGCCTTTCACCTGAGAGATCCATTGGATGATATCTATTCATCATTTGCAGCATCATCAACCATCTTCATCCATTTCCATTTTCTGAGTTGCAGCTGCTACCCAGCAACTCCGACATTTCTGCAGATTTTCCATTTGTACATGTATTGCAGCCAATCCTTTTAAGGATTGTTGTATCATTGTTGTATTATTGTTTTTAGGGGTTGAGAGCTAGCTCCCCCACCTTTCTTGAGCTGATAGTGCCATATCATTTTATTTTCTATCATTATGTTGCAGTGTCTCATATAAACTGCGCAGTATAGCTTGGGCACAATTTGTGTAGCAATGTTTTGTCACTTTTGATGTACATGTTCCTTTGAGGCTACATTGCCTTGCTTGAGAGACCCTTTCCTCAAGGATTTGTATCTCATTGCTGCTATATTATACAATTATTGGCTATACATATCTTGTTGTGTTCTGGGTTATAAAAATAATGCTGTCATTCCATTACATGTGCTTACATTTATTGCAGTCCTTCATTGGGCACTTTTTGAGGACATCTAAGTGTGGGAGATCTGTTTAACCCACTTAGAAGGATTTATTTGGAGCCTCCTGTTGGATTTAGCACTTAGACACATTTTTCTAAGGGATCCAAGTCTTGGTTTCAATTCCTGTAGAAGCTATTACTGGAAAATGCGTTTTCCAGTCATGCCTTGCTAGTTGTTCAGAATTTGGAATACTACAGTTAACGTCTTGCAACTTCAGAGGCTTAGTGACATCGACAACATGCAGTGGGGGTCCAAAAACTACGCTCTCTCCCTCTGAATCTGGGATAGATACATTTCGCGGGTCTTCATCACATTCCTCCATTGACATATTGCGACAGTTGACAATATCCTGCATCCGCGTCTCCCACGTTGGTGCCACATGTGTTGCACAAGGGCGTGATTCATCAAATACTAAGGCATTTGTATCTTGCAAATCTTCATTGAGTGCCTCCGTCTGCCCACCAACTTGAATGTCCCTACAAACTTTTCCTTCAGGGTGTCCCAGTGGTGGGTGCGCTGGTGTAGTTCTGCATCTAAATACCATGCAGTGGGGATTGGTCCCAGGGCATGAATGAACAAGTGGACCCATTTGTTCATAGTTCTTCTGCACCATTCCTCCATCCATGCGGACAAGTCCTCATGCGGGTCCCCTGGGCCAAGGAAATTATTTACACGTAGGTGAATCAGAGGTTCAAACCGTAGGACCATCATCTCATGACACTCTTCCCAATCCTGGAACGTCCCCTTATGCATGTCCCACCACCTTGCAGGGGTTGCACGCATGGCTAGATTAAGGGCCCACATCTTCGCTCCTTTGGGACTTCAGCTTCAAATGTTTGCAAAAAATCCTTAACACTACCAGAACCATCAAAGTAGGGTAGTTCTCTTACCTTTGAGGAGATACACAGAAAGTTCTTTGTGATTCTAAGACATTGCAACATCGATACATCATGTAATCGATTCTGCCAATTTTCCATCTCCTCGTCGGAGTCAGAGAAGCATTCGTTGTACTTCTCCCAGCGAAGCACACCGTTAGCCATAGGATTGATCCAATCCTCGCCCCGAGCGGTTAATTTATAGATGTGATCCACATCCTCTTCTTTTCTCATCGGTTCTGTATAGCACTCTCCTTCCGCAGGGTCTAGTGGGACTATCACCCTCATACCCTCATTCTCAAAGACCATGCTTTGTTTATTTAGGTTGCTAATGCCTCCCATATGTATAGCCCAATCTAGTCCTAGGAGCGCAGGATAAGGGTCCGCATCTTCCACAATCTTAATTACTTCAAATTCGGCACGTACCCTAACTGCTGCGATATCTACCATAATCTTTGACAACCTCCCCAATGGTATGATCTTCGTTGGTTAGCCATGCATAGTTGTATAGTAGACCATTATTGCTTAGGTTATCCCATCCGCTACCAAGTTTTTTTGGGCAAAGATGTCTACCACCTACCACAAGTCCAAGATAACCCGATCCATTTCATAGCTACACCGCATTGGTATTTCCCGACTCAGTTCGTTTCTTATGCTTGTAAAGTTTGTGCACATCCTTAACTTTCGTGGGAGGGGTAGTTATTTTTGCGTAACTGCCTATTAGTGCTTGAATATTTTCTATTGCTTTTTGGTTGCATAGTAGCTTCATACATGCCTGTAGAAATGGTTTAGCTTCATCGTCTATTCTTAGGTTTGCTAGAGCCTTAGAAGTAGACACCTCATCCTTAGTAAAGTCTTTGCTAGCTGCGACGAAGGTTTATTTTTCCTTCTGTAGGTCCAATCTTTCTTGCTTGACAGATGCTTTCTAGATAAGAGGTTCAGCCACGAATTTTTCCTCATCTCCTCTAGTAGCCATGCCGCTGTGCATTATGACATTAATACTTGGTCCTTCATCACATGGTTCTGCCTTAACCCTATGCACTTTTTGTGTAGGTATCTGTTGTTTTTCCTACATTTTTGCTATTAGGACTAGATAGTCTTCAGTCACATGGTCCAATTGTCGACAATATCAGCAAGATTTGTTGGCAAGGTTCGGATAATGCCTCGCAAAGTGCCCTATTTCTCCACAATTGTAACAGATCAATTGTCCTCTTCCCCGACTCCGTGCCTCAACGATTCTCGGAATCTCCCCTTCCCCTTGCTGGGGAGCCTCCTCTGCTTGAGGGAGACAGTGGTGAAGAAGGGTAAACCTGTACCCTGTATAGGTTTCATCTATCTATCATCAAGTCATAGGTCCAACATTTATGCTCGTCATGCCCCACAGAGGAGAAGAATCGACACCATTGTTGCTTCAATTCTGGAACATAAGCACCAAGTTGTAGAGGGACAAAGTGGTTAGTGTCATGTAGTGTAATATTTTTTCTTCTAGCCCAAGCCAGGAATTTCCTATTTTGCCTTGTTTTATTTGCATCTCTATATCGATGAATAAATTGTAAAGGAGGACATGTAAAACCTCCGAAAAACCATGAATAAATCAATTCCTATACAGAGACACATCTAGGCCATGTAAATGAACTCACAGTGTGAATGGGCTTGAATTATGAGAGTCAGTCAACTTTGACCAAATCAACATCACGTCTAGGTGCAATGAACCTCATGGATACACAAATGCACTTTATGTAGCGGATCCACATGTGAAGGGGCTAACGCATTGAGGTGGTTTAGGGTTTGACAAGGCTTTCATCTTATAAAATAAGGAGGGTGGACAACAAGAAAATTTTGTTGATGGTATTATTTTATGAAGGTATTGTTTGTTTAGACACCCCCTT